>PTEX01000018.1:1595969-1738436 GCA_003342815.1 Eudromia elegans | reverse complement strand
AAAAAAAAAAAAAAAAAAAAAAAAAAAAAGAGACACTTAAGCTTCTTCACCATAGAGAGATAGAGAGGGAACATAAACCCACCTCACTTGCCACTTCCTTTTGCCTGAAGAGCTGATAACCACAACCATTGTGTCTTGTGACTTCTGAAGGAAACTACTGCAAGGTGGCCAGTCTGAAGCTGAGTGTTGAGGACATGCTGGATACCTCCCATTATCAGAATACAGCGGTTCAGTGGCTAAGCATAAATTCACGCAGGCTACATGTTAACATCAGCACTCCTCAGAGGGCACTGGGTGCCATTTATTTGCTGGCTAGTAATCTCATTACTTTTTCCACTCTTTTGATATAAAACTCCCCAAATATGCTTTTTATCCAGGCAATTCAGAGTCACATCTCTCCTAACATCAGCTGCATTCCAGGTAAGTCTGTCCTGGTATAAGAAGGGAAAAATATGCTGAAAAAGCATCCTTTCTGGTAAAAGTTTCTCTCTTCCTCTGCTTGCTTGTCTTTCTTTTGCAAATTTGCCATATTATTATTTGCCTACTTAAGGAAAAGTCCATAATAAGTATTGCATTGTTACATAGTAGTTGGGCATTTAGAAGCAATTACCTGCTGACAACAATGAATAAAAAAGGGAATGAATGTATATGACTGCTCAGTTTGAATCTGGAAAGTTTAGAAAGTGTTTTGAGAAGAAATGCAAAAATTCTGTCTTCCTTGGGATATAGATGAGTTTTAAAAGCACAGATAAAGGGAAACCAGATTCCTTCATTCCCTGTTGCACTCTTAAGGAAACCTCACATCCCAAGCACAGATAAGAGTCAGCAAGGGAAGCCATTTGGAAAGCCAAGAAGCTGTGGCAGACACAACCTTACTTTTAGAACTCTAACAAGCAGCCACAAGTAGAGGAGAAAGGATTGTTTTGGGAAATTTGAGGAGCCTCAGTTGACACCAAAAGGTTTTGTAATAACCAGGTTGGTAGTTCTTTTGATTTAAACAAGAGTTTTACATCTACTTTTAGCTTTTCTGCAGCCACTTCATTTAGAGTTTTTCTATGTAAAGACATGAATATTCCTGTTAATTCATTAGGGAAAAAAAATCAGCACCTGTTTATGGAGGAAGACAATGAAATAATCTAAATTGTCAATTAGCCCCATCTAAAGAAAAAATACCTAGAAAAATCTAGAGAAGAAATATTTTCAGCCTTGGTTCATAGATGATTCAATGTCCTGAGAGAGTATAAACTTAAGCAGTTAAGACTGATGTCCTGAACCTCTGATAGAGAAGGGATGTACATTTTGTGTAGTAAATGTTTTCTTGGCTTTGTGCTTGTCTCCAGTGATTTCTTCCATGGTGAAAGTGCTACATTTTTCCAATTATATGAAGGAACTGCTGTGGTGTTGATAGTCTTGGCTCCTTTTTTGTGTGTGTGATGGTGACAGTTCTGAATAGCTGGAACAGATGTAAAGCTTGCTTTATGGGCAACAAGGAGGATTGGCTGTGGTGCTGTTGCTTCATGGTTATGTCAGAAAAAGCTTTTTTTAATATAACAATTTGTCTTAAATGCATGCAATGCGGAATATATATATTTTAATTTTGACTAGAGGAATCTAGGATTCTAATTAGGATTTTAGGTGTCCAGTTGCCAATAAAGCCCACACATGCTTGTGCAGTTACAGTAACTGAATTAGATGCACATTTGCCCAGCTGCACTTGTGCTAGCAAGCACCTAATAGCATAGTCCAACCACCCAGTTCATGTTTTGTCCTCTTTGTCAGCCCAGCTTTCACCACCAACGAGGCCCGTGCCAGTTCTCACGTGCATCTAGCTGTATTCCCTAAAGCCACTTTCTTTATGACGCACACTGTGTATCTGACTTAGAAAATGTGACCGTAACATTCTTGGAAGCATACACCAATTTCCTTTCGTAACAGCTGTCCCAAGTTATACCCTGAGCTGTCTTGGTGCTTCTTCTGCAAGTTATCAAAAAAAAAAAAAAAAGGGGAGTAATGCGCACTAAATCGGACTAAGAAGTGCAGTGTTTTTCTCTTGAACCACAGTTACGTGGTCCCTGCTCACAGCCAGGGGATGCGCGAAATGCACTTGCAGAGGTGGTCAAACATGTAAGAAAAGTTTTTTACTTTGACTGTGAATGTGGTTCATGTGGTTTTTCACTTTGTACAAAAGATTATCTTGCAAGACAGCAGTAAGTTTTGTGACGGCTAAAATGAGGATAGTTGGTTCTTCCCTTTCTCTCTCCTTCCCTTACCACTGTCTTGATCCTAGGTCTCCTGTCATTTCCCTAGCACAGTATCATGCTGTCCTCTCACTCATAGGATTGCTGCAGCTTTCTATGTACCAGTCTTGCTTTTAGCCACAAGTCTTGTGACTCTCATGTCGCTCCTCTCCCTGGAAAATTGTGACCAGTGTAGACCACAGTGGCCCAAAGCACGCTTTTATTTTTTTTTACTCTGAATTGAGGAACATAGCATAGCAAGGGGGAAAGCTTAAAAGAACAGAAACTGTACATTCTCATAGGTCAGAGGTCTCAGAGGGGGACCCTGGTGGGTTTATATCTGAGTTTGGTTTAGCTTAGCCTCAAACCCCATTCCTTTCCTATTTACACAATGTGCTCCTCCTAGTGCCCTTCAACCCTTTTGGGTCTTCCCTCTCTCCATCCTTTTCATTCCTGGAAAACACAGGCAAGCTCAACAAAACACAGAAAGAACTTACCACTGTTACTGGCCCTGAATTTGCACTGGTCACTTCTTCTTGTGTCACTGGTCTTGCTGGGCTTCTCTCCTGACCGCCTAGCAGCACCGCACTGCAAAAGACAAGCGACAAAGACTACACTTTGTGGACAACCGAACAGAGCATACGGTACCCAATCTTCATAGGTAATTTCAAGATCATCACTTTATGTATCAAAACAAGAATATAAAATAAAGTGTAGGTGTATAACTTCTGAAGTGATTTACAGATACTGAAATGCATTGCCAGTTTTTGTAATAAAGTAATAAGTAGAAATAGTTTGTAAATTGTTGGTGGATCAGTGTCTATTAACAAATGATTAATTAAGAGTAATATGTTTAACAGGTGCTTAACGGACTACTTGCGGGTATATCTGTAGCTACATAGAAAACCTTGATACAGTTACAGCTATTTTAACAAGCACCAAGTTTGCAGTATGGCCTAAAACAGCACTCTAGCGTTTCTGCTGTTGATTTCACTAAGAGCAAAATTAGCACAGAGTAACCTAAAAAGCAAGTGTCCAGCTTCTATCCAGTCCTTTCCATCAGCTCACAGCCATGCAGAAGCAGCAGTGGTCTCTCAGGCCTTCTTGCCCTGACCTCTTTGCATTTGCTGGTTGTTTTCTGTGTGTTTTCTTTCACATAGGCCACATGAATTACTTTTTTGCAAGAGAGACGTCCCTTTGCCAAGAACATTTGTGTGCATCTGTGAGAAAGTGTCTTTACACTTCACATCTTTTCCCTTTTACCATCTGTACAGTCTCTACACAGCAAAACCCTTGGACRCCAGTAGTAGTTCAACACAAAACAACACAAGCGTCTAAAATGATAAGCTGGCTGTCTTGGGTGTCAGTAGGGGTTCAGTGCAAGGAAGGGTGTTTCTCATGCTATTACAACTCTTAATACTATCTGCATGGGAGGCTGTGCTACGAGGGACATAACTAACATTTATTCTAGTAAAAACAACTATGTTTTTTATTTCCTCGTGCTTTATTGCATTTGCCACTGGATGATGTCTCTGCTGGACATGGTACTTTTTAATGCACAGAGGAAGGGGCTGTTGTACATACGTGTCACCTTGCATAAATGTACTTTGGAAAAGGCAAATAAGAGGCGATCACCTGTATTTGAAGCAGAAGGTGGTGAATTTATTTTGCAGTAAGTTTCTTTGGGAGCTCATGCTGCAGGCTTGGGCTGGTACCTGTGACAGGACTGCCTTGCACACAGGCGAGCTTTGCCCCTACTGCCCAGTGTCCTGCTTTGCTTAAAAGAAACAAGTTGCTGACCACAGAATTCAAAGATTTTTTGAACATGTCATTTTCATGATGCAATGAAACAATTCCAGGTGGAGGAGACGGATATTACCTGTGGAAACAAAATGACAATGCTGGCAGCAAGTGGGGCTTTACTCTGGACTGTCTAGAGAATGTCTGGATTTATCCAACTATTTACTGTCTGGGCAGTTCTACACAGCATGAGGTTTCTGGCTCCGTAACCATCTGCAATTCTTGGATTTTGTATCTGCTAAGGGCTTTTTTTCCCCCCTCTGTCTTTTGGTGGTTTTCTTTCCTTTTTCTGCTGGGTTCTCAGAACACCAGGCAATCTTCATAGAAACAGATGCTAAATAGTCTGCAGCAGTAGTAAAGGAACACCTGGACTGCTTTTTTTTAATGGTGCTTCTATTTCTAAAGAAATTGTCTTGTATACTTTTCTTAGTATTTGGTAATGGAAACAGAGGTAGCCCAGTAAATCAAAATGAAAATCCATCTCTGAACATCCACATTTCAAACACGGGTCCCAACACCTAAGAAAGAGTTGCTTTACTCTGCTAGAATTTAAGTGGCCCAAATATTTGTTAGAGAGGGGTGGCAAATCAGTATATAACTACTTCTCCTATGCATTTCCCCTGGCCCCGTCGCATTTGCAGCCACAGAGACTCCAGGCAGCAGCAGTACCTGAGCCTGCAGTTTGACGGTGCGGTTTGCGTCAAAGGGAGACACGAGTGGTACCTCAGCAGCAGGATTTTTGTGATTGCTGCAGGTTGCGTGGCCAGGGTGTAGTGTGTGTGAAACGCAGCCCCTTCTGCTCCTGCTTTGCTGCCCTACTTCTGGGGTGGCTTCTGCTCACAGCCATGATGGTTGGGGCAAGCCTTGTTATCACAGGGGGAGGAGTGTGACCACAGTGTGTCCCGGGGCAGGAGGGTGTTGGCAGAGGGACAGGCAGCACCCTCTGCAAGCCAGAAAAATCTGACCTGTAACTTTGTGTACGGCTGTTGATTCAAATCTATCCCTAGGGTTATCCTCGTTATGACTTAATAGTCAGTATTTGGCCTGCTACCTTTTAATGAGATTCTTCTTGAAGAGAGAACGCTTTGTGGAAACTGAAGATCTATGTTGTTTCTAGGAAGATAAATTTATTTCCAGCTAATATGCACCACAGCTCATGGGGACTAATGCGATGCAGCCCATGTTACAAGCATAATTGTTTTCTATCCTATTCTCTTCCCCCCGCAGAGGATTATGCCCAGCTGTGCAACATCCCCGTTCCAGGATCTCGACGGCCATATGGACAAGATGCTCTGGTTGACTTTGAGGAGCACTACACTCCAGAAACTAATCCATACTTTGTTGAAGACCGTAAGCAAGTTTCACTGTTATGTAAAAGGCTTGAGAGGGGGATTGTAACTTGGATTGTTTCCCTGGAGCTGGCTTCATTCTTCTATTTGCTTCTGAGTAATGTGGCCTATTTATGTATTAGTTATTCCTATGACACCAGCTTTCGGTCAGGTGTTCAAGTTCAAGAGCCAGCATTGTCTAAGTGTCCAGTTGGGCTCAGAATGCAGTATTAATTTTTAATATAGTGAAGAAGCCTGTGCCAAGTGTACTAAATTTATATTTACCAACAGATTTACAGCTCGAGGTCAAAAGGATTGTCAGTTTCTCTTCTCACAGATTAATTTTGCTTTAGCAAATGGGACAAATTTATTGGGAGTGCACTTAGTTTAAAAGAAAAAAAGAGAAAAAAATATCCCTTCGTGCCAGTTTTCCGTGATTTTCCAGGAAATTTTTATATGGGAGAACTGGAGAGCATGCAGGGTGTTCTCACTCGCAGCGCAGTGTGATGGGAGTGTGCAGGCATGCAGCCTTTAGCGAGAAGCATCTACCCCAGAGGGCATGAGGGGCTGTACAGAGCCGGGCGCTCAGCTGCGCTCCAGGAATAGCGCATTCTCTATGGGTTTGGCCCAGCTCACTGCTGAAGACATGRGGGAGAGCAATAGACTCTCATCATCTTCCTCTGAACCAGGCAGCATCTACAGCTCCAGCACAGTTTTCATAGTTTTAAATTAAATTTAAAAAAAAAAAAAAAAAAAAGTGGAGCTCTCAGAAGGAACTGATAGCTTCTTTTGCTTTGCTCATCTGGTCTACAAATCACTACTACACTAGCACCTTCCCAAAGTACCTCTCCTATACAGGTATAGGAGATAAAGTTAAAGTTTAAAGTTATACGGATAACTTTAAAGCTAATGGATCAACACAGGGCAAGAGGATTACAACACATTAGAAGGGTGATACATATTTCTTCAGCAGCTTGCAAGTTAGATGAAATCATACTGTACAGATCAGGTTAATGAGTTTGTTTCTATTGAGCACTGGAATGACCTTGTCCACCTAATGGTGAATATTTTTTATTTCTTTATATCCAAATGATTTTAATTAAACAGTACTGGGTGTTTAGGTCTAATTAAAATGTCGCATAGGCGGAAACTACCAAGACAACATGAAAAACCCAGAAAGATGATTAGGTAGCTGATGTGATAGATCAAATACGGAGTAGGAAGGAAGCACTTCTGCAAGTTTATTTATTACTGTAATCAGTAATAAATAAATAACATAGAGCTGTGGAGAGTTCTGAATCTAAAGCTGAGGCTTCAGCTGTAGAAACGGAGGTGTAAGAGCTCACCTCTTCTGCTCCCATTTGATCACTGAATCCCACAGAGTGGCAAGCAAATGCGTGAGAAACCCCCAAACACAGAGCTGCCTGACCGCGCGCATCAGAGGCGCCTTTCTCTGGCAGGTCCCTAGAAGTTGCATCCGGTGTTTAAGGCAGCAGAGACTTCCTGGTCGCAGCCCTGCTATACAGTCTGCGTGATCCAGGAGGAGGAGGAGGACAGGATTTGCTGGCTCGTGGCCGGGCCGCGTGCTTCAGCTTGTCAGCTCTGTGCCATGGATTTTCGCAAAGCCAAACATGCACATTCAGACCACAGCCTAGGCCCTAGCCGTCTGCTTTGAATCAATATCATGACAGTCCTCAGCACAACTACATTGTAATGGGATTTGCTAGGTTCATGGGAAAAAAAATAATGTTTCCCACTTAATGTATGTTTGTATACAATCTATATATTCTACATTTTCTTGAGACGTGGTGCCTCCGTCAGCAAATGCTTCTTTTGTCTCAGGTTAGGTGCAAAGTATGTAGCCAGGAAAGAGAGAGTGGATATGATGAAGGTAAATGAAGGTTAATTAAAAAAAAGGTGGAGCAGGAAAGACAAAAGCTTGAAAAAAAAAAAAAGAGAAGAGGGACTCAATAGCCAGAAAGGATGTCTTAAAAACAAAAAGACATGAGAACAAGTCAAGGGTTGGTTAGAAATAAATTTTCCTGTGTAGCTGAACAGATCTACATGCCACTAGTATTGCAACAAATGGGTAAACCGGTTGTGGTGTATCTATTTAATCAATTTTAGATATACTGATTTGTTTGTGGAACTGCTAAATTAATAGTATGTTATGGAGGGAAACATGCATTACCCATCCCCCTTCATCCCACTCTGTCTCCAGAAGACTTACTTATTCTCTGTGCTATATATTCATCATGCTGGTAAACCAAGGACCCTAAAATGACATGGACTTTTTTTCAAAAGTCTTTCTGATGTGATGGCCTGCCATCTGCAGTTGTGTTACAGCACTGCTTGAAGAATGAAAAACGTGTCTAGGACTAAAAGGAGCAATTCAGTCCTACAAAGCATCTCTGAACATGTAAAATAATCAATTTTTTTTTCAAATATGTACTGTTCTTTATAAATACATACATAATGGTCTAGAAGGCCTAAATCAGGGAGCAGAGCCCCATCACAAGAGGCATTGTACAAACCAGTGAAAACAAAGACAGCTCTTTAGCTTTGACTGCTCAACATCTAAAATTATGACAAGCAGCAATTGGTAGTTTATAGGTATTTGTACTGGCACGAATTGTGGAATCACCAGCCAAAAAGTTACTAACCAAAACCACAATAGGAAAGCCATCTCTAATTTCTCCCGGCTTTCCTTGAGGCAGCTGAAATTGATTTATATATATATATTTCTTGTAGATAAATTAGAATGCAACTCTAACCCCCTCACACCTTTCTTTTCAAAAAGACTGTTTCTCCCAAACTCCATTATCACTTTTGCTTTGCTTGCATTGATATACTTAGAATATTCAGTTAAAGCATATTAGATATTTAGAAAACATTGATTTAATATGTAAAAATTATACTATCAGTAGACTTTTATTTACAAACTACAATCACTGATTACAAAAGTAACCTAGAGTTCAAAAAGTAATTTAGTTCTCATCTTTGACCGGATCATGACACTTTCCTAGTGCATTTAAAACTCCAGCTGGTGCAGTTCTGCTAAAGCTGACCTGTTTTCCACAAAGTCAAGCCACATTCCGGAAAACCTCTAAGAGAATTTCAGAGCCTGTCTCTACATTTGGGTATACAGACTGGACAGCTCTGTAACTTACGTACTTGTATGCAATTCCTTCTCTACCCAGGTTTTCTGAACAGCTTTGAGGAGTTACAAGCAGAAGAATGTGGTATTCTGAATGGATGTGAGAACGGCCGCTGTGTGAGGGTCCAAGAAGGCTACACCTGTGACTGCTTTGATGGTTATCACCTGGACATGGCAAAAATGACTTGTGTTGGTGAGGATAACATGTGTTACTCCATATTCTTCTGTTAGTCTGTCAGGTTATTCAGTCACTTAAGAGGGGCTAAAATAAGAGAGCTACGGATGATCACCTGAATTCCACTGAAGATGCCCAACTTCTGCCTGTTTTAATGCAAAGGCCAGTGCGTGTAATTGTCCCAGAAACAACTATGTTGATGTCCCTGAGTCATCTTAGTCGTTACAGTTGTTTTCAGTTAAGGGCCTAGAAACTAAAATACACACTTGTGAAATGAAGCTTAAAATTCTGTTAACAAAGTAGCAGTGGAAAATGCAGAACAAAGTACTCAGTGAGATGACAGATTTCAGCACTTTATGGACCAGACTATCCCTCCACTCTCAAAACAGCAAATCTGTGCGACAAATAACCAAGGCATCAATGTTTGGCCTTCGGGTAGCAACAGAGCACAGGGAGAATAGGCGGCCGGGGGAAATGAAGCAACCCAATTAACATGTCTGAGTGCAGAAGCTCAGGAGTGTTTCAGGTTGAGGTGTCCATGCTGACCTTGCTTTGCATTATGCTTCATCCCACACAACTGAGCTCTCCTTGCTGTATCATGCACAGGCTACTTGCAATCATTAGGACTGCATAGCCAGCTGGTCTCTTTAGGTAGAAAAGAGGGGTACTGGCAGGCCAGGGCTGCCCAGGCTTAAGTGCAAATAGTCTGCTGTTCATAGTGATGTAGTTGACAACACCAAAAATGGCTAAAGTGTTTGATTTTGTTAACAGACGTTTAAGAACTGGTAGATAATTTCTTACATGTTAATTCTCAGTCATCAGTAAAATCCAACATGAGATTTTTAATGAATTGTTCTGTTTGACAGCTTAGGCTGAATTTGGACCTAGTAATCTAGCAGTGTAGCTGTGTAAGCACATTTAATACACTACTAATTTCCTATGATAATGTCCTCATCTTACCATTTAAATATTTTTGTGTTGCAACTTTTGACCCAGCTTAACACTGCCTAATGTGAGCTGAGTATTTAAGTTCTCCACTTTATTACACAGCGTATTCTGCTCTTGTCAATGCTGGAAATAAATGGACTTTCTCTACACACACCAGGCCTACATACATGTGTTTCCATGTGCTCTTTTTTGCAGATGTAAACGAGTGCAGTGAACTGAACAACAGGATGTCTCTCTGCAAGAATGCCAAATGCATTAACACGGAGGGGTCGTACAAGTGTTTGTGTCTGCCAGGCTACGTCCCTTCAGATAAGCCAAACTACTGCACACCACTGAACTCAGAACTAGACAGTGAACTGGAGTAGAGGAAGATCTCCATATTCTAAGCCCATATACCCTGCACTGTATAAAGAAAAGGAAGGAAAGTATTTAACTTGATAAGAGAAGGCACCGGATTAGTGAACATATGGGGAAAAAGCATTAAAATGTGTCAAAGGTAAGAAATGATGGGCTGATTATATGTCAGCTTCACTGAAGTGACAGACCAAATGGACACATTTCTCTGTATGAAAGAAACAATAAAGTATATAGTGTGTTCATAAGAAAAAATCATTATGCAAAAACAGTGCTGTTATTTTAAACAGAAGAGCTTTGGTGTTTTTGTTTTTGTTTTTGCTATTGCTTGATTAATTTGGCATTTAAATAGTGATGGAAATATTTTATATTACTATGTCATTTTTTGATTGTTCAGTTCCTTGCCTACTGTTTCTCTTCAGACCTTTTTTTTCTGATCAGTACAAAATCTTTGATACAGATATTCTTAGGCTATTTTATAAGAACTGTTACACAGGGTAATGCTCCTCCTCCTCTGGAACATTGGTCAGTGACTTTTTTGAATTTGCTACTTGTCTGCCCTGTGGAGCAGGCACCATTTGTTTTCAAATGTTTATATACCTTGGCGAAAAGTCCTTATATTCATTTTGTACTCTGTATGGTTGTTACTGCACTTAAAAGTTTTTAGAACCTTTCTTGCCAAGTTCAAAGCTGCTAGTGGACAACATTGGATTCTTTTTGTACATTAAAGCAAAAGATTTGAGCTCACGTCTGTATTGTAATGTGTAAATTGAACACAAGAGAGATCTTGTATGATTACCCTAACATATTAAAGCTGTATATTAAACCTCAATAAAATCACCCTTTTTTAGAAAATAGCTATTTGCTAATTCTAGATTTATTCTTGTATTTGTGTTCATCTTACTAGAATAAAACCCTCGGGTGTGTATAGTACTAGAATTAATTTACAGTACAATAGTTATAGGGATTTGTCTGGCTGTTTTTTCCTTCTCATGTTGTTTTAATAAGGCCAGGACTTGAATTAGTTGATGCTTGACATTCAGCTTCCAGGGGGAAGATTTCAAACACAGACCTACAGAAACTGTTTGACTTGGAAGCTGACTTCCATGGAATTTTTGTTCTTTCCTGGTTTAGGCATGTTTCCCACTAAATCTGCAATTTTCAGTGGATGGCCTGGTTTTCAGAAATACTAGAGAGAAGGGGGATAATTTTCTTTTCGTGATGAACTGTTACCTTGTCGTGGTCTTAGCCATTTTTTCAGTGGTAGAAGAGAGAAAGCAATTGCAAGACTGATAGATGTTTTGCTTTATCCTTCTCCAGGATGAAATCGTTTGCTTTGGAAATGCTGAAACACGTCCTTTTGATATTTTCCAAATGAAACATTTTTGCTATGTCCTTTAGACCTGCCCTATATTGAAAGGAAAAGGATAAAACTAAATGCAAGAAAGTTGGTCCAACTGTCCCAAAATTAGATTTTTATTTCTCATTTTACCAACAAAAGAAATACTTGTTTTGGTTCTGAATCAAATTTATTTTCCAGTATTGTAGGTCAGTCACTGAATGAAAAAAAAAAAAATCCATTGATTTGTATACCTTTAAGTAACTGCTGAGCACCAGATAAGTCTCGTTTTAGTCCCTGGGCTTGCTCACATTAGAAAGAGCAAGGAAAGAGTAAAGCAATAGGCTGAAAGTGCCCTGTCTCAGGAGCGGCCTAGGCGATGGCAGACAGCAGCGAGGTAAAGGCAGGGGTAGGGATCAGGCACAGTGTGAGATCTGCACTGCTGCTGAGAGCGAGCCAGGCAGCTGAGGAAACAGCGCTCAAACCCCTGCACCTTTGCAGACTTTTCTTTAGGGCAAACACTGCCCTGAACATGTAATTTTGGGGCACGAGATTAGCTCCTTGCTGGTTTCTCTCCTTTTTTTTTTTTAAGGTACATTTAAAATACCCTGGGAGTTTATCATTCTCAGCCAATCTAGGTGCTGACCATCCTACTTGTTATTTCGGACAAAGAGGCAGACAAACCAAAGCCCAGCAAGATGCCTCATGCCCAGCGGAGCCAGGGAGCAGAGACCTGCCTTCCTGCAGCTTTTCCCTGTGAGCCCCTTCCCGAGGTGGGGAGCCCCTCCAGCACCCGCTCCTTGCCTGCAGGCACTGGCAGCACCTGCTGCAGCTCTACTGCCCCAGCTGGGGGGGGGGTGTGTGTGTGTGTGTGTGCATGTTTGTGTATATTTATATGTATATACACATACACACATGGAAATAGCATGGCACTGCCTGTTGAATGGCTCCAGGCCTTCAGAAAGGCCTTGCCAAAGGAACCATAGCCCAAGGACTTAAGTGAAATATTTAGCTGATGTGAACTCAGCCACCCCCACCCCGAGCCCACCTACTTGGTTCCAGTAGTGCGAACTTCACCTGAAAAGCTGCAGGGTTTGGGAATACAGTTTCAATTCACCGTTAAGCAAACATTTTCTTAACACCATTAAGACAAGGGATTGGACACCGCAGATGTAGCCCTTTACTTGTAACAAGAGCTGTGGTTTAGGCAAGAACCCTAAAAATACAGAAACCACCGATCAGGATTCCATGATTCAAGTTTCTAAGTGTGGCAGGGTCTGGAACTGATTACAATTTATGCCAAATGGCACCACCATTTTTTTATACCCATACAGACCCATTAAAGATATACAAGTCCTGTTTTTACAGCCAGCCCTTTCCCTGCTGCAGAAGTGGCCTTCTAAACCTGGTGCGGTTGCCACCAAATTCTCAGTTCTGTTGGAAGGCTACCATGGTAGTAAGACCAAGGATCCTGGCGAACTGAAGTGACACATGTTTCAGTTAGAAAGACAAGATACTTGAATGCTGGGATGATGGTGACAAAAATGAGCCAGTGTTAAAACTGTATTCCAAGTGAACACTAACATTTACTGGAAAAAAACAATATCACAGCAGGACATCTGAACTGAAGAGAGGAAACAGGCAGTGGTCGCAAATGCTCTGCTAGTCAGTGACAACCAACACATAAAACCCTGACGACACAAACTCCTCCAGTGCTGGAGGCTCCCAGGTGCCTCTCTTGACCTATTCGCTCCTGGTGCTCCTACCCTTGCACTGGTGGGGTTTGGATGCCCGCTCTGAGGTCCTCCCTACCCGAGTGGTGTCCGCATGGCGCTGGCTCTGTCCGCTACCTTCTACAACGGCGAGGTGACAGACTGCTAAAGCGTGCCATGGGCCAGCTCTGGCCCGCAAGTGAACCACAGCGCATTCCTTTAAAGCACATAGTGAACTTAAAAACCCTGCTGCTGCCTCCAGAAGAAACTCCGTATTGTTCTTTCTTCATGCCACCCACTTGGAAGAGAGGCTCGCACACGCTGCGGCCTCTGCTAACAYCAAGGCGGCCAAGGGAGCTATTAAGACGCAATTCCAAAGAGAAAGGAGAAAGACGTGCATTGCTGTAGGACACAAAGGCTACTGCTCACTTTTGAGATAACGTTTTACACAGATTTTTTTCTATCAGAAGATCTGAAGTTATCTTGCCTAGGGTGGCTAAGTGATGTATCCAAAAGGAGGCTCTACAACATACACCTATGCAAGTGTGAACAAATGCAGAAAATCAGCCCTTTGCRGAAGACTTCCCAGCAAGTGATGACAACAGCTTGCAGGGGGGGGACATGCAGAGTACTCCTGCAGAAAATGCCGAGGACTGGGCTATTTTCCCTGCGTTCCCTACAGGAAGAGCCTTACAGCAGAAGAGCCGGAAAACTAAGGCGGTCCTGGGGCAGCATCTCCACAGCTGGCACAGGCTGTGCTTGCACACCATGCTGTGAACCACTTCGAAACCCTTTTCTCCCCCCACTCCTCTTTACATTTGGGCACCTGTATGCCAAAAAGAAAACATGTGTTGAACCCTGGATTATCTTGTGAAGCCCTGTCTTCAGAAGTGATGTTACTATCCGGTGGGGCAGGACTGATGCAGACCAGGGAAAGCCAGGAATKCCAGCCCTGTCAGCTCTCCTTCAGGAGCGCTGAATACGCAGTGGCTCAGAGACCCCTAGAAAACCACAAATACTGCAGCACCCCAATGACAGCCTTCAGGGCACTGCTTCATCCACGTTATGGTGCCTACCTATCCTTCCCGTCAGGGAGGGGCCTTGAAGGAAGGCCGTGGCCCTGTCTCCTTCCTCTCCTCTCTCRAGCAGATGCCAGGCCAGCAGGTGCCCTCTGCCCTGAAGCCAGTGGCACAGGGACCCACGCGGCCTCTCAGCGCCCSGCGCTGGCGCCTGCTCCCCGGCAGCAGCCCATGCAGAGAGCGCCGGAGTCGCACACGCTGYGGGCAGCTCCTGCAGGGGCAGCCTCGGGTAGCAGGGAAGGTCTGCAGAAAGGTTTTGTCCTCACAAATGTGGAGAGGAAGGAGAAAATCGGGCTCTTCTTTCTTTCTATGCTGACTTTCCCTTCAAGCTATGTTTCGCTACATACTACTTTCCATTAGCTCTGAACTGAGGGAAAGGCGAGTGTTTGCTAGCCAGCATGGAAAATTTCTACGTGACAATTTCAGCATCACCTCCAATCCCTATCTAGTCCTGCTGCCAGGATCCATTCCGCGCTTGATTTTCCAAAGCACTCCATATTGATTTAGCTCTGCTCCCACCAAAACCTGTGGCACTTCCACAGATTCCAGTGGGAGCAGAGCAAAGGCWGTGCCAAGCTCTTATGAAAAAATCCCACCATGTGTGTTTAATGAAGAATGTCCCTGGCAGGAAAGTTTTGAGTACAGCTAAGCAGATTTTTTTTATATTTCTTTCACATTAAAAGTTTCATTTCTGTCACTTCACAATCAGTAGGAAGCTGCCTGGAAGGGTGAGTAGGATCTGCTCCAAGATCCCCAGCAGAAGACTGCCTGTTTCCAGCTATAACTGAATTTAATTTCTCTGCCATCCACATGGTCCCTGTCACTTTGTCAGMAGGCTCTGCCCTCAGCGCCCACCCCTCCAGTCCCTGCTGCAGGCAGCTCCAGCTGCACTCCTGCCGCAAGGCAGTCCCTGCTTCCCAGTCCCTTTGCTGCCCTTCCCCATGGCATGTTCTCCCCACGCTGAGGGTGGATCCGCAGCACCACTGGCCTTGGTGGGGACCTCTGGAGAGCTTCTGCTCCAACCCACCCACACCAGCAGGGTCAGCCAGAGCACGCTGCCTGCGACTCTGTCCACCTGGGCTTGAGGGGGTCCCCGAGTGGAGATGCCACAGCCTCGCCAGACACCCTGCTCTGTGTTCAACCACCGTCCCAGTGAAGAAGCGATTTGCTTATGTTCAGCCAGAACGTCCCGTGTTTCAGCTTGTGCCTGTGGCTTCTTGTCCTAAAATTGATCACCAACGAGAAGAACCCGGCCCTCACTCCTCCATTACTTATAAACATCTACACACTCTCCTCAGGTACTTGCAAACATTACTAAGATCCCACCTGAGCTTTCACTTCTCCAGCCTGAACAGTCCCAGCTCTCTCTGCCTCACCTCATAAGATAAATGCTCTAGTCCCTTCATTGCCAGGCATCTCATCACAGAACGCTATCAGGCTGGTTAAGCACAATTTCCCCTTTGCAAAGCCATGCCGATCACCTCCCTGTCTTTCACATGTCTGGAAATAGTATCCAGGATTCGTTATTCATTACTCCAGCAGGTTGCCAGGGATCAAGGTGAGGCTGACTGGTCTCTAGTTCCCCGGATCCTCCTGCTTCCCCTTCTTGCAGATAGGGTGACACTTCCTTTCTCCCGGTCCTCAAGGACCTCTCCTGATCCCCATGACCTTTCCAAGATAACTGAGAGTGTCCTTGCAGGCTCCCTCCACAGCCACCTATGATTTGCCCATGTCCCAAACCCTCAGTATCCCATGCACCCACCCCTTCCTGTTCCCTGCTAATGGTCCCCCCAGAGCAGTCTGCCGTGTCTAAATGCAGGCTCGGCACGCAGTGTAACTGATAATCACTATCCGGGACGCCGAAAAATCTTCCGCCGAAGTAAACCGATAACATCCGTCACAAATATCAGTCAGTCTCGCAGCAGGCTCTTTCCTCACCGAAATGGAAGCCCACACCAGCTGCACGCTGACTTGGGATTCCTCCCCAAGCCACCAACAGGGATCAGGAAACATGTACAGGGGTTTTTTTTGTTTTGTCTTGGGTTTTTTTACTACAAGYACGAAATGTCAAACATGCTTTCGGCAGTGAATGTGTGTGGTTTTCTCCAGTCTGCATCACCAAACTGAGCTGAGTAGCAAGCATGGAATAAGGAAGTTTCAAAAATAAAACTAGAGAGGAAAGGGAAATCCTTTGATCTGCACAACAGTGAACTGTATGAAGCTGGAATTTACAGTCACGTTTGCTCATATTTAGATGTCATTTTCCAAACACTAAAGAAAATGAGGAAAAAAGCACTTCAAATGAAAAAAAAAAAAATTATCTATATACTCATCACAATGGTAGCTCACTTTAGTTTGCTAAATATAAGACAAAGTAGGTAGGGAGAGTTTAGGGGGGTTTTTTTTAGTATTAAAAGCATTAATATACAAGTGCACCCAGACACACATATTAAACCTTCCAATATTTTTATACCTGGTAAAAGTTTGGGTATTGTGTTATTCTACCTGAAGGYAGCTATGACTGTTTTCAGACAAACTGGCCCTTATATCACTGAGAAAAAATTGTTTTACATTGGTGTATTTGCTAAAATCACTTACTTCTGCCRCACTGAGCAGACCAAACAATGCAGTTATAATCATGCAGTAACTACCAATCCTGCACTGCAAGGAAGACGGACCACAAAAATCTAACGCTACAGGTATGGCATTTCCTCGCTCTAAATACCTAACCCAAAACATTTCCAGGAGACTCGGCAGCATACAAAAACTCAAGAGGAAAGACCACAGAGTTCTATCAACCCAGAAGTTTCTGTAGCAGTTTCCTCTCTCTATAATTCCCTYACATGTTTATTCTCAGTTCCCCTACATTTTCCAGTATACTCCATTTTCTTCAATATTCTGTACCTGCACAATTAGCAGTATCTGTTAACATAACTGTATTACCATTTTCTCCTCTAATTTTGGTGAAACTCCATTGGCTTCAGTGGGCTCAAACAGGGAGTGCTTTTGCTCACAGTATAGAAAGAACCACACCAATTTCCCAACACTTCAAGAAAACACACACACCCATATATATATATATGTATACATATTAAAACCTGCAAGGAAGAAAATACTAAAAAAAATCTCTGAAAGTTATCTAATACAGTGGGCAAAATTTGCTAATAACTGTTCAAAAGCTGCACAAAAATACAAGCAAATATCAGAAGGACCTGAAAAACCACTAAGAGAGATTAAGTCCTCAGGATTCATTTGGAATGAAAATCAGAGGAAACAGGAAAGAGGAGAGCTATGAAGGAGGTTGGTGTTCACAGATTTTAAGAGCAAAACTACTTTTTCTCCAACCTCTGTCACTAGAGGTCAGCACAGCCCCTGGAGTGCCAACTTCCAGGTTTCAGAAATGATGACAATAGCTGCAAATCCAAGAGGAAAACAGTGTAAATAGCCCCAGGGAGACAATCTGTATTTCTGCAATGGGAGTCGGGTGCCAAATGTGAAACGTGAAGCCTCAGATGCAGAAGAGCACAGCTGTGAAGGCTGAAAGGTCTGAAACCAAAACAGCAACGTGCGACAAGCTCAACCGTTCCAGCAGAGCAATCAGAGGCCAGCGATGGCTATTTTTAAAACAGGCACTAGCCTAAGGTAAAAGCTGTCACCTAAAAAGCCCAGCTGATTAGCTCTGAGGACCTCTTGATGGATGGAAAATAAACCATTTAACCCCCCTGCACAACCAAATTCCTACCCCAGGCTGTGCGCAGCTCGTCTGGCTCACATACAGCTTGCTCCTGCATGGCAAGTCAAGCACTAGGGAAAGCATTCACAGTAGTGGAACTATTCCTAGGAACCCAGGAAAAACACACACACATCCCTTCTTAACCCAACAACACAGGCAAGATACAGTATAATCCCTGTCCCTTAGGAGTCACTGGAGAAACCTCCAGGCTCCGGAGTTGAGCTGAGCAGGCTGCTATTCCTGTCCCCTAGAGCCTCTGCAAGCTCCTGTTGCTGACAGCCGGGAGGTGACACGGTAACAGAGCACTTGGCAGGAACCATGGAGAAGCAACTCTTCCTCTGAGCAAGATCGTGGGACACCATGGCAGYGAGCTGTTCTCAGCACAGGTGCGACAAGAGACTTGGCAGTGAAGAGATGTCACACCAGGGCAAGGCAAATCAGCTGTCCTCTTTGCATAGCAAGTGCCAGAAAGGAGTCCCCACACAAGTGCAAGTTATGACACTCAACATACTGCTCCAGCAGAAGACACCTTTGGCAGGACGACTGAGACTCCAGCAGAGAGCTATGTTGCTGTAGACACACCGTAAGAGGCTATTTAGTACCTACTCCCCTCCYTCAAACTTCAGCAAAGGGGCTTGGACTGCAGTGTCTTCAAAAGGCTGAGGAGAATTAGTTTCCTTTGCAACAGCCAAACTCAACTTCTCCCCTGTCCTGGCAGACACAGGAATGCAAAGACCTTGAAATTCAGAAAAGTTTGGCTCACAAATGGAAGGCATTTGAAATACTGGCAAAGGAAACAACAGAAGAACAAGCTCACACTACTGTTAACAACAACAAAAAAAACCCTAATTTTGGTCAATGAAGTGTAACAGGAGGAAACTGGTGTAAATGAGAACCTAACTCTGTCAACTTAACAAAAAGCAGAYGGACTTCAACCATTTCTAACGATTCCCTCGCCCCTCCCCACCCCAATTCACATCTGGCCTTGAGAGGTAAATAAATTTCCTTGAAAAAGAGATGACAATATTTGCAAGAATTTGGAAAGGGCTTGCACTCACAGTATTTGGGGTTTCAGATCGCTCCATTAAATGTTGTCATTTCTTTTTAGTTTTAGTTTTAAATTGACATACATTAATCTCCATGATGTTTCTTTCTGCACATCCTTATTTATATAGGTGTCTGCCTAGATTACAGAATGCTATAGGAAAGTTCTTCTGGTGCAGCTGTATTACATGAACAACATATTAGTGTTCTTTTATGAGTACATTACATGCAAAGGAGGAAGCAATTTATCTGCACTATATGTTTTCTCACTTTTTTTCTTGGAAGTTTTAATACAAAAAGATTTACTTTAAAATAAGCACAAGCACAGGAAAGTGAGCATTTGAGATTGAGCATCTAAAGGCCAAGGAACGAAAGACAAAATACAGCACTACAGAGCCTCAGATCTTTCAGCCGTTATTGCTTTTGAGTTCTAGTGCAAGGGAAAGAGTCAAAAATCAGCCCTTCATTGCAACCAGGTGTGGCAAAAGGTCTGTATGCAGAGAAATATTGAGATATTACTAGTGGCAGCAGCAGCCCAGCACAGATCAATGACAAGAGATGCAACCAGGAATGGGGATTTCTGACCCCGGATTCTGAGAAGACAGGAAGCAGAGAAGCCACCCACCAAGATGGGCAGCACAGGCTTGCCAAGAAAAGAACTTGTCAGAGACAGGTTTTGATGGGTCAGGAACCTGCCGAAACTTTAAATAGCTCCTTCCACCTACCTGGAACAAATCAACTGCAGCACAGCCCTGCAGCAGCACTGTTGACATTTTTGGGGAGTGAAGGAGAATTCTGCAGAATAGTGAGGTGTCATTGCAAGGGCTCGTAACAGCTTCTCACAAGTCTGAGAAGAAGCACAAGGGTGCGCGCATGGAAGTTTTCAAAGTGGGAACATAAAATGAAAGCTTGAGCTGACTGGTGGAAAAAATCAACTCTGCTGAASTGAAATGAGCACACTAGGCAGAAGTAGAATGAAAAGAACCTTGAATATGAAGACAAGGATGTGACTGAGAAGGAGACAAGGAAAAGTAAAAAAAGTAAGGAAAAAGCATAATAAGCCTTCCTGATAAAAGTACTGCTTCCTGTGAGACCTTTGGCAAGGTAACTGCATTTCCTCATCAATACCACAGAGATAATGTTTCCTGCTGTCATCACCTCCCTGAAAACTTTAAACTCCTGCCTGTTTATATAGAAATCAATCACAGGGAAGAGATAAGGATGAACAGAAGTTTTAGGCATTAAAATCTTCAACATTTTGTAAACAGAATTTTAATTTAGACTTCACTATCACACAGCTAGCAGGTTTAATTCATGTTGTCTGTTCCAAACACAAAGAAGGCTGAGAAAAAGACATGTTCTCGTAAGGAAGAACATGAAAAATAAATAATATTGGTATCATGTATCCCTTCCATAACCTATCGTCTTAAACACACAGAGAGTTTACATCATGAGGAATTACAGACAGCAACTGTGCTAACCTCATGAGATCCCAAACATATGGGGCGGATGATCAGCCCATTATCTTCTATGTGTATGCTGACTCACAACTTGAGTCTGATCTACTGTTTCCCCCTGATTTTTTTAAGATCACAATGAACTGTTCTCTAGCTTGGCCCACAGCTGTAGGGAGCAAATCTGTTTGGGTATTTTTATCCTTTAATGGTTTGCTTGACTGGTGGAAGGGAGGGAAACAATACCTTTTCTATGCACTACATTTTCTATACACTGAACGTAAACTATAATTACAAAGCTCCTTAAACTCACTGCTCCTCAGCTCTTCTGAACAGGCACAGATCCACTAAAAGCAATGGGCCGGCTTTCCCAGACAGCTCTAATGGGTGTTGCTCTACCAACATTGACAATTTGTAGAAGTTGGGGACATGGCCTGCAGCTTGCGCTGCAGTCCAAAGACACCATCTGGTAATCTGTACAACTCATCCAGAAATCAACAGAGATATCATGTGTCCTTGTGATTCACCCAGTACTTCTGAGACAAGTGATTTCCTAGTTATTATTTTCTCCTCTACACAACTTTACCAGGGAAAGTTACATGTATACTTGCAACATACTGGGCAAGAGCGGAAAAGAGGGTCAGGAACAACCCCCTAACAAATTCAAGCCGTCAAATAACTTGTGATAAATTAGATTGTGCTGCCCTGCTCACAAGGAATAAGGGGCCTCATGTCAAACACATTTTCACTGATGACAGTGGAAAGAGCATAAAAGGATAAAAGCAGAGCATGGGCACAGATAATTTCAGCCTATTATTTTAGAAGCTGATTCMCTGGTAAAAATTAAAATGATCTGTGCAGAGTCCATATGAAGAGTCCAGCACACAGCAGTGGGTTTCTCATGCTGCCTTGCAATAGCTCCAAGTTTCCTTTAGAGAAGAAGTCACGATTTTCTCTACAGGAACAGGCTGGGGGTGTTGTTGACAACCTTAAGGCAGGCACACATGCATGTATTTTGGGGCAGGGTGTAAATGAGCTGTTAAGACAAGATGCTTTGAATTCCAAGGGACTGAAAACCTCCCTGCAGGGTAGGGGCACCGCAGTGCTGCTCCAAAGCTGCTACTGCAGCCAGCAGTCACACTAGAGTCTGATGAGCAAGACAGACAAGTGAAAATGAGATTGTCAGACAACTCTTCTGCTTTGACACAGACATAGACATAGAAAAATGTCACTGGATTTTACAAGCATCYGCCCTCACGACTTACCCAGTTCCTGGCTCTCTTGCAGCTCCACCAGCTATTCAATCCCCAAAGAAAGCTCTGCCGTGGAAGCCTGCAGCATCCCTCACAGGCCTGTCAACAAAGGCTCTTTCCTCAACATTGCAAAGATAAAGTGGTATTGAAAAAGCTTGCATTGCGGATGAAAATTTCTTCCAAGAATCTAAAGTCAGGTGCTAGAGGAGGGAAATCTTGCTTCAATCGTGCCTTCTATTTTTAACACATTTTTTAACAGCTGGAGCTATTTTGACTGACACAAGAAAAAAGTGTGTGTCTCTGAAAGCAAGGGCACCAGCAGAAGCAGCACAAGCAGATTCCTGCAGCCGGGCTCCTCCGGCACACTGCGGACACAAGTGTGTAGCTACTCCAGGCTAAGCTGCTCCAGGTTTCTGGCAGTGCTTGGTAGTAACTGCACCACAGCCTGCAGAACATGATGATGCAAATTTAAGTCTGTAACCACAGGCAACTAACTCACTGAGAAGATTTAAGATTTAAAGTAAACTGTATTTGAATAAAGGTTTGCCCAAGTGAAGAACTGCTAAGCAGCTTTGCATTTCAGTGCTCTTACACCATGAAGAACAACTTTGCAAATTGTTTGTTAGGCCTATTTCTAGCTCTTACCTCCCAACAATAAATTAAATCAACTTCTACCTACTGACAGTCCCTCAGCCCTGGTCTGAAGTCAGAAAGAGCTAGAGAGACTGCAGAGACTTTCTAGAGAGACTAGGGAAACTTGCCCTCAGTCACCTCCAAGAAAAAGTCCCTATTAAAATCGGTTCAATTCTTTACTTAGGGACAGTATTTGATCCACTAGTGCATATGAAGCATTATACAAACAATTCTCCAATTTGTGCTACATGATCTGCATATTAAGACCACATCTTCCTAAGAGTTTAATATCACCTATTAACAGACTGGTTTAATACAGGATAAAATAGCCTAAATATTGCAACTTTCAGGATGTTCTCTACACTTAATTACTGATCTTGAAAGGAGAAAGTAATCTCAGTTGGAGCATTACATTTTTAAAACAATCTCTTCTCATCTGTTAAGCTAGTGTTCAATTACTGATTTTTATTCTACTGGAGCAAAGGTGTTTATAGGTGATTCATATTCCAGAAATTTTTTTTAATGCCCTYGAGAAAAACTAGGACTTATTAATTTCAAAGAAAGCTACAAAAGTATTTATTCACCCACCACTTGTATGTTCCTGTATGTTTTTCACAAGCAATCACATTTGTGTCATGGGAAACAGGCTCTTCGTGACGTTCTCAACCAGGCAGGCACTTTCCTGAAGAAGTTATTTAATGTAAATTCCTCTGGCATCTTGTCTACCCAAAACTACAGAATTTTGCAAATTCATATCAGACATCACACTAGCAAACAGTTATGGTTGTTGCCTACATAATACGTATGAAACAAAGGGTTTAAAATTTTCCAAATTCTTCAAATGCCACAGATCCTTAATTCTCATTACTTTTAGCACTATTCATCTGCATGAGTCTTGCCTACAAATCTCAAACAGAAAAAAAACCCCAGTTTTTTTATGTAGCAACACATCTCTCATGTGTGCACCTTTCCCTTAGAATAACCACTCATTTCAGAATATGCACCACAATCTTCACAGCTTTTTTGCTAGTCTGTATAAATTGAAAGAAAGGCACGTACCATTACTCAGGCCTCAGACAGCAGAAAAAGTGAGAATATGGAAAACATAGTCTGGTAAATAGGCTTACCTATTACCATCTTAATTGATCATACTTTGAAAATGGCTTGGTTTTTTTTTTTTTGTTTGTTTTTTTTTTGTTTTTTTTTTGTTTTTTTTTAAAAAGCTTAGCAGAGCTTTGGGGACTTAATATATATTAAAGAATATAGTAAATTGAAAAATAATCAAAATTGAAAAGCTCCTGTTCAGGAATCTGACCCAAAGCCAACCAAAAGCACTTCTTTTTGGTCTCAAATAAATAGATTTAAGGATTCTAACACAGTTGCTATTCAATAGCTACAGCTGCACAGCCTTCTTGACAGAATACATGTAAAACAGCTTCCCTCTACATATAAACGCATTTTGTTTGCTTAAACATTTCCAAGTTCTTATCCTCTGGGCCGAGTCTGCAGGGTAATTTTCACTGATTAAGAAACTAGTTTGATGAAACAATTAGTATCTGAACCTCCTGAAAGACATATTTCTGCCATCCTAAAGTAGATGCTAGCCATCTCTTGCTTTTTAAAGGCAAAGAAAATTTTTGTTTCAACTCTCCAGACCCTCACATGCTTTTCAAGGCTTTAATTAAATTTAAACACTTAAGTAGAGTGATAATTACTGAAGCAACTGAGGTCAAGAGGCCCTGTGCTACTGTATGTCCTCATTTTTTTTGCAGATTGCAAAATACAGCATCCTACATCATTTCAGAACAAGCACTCCCCTCATGCAAGCAAGCAGAGCCTACAGAGCCACTTTCAGAAAATTCTTTGATTTATATTTAAGGGGGGGGAGCAAGGGCCCCTCCCCAAGATCTTTCCTTTGTTTAAATGCATTTCCTGCCTTCCTTACTGCTATATACTGTTTTGTGGCAGGCCTATTTATAGACCAAAGAAAAGGAAAAAGCACCACTRGAGGCAGGAAAACTAAGTTGGGAAAGAATAGAAGGAAGTGTGGCTGCCATTTAGCCAAACAATCTAGAACTAATTGAGCTCTGAAGAGCCCCAGCCTCAGTGAAGCAGCAGGAGCGACCAGAGCACCATCCTGCCCCTCTCTCCAGGGCACTGCCAGCTGTTTATGCCACACAGAAAATAATTTCAGCCTCTAAACAGTATGGGGAAAGATGAAATCCTGGAAAAATGAGTGTGTTGAAAGTCAGATACCTGTCACATTAAGGTAAGTAGCTTCTTTTGATATTTTTGCTTGCTGTATTCTTAATGTCTTTCCAAATGTTACTGGATTAGTACATGAAAACAGAATGACGTTCCACAAGAAATTGTACCTRATTTATATGATAAAGCTACTGCAGGGAAATGTAAATTCAGTTACAGATTCTACATAGCTTTCCTTAAGTAACAGAAGTCTTTGSCACATTTTCACAAAATAATGTTGCTCCTTTCCTCACCTACGTCTTGCTCAGTTTATAATCTGTGATGGAGTACTGAAGAAAAGTTGATGGAAACTATCTACCCCAAAGAAGAGTTGCAAAGTTAACGCTACGTTAGATTAAATACATTGAGGGGAGCGGGACGAAGGGAGAGACAGACATGCGTAGTATATATTTATAGAGGATGTGTTACTTTAGATTATATAAACATCTGAAAATATATAATTAGAATGTTGTAAGAATTACATCTTTAAAATCAATCAAATATGCCACATGAAGTATATTTGAAGATCGGAATTTAGCCAGAATGAAAGTACATGAAAGTTTCTACAATTTTAGATTATTATTACGGCAAGGAATTGTGTGGATGTGCATGCAAGTATATACATATACTTGTGCGTATATACAATTTAGTGCCTTTTCGTACTGCAAAACCAGGTAGTTGTGAATCTGAGGTCTAATTTAAACTGACAGCAGAATGAGAGTAGAATTTTCAAATCTGTTTGTTTTCTGATGGCATACACAGAAATATATACTGTCATGACAATGAAGAGCTAAATACCATGCTATGCATCATATCAATTAACTGAATTATCCTAAGTGAGACAGACTTTTAATAGGGAAAGAGGAGAAGTTATTTTAAGCTTATGTTTTCTTCAATTTCAAACAGCTCCTTTACTCTTCTAACAAAGCAAATGCTCTTATGATTTGAAGGCTGGTGGATAGAGATTGTATAGCACTAGATTCAGACTCCATCCCCAAGTGTATGTACAAGGATGGGATTTTCACCTTCTTCGAACTAGCTACGAGAAAAACCTTTGTACTACTTTCACTTGGGTTATTACCTTTGTACAGATGCTATCCACATTACTCATTTGTTATTCAGATTTTTCATTAGGATTAGTGGTTTATTGTAAAGTGTTGCTGGTGARTAAAAAGGAAGTGTGGTGAGTTGTTATTCTACTATATCCCCGTAGGATACTATTATGTTTAGAGTCTGTTATTGTGAAGATAGCAAGGCAGGATGTCTGCAGATAMCCATGTAGGTGAAAAGCTGAGATAGTACTATCGTAAACAGCAGTGGTCAGCTGTAAATTTGATCCTGGGAGGTGCCAGGCAGCAATTCCAGTGAAACCGATGTTAGTCATGGCTCAGAGAAAGGAACAGGCTTTCTCTCAGTCTGGTTTCAAAGTACTCAGTTCKTCACAGTGTTCCTCACTTCCAAGAGGTTATTACGCTGCTCTTGTTTATGTAGTATGAAGCACTTGAACTGCGAGTTAAAGCTGGAACCTTTACAGATCAAGAGAAATCTCTTTAGACGACAATTTCTGTTCTAGWATAGTTTTACTCTCACTCACAAAACTCTCCTGCTGTCAACTTCATTAAGAGATTCACCCACACAAAGAGCAGAAATCACAAAATCTGAGATGAATTTTAAGGGCTCTTATTAAAAAAAAAATCATTAAGTTGTTATACCAATAAGCTTTTGTGCGGCTTGTAGGATAGAGGTGAGGAAGGGAGGCAAATCCAAGCACAAACACTCATCCAACCAAAGAAGTGACATAATTTCTGCTACTAAAGAAAAGCAATCATCTCCATGAGATGCCAGTAGCACAGCTAGTGCAGTGCAGCTGAGCAGTAATCACTCCTTCATTCAGAATTATTCTGATCTGCAACATTCATCAAAAGGTTATTTCAAAGACAGATATATCACTGCATGTATGTTACAAAACGGAGACCATCCTCTAGATGTACGATTACTTGCAAATAATGGAATTATGTGGCAAAAAGTGAAAAAATAAGAGACAAAAGCAGTTTCACATTCATCTGTTTGAAAGATAATATAGACCRCATTTAGAAATGGCCTAGTGAATACTTTTAATAAATGTATATCTTTAACAAAGGATAATTAAGAGAAGAAATGTGGATGACAGGCACAGATGCAAACCCACTGCAGACAATAAAATCACAAACATTATTTAGAGCAGAATTTGCTTTCCAAAAATATGAGCAACTTACTCCACTGCCTACTCACTATCCTGAGTTTCTCACGGTCTGTTGTATGGGGAACRTGACAGCAGTTTGAAGCTGATCTTCAATCCCTTCTCCTATTTCAGTGCTTAGGACCAGATCAAAGCAACTCAGAATCTGGAAYAATGCACCAGCAGTGCAGCATGTGGTGCTCAAAACGTTCACTGCTGTTCTGAAGAAGTGAGATTGGCTTAGACATAATTACGTGTTTTCTGTYTTTGCCCCTTTGAGATCTTACAGCCAATGTTTTCAAGCTTGTCTTTGCATCTGTGAGAGGTAGTGTCCTAGCTGGAAAAAAAAAAGTCTAATATAGTCACATAATTGCCAAAGTAGCAGTTTTGAGGTAGGGGGCCTGTATATGAAATGATTTGTTTCAAAACTACCAGAATTCACTTTGTGAATTCAAAATGCCATGAGTTCAAAGCTTGAAAATGCAGTGTTGCCTTCAAGATATAAATCATTTTATATCTACTTCATAAAAGGGACCCCTCTACATGCTATGGTCTAACTACTCTTCAGAAATAACTAGAGAATCATAGAATGATTGAGGTTGGAAGAGACCTCTGGAGATCATCTAGTCCAAACTCCCTGAACAAGCAGGGTCACCTAGACCACCCACCTTTTCTCTCACTATCTTAATGAAAATGTGAGCAGTGGTGGTGATGTGTCTAAGGGAAAATGCCACCTGCATACAACCTTACTGGGCTGGTACACTCAACTCTCACTTCTAGCAACAGTAGTCAAAATAAGCATCAAAATCAAATATAATTAGGACTGAACTTGGAAGACAACCTTTGTCTTACTGTGATACAAGGGATTCTCAGGATATGAGCACTTTGGAGTGTGAACAAGTACTAACAGAGTTGGGATGAAGTCTCCTAAAAAAAAAAAAAAAAAGAAATATCACAGGAAAATGGAACTTTTTACTCTGCAGTTACTTTGCCAGGAGGTATAAAGTACTATCCTCATCAAATACTTTAGTCAACTGTCACCCCTCTGTGGGCATCCTAGGTTTCTGGCTCCCAGAAAGCTCAGATGGGCTTAAAGAGAAATCATGTGACTGAAGGAACAACACACTTTGGGTGACAAACTGTGGCATGCCTCTGTGCAAAGCTGTCAGAGATTTAGTAGGATTTATTATTCCTCATGCAGTTGCTCTTGTTTACCTTAATTTCTCTCTAAGCCCCTATTCTGCTATCAGAGTGTCTTACAAAGAAGCTTTGTACTCCAAGTCACAGTCTAGCCGACAAACATTGATGAAAAAAGCCAGCAATGACTTAGAAGTACCCTATGTCTGTCGGGACCCAGTCAATGTAGGATTTTTGAGGACACATGTACAGTTTATTTTACATTTCGCTCAACAAGCAGAACTGGGAGAAAGGGAAAAGAAAACAAACCCCAGCCAAAACATATTAAGAAACTGAAGCTAAATAATAAACAGCATCAAGACAATGCTTATGACAAAAATGTCTGTGCTGGAAAATTATGTATTTGGTAATATTAAAAAAAAAAATTATGACTATGTGCTGACTGACATCCTGAGTTGTGGAAAAGTTTACACAGGTGCTTAAATTTAAGCATATGAGTAGTCTCACTGACTTCAAGCAAACTATTTCAATGGGTTGAAAAAATTTAAAGCCACTCAGAGTCATTAGATCATCTAGTCTGACTTCAAATACAGCACACTAATTTTTACGAGTTCTCCAGACCCAGCTCTAACTTTCCTGCTTACAACAAGAATATATGTATATATTATTTTTGAGATAGCAGTTCAAGGAAAAGATYGTGATATTTTATAAGCAAATGGAGACCCAGTACAGTGGAAATKGTTCAAGTTGACACAAATCCCTCAACTCAAACCGAGTTACATGAGCATCAGCTATATATTGGCTTACTGATCAAAGGTTAAGGTCAATGTATGGAAAATRGACTTTGTCTCCCTGAGGGATATACCACAAAACCTATTAACTTTACTCTGGATGCTTTCCTACTGGATTGGAGAAATATTGTTACATAAGCAAGGATGAACAAAAAAGTACTTTACAACTCAGTTTTCTGTCTACAGTGGCGGGTCTCTTTTTGTCTTAGATGCTCTCATCTTTGACAAGGCCATGTGGAAACTGTGCTACAAAACAAAGAGCAACTGTTAGAAGCAGATGGGAGATTTTAACAGTGATAACTAAATGTAGGGACTGAGCAAAAGTGATATTATCAAATTTCTTCTTATCAGACACCTGAACATACAAATTCAATTTAAAAATACTTGCTATTTTAACTCATGGCAAGAAAAACTAAGAGACATGAGCTCTATGACASCTCCTTGGCAAGGATCAGAAACAACAGTTTTATACAGTCTGCTTTATCAACATGACTCAATCATCAATCATATATACAGTCAGTCAGTCTGCAGTGAATTTTGTGTTTGGTCAAGCTAGCAAGTCTGACACTAGCCTGTCCCACTAGTTAAGTCATGAAAGATTTTACATTATAAAGGTGTAGGTCACTTGAGTTAGACAGAAATAAAAATGTGTTCTGATATATCTGTTTAGATCAGCTCAGCATTCTTAGAATCCTTTATAAGCTAACATGCTTTATTTTTTCAACACAACATCACAAAGTACTCTGTTGCTATTTTTGATTATTGCTGTACCATAACCATCTTGGAAATATTCAGTAATTAACTGGCTCATTAATAAAGGGATTCTTCCAAACTACCTGACCTTCCACATGGCCACAGCTAGTTTGGGCATTTTTTCCTTAAAAGAAGAAACATGCATACGGCCATCATACGCTGTGGCTTTACACTGCAACACAGCCTATACTTAGTTCTGGATGCAACACATTATTCAATTATATTTAGACTAGGAGGGTGAATAATTCTCTTAAGTAATAATAAAAAGAAAAGAAAAGAAACCAGTATATTTCTTCCAGCATTARGAGACATGAAACTGGGAACATCAGCAACAGAAAAAGGCCCAGATTCAACTAAGTGCCAATTCATTGTTCTCACAGAAAGTCTAGGAGAAAACAGGACCCAAGCCAATTGCATGCACCAAGCAGGGCTCAGACTGCTGGCTGARCACAGTTTGACTGGTACACATGCAGCATGCTGAGCTTAGCAGAGACTGCCTACTAATTCTGCCAGGCGACGCACTTTTGCTCCAGGCCTCATTTTACAGTGTAAGTGCACAGTTGAAGTACTGCTGATTACCAGGGAGCCAAGCATTACTTTTTAGCATTTTGACAAAAATCACTTTCAAATTTGTTTATGCTCTTTCTAGGGAAAATAAAGGTTTTCTTTTATTCTCTACTTGATTCTGTCCTTTCCGTTCTGGTACAGTCACTGTTAATGGACTACACTCAGCTTTTCCACCTGTAGGTATTGCTGTAGGGTAACACTCGGGACTTAGTATCACCTCATGCTGCTCTCACTGAGGAGACTGATTTGACAAACCAAGCACTACTATGACAGTAATGCTGACAACCTCAAAATTAATAAAACATTTTTTACTTCTCATGTATAATGCAAATGCTCATATATGGCTTGTACTTCAGTCATGGAAGATCTCTCTGGCCTGGATAATACAGGGATTCAGAAAAAAAAAAGTTACAATCCTACATTACATTCAATCTGAGCAAGACATGCAGGTGAAGAGGGAATAATAGGCTCCTTCTGGTAAACATTATGCATCATTGATGGATTTCAACAACATTGCATTGGGAAAACTTTTGGAAACAGCTGACTGGCAGAAACACAGAAACACTATTTCCAAGCACTCATTCAGATTAGTGTTGTACTATATATCACCACTGCATAGTAAAAGGGCTCAGCTTTCTGTGATATGTCCCAGCATTCCTCAAGAAGAAAAATGAAATTGGACGAAGTTTAGTTCTGTGGCTGCCATGAGGAGGACTGGGTGCCAGAATGGTTATGCAAAACCACGCTCTAACTCTCCTGGGTAGATCTAGATTAGCCATAAAGTTTCTTACCTTAATTTCCTAATCTACAAAGCAATGGGATGAATGCCAGGGACACTGCAAAAATATCAAGTGTAGTAGTATTACTTATGTTGTAAGTGCTGACAAAATASGCACTGCAAAATCTGCAAAGTGAGATGGTCTGCTTGTGCATACCAGTGCAGGTACTGCTCACATATGTACCTAGTTCAAACACATATTCAACATAAAATACAGTCCAACAAAAACTGACTTCAACCTTGCTTATACAGTCTTCGCTTATTTTCTGCAAGTATTCTAGCAACTATATTCACAGACAAAAGCATATTATGAATATAGTGCAGAATTTTTGTGGGCAGTAAACTTTTAAATAGTTTTCCTATTGYTAATCTGACCCTGGTGTTTTTTTGTTTGTTGGCTTGCTTTTTGTTTTTGAGTTTCTAGCTGCAATGAAGATATCTGTAATTGACACCTCTAGTTATTTTGTTATAAAATAAGAGAGATAGTCTGTATTCGCAATTTAAGTGGCCCATTTCAAAACACCTTGCTTCAGCAATTCACACTGTAGCTCAGTCAATTAGGTGTATCGAAAGGAAGCAAGTTTATACCAATGAGGGGAATGAGTAAAATTACAGAAAATTAACACAAAATTGCTAAGCAGAGAAGTGAAAAGTATTCAGAAGTGATATTTTACAAAAGTCACAGAATAACATTCTCTCTAGTGTGGTTTTTGAGTGAAAAAGCATACGCAGAGGTGGTTATACAAGCCGCAGCTCAAAGCAGTTGAACTTAAACCAGGAAAGACACAGGGAAAATACCAAAAAAAGAAAAAAAAAAAAGAAAAAGAAAAGAAGGCCGTATGCTTTCTGTAAAACAGAAAAATAAATAGATTAAAAATCAGAAGGTCGCTGGCTTAGAAACTTCTTGTGCAACTAACGTTCCACTAAATATACAAGAGAGGCTGCAATAAACAGTCCTTCAAAAAATAAGTACCATAATTTGTTTCAATCAGCTGAGGAAATAGAAATACTAGCTGAAACTTTTAGTGGTAAAGGAACTGCTGATTGAGTCAAACTCACTCTTGCTATTGAGAAGAYAACAAGACTGAGCGCTACAGAATATTCAGCATTGCAGCAATGTCCCATTCCTGCTGGCAGGCTCTACACAAAGAGGATGGTTGGGACACAAGTCTCTTCTAAATACTTGAGTCTGTTTAGAAATACCAAACTTCAAGACAATTAAGTAGCAGTGGAGACAGTATCTTTTATGACAGGTTTGCATTTGTGCTTAGTGATGGTACTCTAATTAGAACAAGAAGTGTAGGAACACACAGTCTTCTAGTTCTGCTTCTGAAACCAGCATATTCAAMTTCTGGAGTACAGCTATTTAACTTAGATAGCAATAAGTCAGTGAAGGACTTTTAAAAAATAATCAGGAACATAGTGTTTTTGCAACGGAAGAGGTCCACCTGCCATGACATCACAGCACAACTTCACTTACCCCTAAGGCAATGCCACTACTCGTTCAGTATTCATAGTGTGGAAAAACTCATAATCACCTGTCTACCTCTGTGTGAACTACCTCAAGGATTACAAAATAAATTTTCTGTTTACTAGTTTTTAAAAGTAGAGCACAACCCAAATTCCTTTTAAATAACTGAAGATGTCAGAAATACATTTGCATTCACCTGTTGGTTGCTCTGGTCCAGTTTTATGATTCCCTGCTGCTTCCATAAAAGTGGAATATAAAGTACAGAATGAGAACCATCCTGGATGAACTCATGCAGAGCAAGCAAACTCATCACTAAATAACTAAGAGCCTATTAAATGAGAAGAGTTTGCTGAAAGGCCTGAGTGACTTGAAACCTAAATGTCTCATGCTGAACACTGTTGGCCACTTGCTGGCCTTTTCCAAGGCATATAAAACTTCTCATCCCAGTCTAACCAGCCACCTTGGCCAAACACCAAGAAATGTTTTGATCTAATTCCATATTTGAAGACAATCCATTGGCTCAAAGACAAATTTATTCGCTCACACATTGCCTTCCAAACACATTACCTGATATGAAGTAATTAAATAATACCAAGGGTCTTTATATGACTTAAGAGCTCATTTTCCAACACAACCTCCTCACTGCAACAACAGACAATTAGTGCTCAATCTATACTGTAGGCTTTAGACCAGGTGTTTCTACTTACAAACATGTCTTGCAACAGGACTGATAAGAAAACAAGAATTGTGATTTCTCACTGTGAAAAAACCACTAAGGAAAATAAGCTGAGGTAAAAAGCACTTTAATAACCACAGCTAATCAATTAAAAGTTCTTGTATATGTYGATATAAGGAAGGACTCTGGCAGGTTTAGGAGGGGAGTTATTTCTGTGGTTTTGTTTTTTAAGTTGGTTTTAGGGGTCTTATTATTATTTCTGCAGTGAAATTCAGCATTTGCTAAAAGAAAAAAAAACACCCCATTATTCATTGTCACCCCCTTTTTAAATCTGAGGATCAAAGGTACAGAAAAATTAAGTTGATYCACTGTTTTGCATGCTACATTTGTAATCCCTAAAATCCAATTTCTCCCTATACTTCAACAAAGGAAATATTACATGAGCTAAGTCACAATTACCACTGCTTTGCAGCTATAAGTACACAGCATTTCCACATACCGGATAACAGGCTTTCAATTGAACATCAAGAGAAGAGAAGGTGGAGGGCACTCAAGTAACGTACATGAGTACAAAGACTGGCTCAAATGCTTTGCTGTGCTGCTTCCTCAACTTCTACTCAATCTACCCTTACCCTCAAACTTTTTCCTTCCAGCTCTCATCCCTACCTTCAGGATCCTGCCTCTTTACTTGTGTATACCCATGCTTCAGTTTTCTCTCCCATCCACTTCCTCTGGCAGCCTTGAAGCTCCTTCCAACTCCTGTAAGTCCTTCTCTGTATTCTACCCATTCCAGACATATCAATTCTGCTTTTTCCTCTGTGAAACCCAAGTGCTTAGGAAAAACCAAAGGGCCTAGCAGACACGACCTCCTGCTCACCAAGGCTCCTGAAAGTGTTGGAAGGATGRCCAGGGCAAGGTAAGAGCCACTCTCGAGCACAGTGTGAGGAGCAACCTGAAGGTGAACCATGGGCAGTGCAGCTCAATCCCCAGAGAAGTCAGCAGTCACCATAACAAATACCCCCACATCTATGGAGCAAGTGAAAATATTAGGCAAAAGCTTACAACTGGGCTCAAGTTTTACCAGGCCAAAAAAAAAAAAWAWATCCTTCTCAATTCTCAATCTCTCTGCCATAACATGACTATTGGAGGTACCTTCAGTGTCAAATGGGCAGCCACCGGCTGCATTTGCAGTACTGCTGTGCCCCCTAGAGCCCCAAGAACTATGCTTGACAACTTAGCATTTCCTTAGTTTTGCAAGGTTTTGAACCAATTTGATGTACTGCAAAGCCAAAAGCCCTAGAAAAAGTATTTTGCAGAAATTTTTATTTTCCATTCTGTCCTTCAGATATCCTTCAACTGGCAGCTTGGTGTGAGAGCCGCTGGACTATTTATAGCAAGGCTGTTAAATGGCACTTGGGTATTACACCCTGCGTAGTGAAGGTCCATGGTCTGCTTTCATTGACTTGTAGTGATAGTGAGAGCTATATAACCTCTGAGGCACTGAGGCAGATCAGAAAGCCAGGCRCTTTTCATTAAACATGAATTCCACATATTCTAAAAGATACAGCCAAACTATACTGTAGATGTCAAAAATAAAAGATGTAATGATGCAGGATTCCTATAGCATAACCTAACTTAATTTCCTTGAGGGTCCATCTGTGTCGAGTGAGAGCCTTACCTCCTTTGACACAAACTCTAGAAGAACACATTAATAGAAAAGAACGACTTTTTTTTTCTGCAGCCCACACATCATACTCCATATTTGCCAGCAGTTCACAGAATATTCCAAAATTTTAGCACAGTACCAATGCACTGATCCTGAGTTAGGCTCTTTTTCAGTACTCAATATATTAAAGAATTCAGCCACAATTAAATGACAAATAAACATAAGATAGTCAAATACATCTAAAAAAGAAAGGAGAAACAATAGTTAAAATCAAGTTGCGTTTTTAATATGTTCAGTAAGGAGAGGCTTCAGTTTCACTTAACCAGCAAATGACTTCCTGACCTGACCTCAAACTGGATCAAAAGGAAAGAATAACTTTTCCATTTTTTGAATTCTCTGGGACATTTTAAAAAGCTATCCATRCTATTTGCTTAGTGTTAAATTTTTAAAGCCTATCCATATCACCATTCTGCACTAACCATAATTTTTTGTTGTGTTACTAATCAATATTTCTYGTAACATATCTGAGAAATCTGTTTGAAGCATCAGTGTTCACAGAGAAAAATACAGCCTTAGCTGTTAAGTCTCGAGTTGTTTTCTCAACTTGAAGAGAAGCTAATGTACTGTTGTGTAACAAATAGCAAAGTTTTGTCATCTAGAGATGTTATCTAATAGAAAGAATACAACMCTTTTTATTCACTATCTCTGCTGCCTTATCCTTTTCTTTATTGCAAAAGGCATTTTTGCAAAAAAGAAAGAACTCCTCTCCTAAAAAAAAAAGACTCCAAACATAAACTCTATTTTCAGAAATTATATCCAAATTATTTCTCTGTTCTGTTTTACGATGACTTAAATTTTACCCTCCTGCTTGAGCTATTGAGAAGCTTTTTCCCACATAAACCACAATCAAAGTTTATGGCAACCTTAACCACATTAAATCATTTATTTCTCTACTTGCTTCAGAAAGTACAAAAGCTCCTTTTCTTCTCAGGGATCGTATCTCAAGTTGGTGATGGAATACTGCCATTCAGTCACTCCTACCAAATTACATCCCTATGCAGAGCATGACTCCCAAATAAAAATAGTCGGCTATTCAGTGCAGAGTGTGATGACTCTGACTGTTCAGTGTCCTGTTTGAAATAGCCTCAGGTACTATGAGTATTTAATCAATGATAAACACATAAAGAGTCTGGATAAATATAAAAGACTGTTATTGACRTTGCATAACCAAAAAAATGTACAGAGCAATCAAGGAATTTGAGGACAGGGTGAATTACTTTAGAACACATTTCCATCTTTAAAAAAAAATAATAGACAGCAAATTCTTTTGCAGTGAAGCCTGTAAAGAGATTTTGGCACTTTTCTTTTTAAAGATGCATATGAAGTTCTGTTGTCCTTGACCTCAAATGAAAATGTGTCTAGAGGAAGCAAAATTTCCCTTATCACAGGTAGCTTACTGGTCAGCAGGCCGTGCCCTGAGGTGCAGTGCGRGCTCTCTCCCTTCTCTCAGCCAGACCTCATTTTTACGGGCTGGGGGCAGCTGATCTGGGCTGGGACCTCCAGCTCAGTTCTCCAGGGGCACCTCAAAGTCTCTTTTTGAAACTACTATACCATCAGCGCCCTAAACTGAAATCAACTCACTAAGAATCACAGAATCGTTATGGTTGGAAAAGACCTTCAAGATGATCAAGTCCAAACATAAACCCATCACCACCATGTCTGCTAAACCATCACTTCCCGGGGGTTTGTGCTTCGTTTCAAATCCATAGCTTTTGCTGCCTCCTTTACCTGCCCTTTACCGCCTTCTCGGCAGCTCACGAGCCCCGGCAGCACCAGGCCCCATGCCGCCTGGCCTCATCTCTTTGCAGATCAAAGTTTCCAGGGAGCTCCGAGGTGGCCGCCACATCGGAGCATCCCAGCGCTGCTGAGAGGCGTGACTTGCTGACACGCTGCCAAGCGCTATCGCACACTGGGATAAAGCGAGGCCCAGCACATCTGCAGCAAACATTTGCTGTTTACCTAGCCATTAACCCACTTTCCCCRCAGCACTCTTCCTCCCGCACCACTTATTCACCCTGCGTACACGCGCAAACCTGCAGCTCCGCATCGTGCAAGTGCTTCGCGCACGGCCCCGCGTCCCTACGAGCCGGTAACGACCGCGGGAGACCAGCAGGGGGGACAGCGCCCAGCTTCGCCCTGCCTCGGGCGGCGCCTCCCTTGGGCTCCCCGCTGCCGGGGAGCCCCGGTGGCTGCGAYGCCGCGGGCTGCAGCCGGCACCGCAAGCGCCTGTGGGGCCGCGGTATCCGAGGCCGGGGCTCCCTCCGGCCACGACGCCGCGGGCTGCAGCGGGCACCGCGAGCCGCGCGGGCACCTGTGGGGCCATGGTATCAGAGGCCGGGGCTCCCTCCGGCCGCGCCGGGTCGCGCTGCGCTCCGGCCCTGCGAAATGGCGGCCGCAGGGGGCGCGCTGCGCCCCAACGGTTCTAACGGTCGCAACGGCCGGCGGGGAGCGGCGGGGCGAGCRCTGCTGCGGGGCYGTCCCTTGGGTGGCGACACGGAGCGAGCCTCTCCAGCAGAGACTTTGAACTGGCRCTGCGCGCGGGTGTATTTGCCGTCTACCTGCATTGCCAGGGTGCAAAGAGGAGCAAACTGCACAGCCAGCCCTGRCGCTGCAGGGGAGGACGCGGGGGTTTTGACGTGCAGGCAGTTGGGGCGAGACCGGGAAGGTCGGCAAAGGTCCTCACGTGCTCCAAAACGGGACCGGAGCCCCCAGTGCACTGTGTACCCCCACGCTGGGCCAGCTTGCGAGAGGTGRCATTGTTCGGGGTTTTGAGGGTTTTCTTCTTGCCCAAGAAAACTTTTGAAGGAAACCCCGCGGCTTCGTCGTGGTAGCGMGAGGGGAGCCCCACAAAGGGATACGTGAATGAGCATGAGGACGCCCCTCTTGCCTCGGGCCCTGTGGTAACGGTACTGGCAGCGCTCATGGCTGCCTGGTTTCATAACCATGTGCAGGTTTATGTAATACCAGCAGTTGGATAAGGTCAAAGGAAGCAACCTGAATTGCCCTTTTTTTCCTTCCTTTTTTTTCCCCCCCCCCTGCCGCCACCATCTCCTGCTGTTTGCAGGCCTTCATTGATTCCTGGCAAATGTGCCAGCTAGGTATGATACAACCTAATAATTTTAACAAGYGGTTCCGCTGGGTCCGAGCAATTCCATTAGCTTGTTCACAGCTCAGTTTAGCGCAGGTTGGTTTTTAAAGTAGTTCCCAATGACACATTTTGTAATGCAGTGGGACTGTGAAATCTTGCGCTGTTTTACGTGCTTGCAAAAGAATAAAACMCTGTCCGTTACTGCTGCACCCGTCGCTGAGGCGTTGCCCGTGTGCACGCTGAGCTGCTTTGCTTTAAAGTGCTGCTGGCGTTTCGGTGTAGCGCGTGCTATGTGTGGAATGGGAATTAAGCATCTCTGAAAAGTGGATTTTGCACCTCAAAATCCCGCTGACTGTGTGTCTTTGTCTTTAAATGCGTGACTACCTTTAAAATGTGGCYGAGCTGAAAGGAGTCAGGGACAGARTGTCGGCTGGATTTCACTGGGGTACGGCTCTATGTCTGCCTGGAAAATTCCCTCGGAATCTGTTAAATTCGCTTCTTCCGTGTTTCTCCTCCTTTTGTTCTGCGTCTGGGAACATGAGGATAAGGATGCTTTTGCTTTCCATTTTGTTCTCTGTTTAGAATGATTTAGACCCACCCCAGAAGAGCTCTCGCCATCAGAAGAGCTGTGTGACTAGACAGCGCCTGGCACAATGGAGCCTCATAACAGTGCTGTAAAAATACTAGATCCTAGAAGAATATCTCTCTCCAGCATACATTAAGGCACCCATTTTGTCGACGCACAAAAGATAGTGATGTTTGCCCTTAAATCCAGCTAATCCCCACAAGTGGGATTGTTTGCATTTTGCACGATCTGTGGAATAGCCTGGTCATAAACACCACTGTAAACGCGGCGGGGCTTGAAGTTGTCCTATTCCTGACAGTAAGGCTAAACTTAAGCCCAACAAATGGTGGAGTTAGAAACAAAACCGGAGTAATCAACAGGGGATGTGTTTGACTTTCCATTTGTGCTGCCCCTACTGTTGATTAAGGCTTATCTACTGTTTGGTGTTTGTCATTAAAAGGGGAAAAAAAAAAAAAAAAGGAGGTTAGTTAGGGAACACATAGCGCCACGCTCCAGTCAAATGCTTTAGCAAAGGCTGTTGTTATGAAAAGGATTTTCTAATAAGGGGAATAATGATCTTCAGATTCTGACCTCCTGGCACGGCAGCGAGGTTTATCAGGAGGGGCATGTGACTGGTTAAGACACACAGCCCCAGCTTGAAGGAAACAGCTGCTCATTTCATGCTCTAGCACTTGGCAGCTGGACAAGGAAGGGTGATGTTTGTGTTGAATACCTCTGCAGAACCAAGTACAGTAAGTGATTTTCCTTGTTTTTATTTTTTTTTCTGAGACTGCTGCTGTTTTCCTATTTTCATCTTAGACCTCTTGTGAAAACACTTAAAGAGTGGGGCTTATTTTTTATCATCTCATTGATAAACAGTCGTTCATACTACAGATATCTGTATTTTTTCTGGCTTGCTCTTAGCGTTGTTGCAGGAACCAGACAGGTACCGTGTTTTGTCCTAATGCAAGCAAGGGGGGGCAGTGGTGCYTGTTTACTCAGATGCTAGTGTGGAGAGTTTGTTTATGGTAAATGTATTTTCCCTTCTCTGTAGAGCTTCAAATAGAGGTAGTCAAGAAGAGAGAAATCACGATATTTGACTAAAAAGTGCTGTGATAAGGGAYTGACCATCAAAATAGTGTGAATGATCCACAGAGAGTTGCCTGTGACTGGAAACAAATGAAGAGATTTTGGGGAAAGGAAAAGGTAGCAATAGAAACCCAGGGAAGCAGTGAAGATACACTCCGAATTATGTAATTGATTGATTCTGGGTAGTAATACCTAAACAGACTGTGAAAATAACAGAAAATCCTCCCTAAAAGCAAGGAGTGAGTCTTCTAAGTATCTCCAGGTTTTAAATTCAATTTATTTTTGTATACTTGTATTTTTGAAGTTTTTGCTTCGTGAATGATTGCTTTCCCTGACTGATAATTTTTGTCTATTTTAGTCTGAAATTTTGCTGAAAAACAGAAAAATTTAGCGTACCAGATATATATATGTGTGTATAAAGGAACTTTTAATCATTTATTTATGTGGAGATGAACTGATTCTTGCTTTTTGCAGTAAGATTTAGGAACTGGAACAAATGAAGGAGTAATGGAGCTTGATGTGCCTGGCTCAGGGTGCCAGGTGCTTTGGGGAAGGTTAGAAGGACCAGGGGCAGAGAGCAGTGGGGTCTTGGTGAGAAAAGTGTCTCTCAAGTCAAAAACCCTGCATTTCAGAATGGGCTCAAGAGTAAATACTGGGAGTTTAGTGGATCAGGTGCTCCTTTCTTTGAAGATGGGCAGGGTGGGCTGCGTGTGCCCTGGGAGCTCGGGTGCTCTCCAGCTGTGGTTTTCTTGATGGGATGTGCGGCCATGAATGCCGCAGCGCTACAGGGCCTCATTTCAAGCAACGCTAGTGCCCCACGTGCTTGTTCCCAGACATTATGTTTTACATATGTAATGCATGTTCTCTGTTAAGCAAGTTGCCAGGCCGGTCGGAAAGCTCTCATGAAGGACTGTGGTTTGATCTCAGTTAAACCCTAAATCCACTCCAAAATGGATCAGACCATACCCACTCAGACCATACCCACTGCATCTTCTTCTTCCCCTGCCCCAGCACAACCAGGAGCTGGTGCAGAAGATGGATGTAAAGCCATATGGTTCTGTATCGGCTGGATTAGTATTCTGCTGTAGTTGTATCTTGTGAAACCAATTTATTTTCAGGCCTTCCTAGGAAGTGAGTGTAGTACGAAAGAGAACTAGTGGTGATTACACAGCAAAAATTGCATAAATGCACCATCAAGCTGACCTTCAGGGAATATAAGATGCCTTAAAGCACCCTGCCAAAGCAGTTACCAACTGTCTCAGAAAAGCACAGTAAGGGGAGCCCAGTCTTGTGCCTGTATACATTGATTATTGAAGTAATGAATGAGCAAGGAGAAAAACGGTCACTTAGAGCTGCAAAATTTAAGTTAACACTGCTATGTCTACAGCTTCCAGCCATCATTATTATATCTTTCTCTAAATAAAATTCAAGATGAATTGCTAGACATTTAAATCACCCATCTTCAAAACAAAGAAAACTTGAACAACAACACTGCAAGATTTTCAAAGCTGCCATTATTTTAACCATTACCCCCAGCTAACTTTTGTTAGCGATAATAGCTGCTAAATGCAGACAGTGGTACTTTGAGAAAAGAGAACATTGCAGTCTGCAGGCACTGCTCACTTTGTGGCTTTTCTGGTGAACTCCAACATCTGTTCCTGAAGTGCCGGTCATGGCATCCCACTGTGGCTCCCAGTGATGTTACAGTTGAGCAGAAGACACAACCACTGAACCACCGTTCTTTTGTAATTCAGTACCCTCATCGTGTGGAAACTCATGTGCTCAGCTTCTTGAATACACGGCCCATTACGCTTGCGCTAAGGAAGGGCAGCTCTCTATAGACATGGAGTTCAGTGCATGCTAAAGGTTTGAAAGGGTTCCCGTTAAAGCCCTTTTATTTTACTCTAAGGAAGTGATAAGGGCAGCCATACAGTTCTCTGAATGGGCATGTTACTGCTCTGTAACAAAACATCTAGCCCAAGAGTAACCACAGTGTGGCCAGTTCCTGTGTGTGATTGAAAATGCCATTATGCACAGCAGCCACTCCCAGGATGTCCTAGAGTAAAGGGAGGAAACTGCTATTTAAAAATACTGAATGAGTACTTATATGGTTTTCTTTAAGCTATCTGCACCTAGCTATGGAATGTATGTGCAGGTGCTCCAAACAACTTACACAGAACTGGCTTTCTGTTAACATATTTGTGTTCTGTGATGACAAACATTATGTCATCAGTTTGACAGACATGCTTTCAAGCCGACCTTCTAGTTTAAGTCAGGAAAGGCAATGTCTTTGGATTAGCTGTTGTATTGTACAATACCTAAGTTTAGATTAAATAAAAAGACTGCTACAAATTCTCAGGTCTTCTAATTTTGCTGTTCATTGCTTCTTGCTGTTTTGCTCTTGCATGTAAATGGTCAATGTAATATGTGCCTTTAATGCAATACTTACCAGGTCAGAAGGGCTGGAGTTGTGGATAACTTTTCTCTTGTGACACAGATAGGAGAACATCTGCACAAATAACTAGCAGTATCAACAGACATGGTGAGTCCAATTCAGATACAACAACTAATCCTGAAAACACATATGAGTAGAACTCATGAGTGTTCCCATCAGAAGGTTCAGCTTACATCTAAGCATGTACGGGGTCAGGATCAAAGTGTGGGGGTGTGGAAATACCCACACTGCTCATGTTTACAGCTCAGCAGAAAATACAATTTCCCATGAGAGTTGCTGTGGTTGTTTTGGTGACCGTCTGCTGTCTCACTTCTCTGAATCACCACTCCCCTTGCTGCTCTGTCCTCCAACCACATTCAAATAGGATGAAATGTTTGACCCTCTCTCTACCCTGAATCCTCCCACCTGTGATTTATGTATATTCTCCTATTAATGGTCTGGAGTTTCTCAGTAATGGAGAAAATGTTTAAACACCTGAATAATAATCTGTGCAAAACTGAGCTATTCTTGTTTGGATATTTTGTATATTTAGTTCTTAAAAACAGAAAATAACCGTATCATCTAAATTCAGCACAGACTTCTTATGCCTGCTTTGGTCTACCACAAAAGTCATACCAAACTCAGTAGAGCAGAAGCTAATATGTATTGACATTACATGCTAAGTATATCCATATATTTCCAGGTGCAACTCCTGCTGCTGCTGCTGCTGCTGTTAAAACTGCCTTTCCTTTCAATCTCCACTATGAAGGAGATGTTTCATCAAATAACAGTGGCCTAGGCAAGAGAATCAGGAGTGCAGGAATTATGTGCACGAACAGTTCCCATCCAGAATCTGCTAGAAAAATAGGATTTTTTGGCTCACTTTGATATATATGTAGTGTTTGCCATACCTGAAGCAGATCAATGGGTTTCAATGTAGAAATCAGTCCAAGAGACCAATAATTAGGCAAAACGTATGTGACACGGTAAAGCAGACTGAGTTAGGCCTGGTAGTGGGTATAGCTACGTGTTTGCTAAACATGCGCTGAAGTGGTCTTTGACCTGAGGTTGCCTGTTTCTCTTGTTGTGTTCTGTTCTTTTCTATATTTTACAAAAAGTCATAGCACTTCTCCAGCTTAGTCTCCATTCTTACCAACTGGAACTTCCTTGATCAGAATCAGCGTTATTATAGTCAGGCTTTAATTCATAGCCATTGCTCCTCAATTSATTTTACCTGCCTGGTAAGCTAAGGTAGCATGTCAATCCACTAACATACAGGTCCAACCTGAAGTCTTTTTGCTGGTTTGTAAAGCACGCATTCTGTTTACACGAATTCTGTTTATTTTGCAAGGACCTAGTGTCTGAACCAGGAGCTTGCCTGGAAATTTCTGGGTGTTCTAGCGGGAAAGAGGAAAAACAACTTAGCTGTGCAAGTGATATGATGTCAGTGGGGCAAATTACGTCAGCTATCCTTGCTGAACTGGGACTTGAGTCACAGTACCACCTGGATACAGAGTGACTGTTGTCATCCAATTTGGAATAACTGTGACATTCCAGCCTTATCACACTGCTCGTGAAATAGCTTCCTTTAAAGACTAATAATAATTGCATCTGTTTTACGATGGCCTGCCTGCTTCGGCCTGCTTACTCATGTCATGCTTCACCAGGCCCATGAACACACACTTCCTGACACAACTGCCACCCTTCCTAAAACCCTTGATTTCCAGGCCCTGCCCTAATGACTGTCACGGTATTTTTATCTGAAGCAGGCATTGGGGCAGCAGTTTGAGTTTTTTTCTTTTTCTTTCCTTCTTGAGTGAATATTTTTCCCTGAGACTGCCTGTTTTTGAGCTTGCTTTGCTTTCTCTCTTTAGCCCCCAGAATTTTTGTTTGTTTGCTTTGTTTTGATTTTTTCATTTAATATGAAGCCTCACTGATGCACCAGGGCAGGCAAATCTACTCTGTAGTCTCAGCTAGGGCAGCGGGGGATTTTCAGTCCCTCTGCTAAAGGAAAGGACTGATCCTGTATCTCTTCCCTCAGCTTCAGGGAACATTCAGAGGTCTTGAATGAAGACCTTGGGCATCACCATTGCCTCTATTTCATATGGGGCTGGTGTGCTAGATACAACCAGAGCATGTCTCACAAAGCTGAGGCAGATGAATCCCTGGTGTATGCAGCCCAAAAGGGCTTAGCAGGGAGGATGGGCATTTGAGGAGTTTAATAATGAAACGGGAAAGAGGGAGACCAGGCTCCAAGTGCTTCCCATAGGGTGGTGCAAGAGTGGGGTGGCGAGCGGGAGCTGCCGGCTGGCATCCAGGCCCTGGAGCGAGAGGGAGACAAAGTCACWCACTGGGGCTTTCTTTGGAGCTGGTTCTCAGCTCATGGTCTGGAAGCAAAGGAAGAGAGAAAGTTTTCAGGTTGAAGTGTTGAGTAAGGGCTCTTTTGGGATCTGCTTGCAAAGTGCAATTTGCTGTTCAATGCCTGCGTTTCCAAGTCAGCTCCTCTGGGAACTCTTGCACTGATTTAACTGTATTGGTTTAGAAACCACTGTAATCTCTGACTTGAGCACAGGTTTCTCATACACCAGTGCTTATATAAATGTAGTTAATTGTTGTGAATAAGCATGAAAAAGTGTGATCTGTTTTAAAAATCTATCTTCAACAGCATCAGCCTTGCAGTGCTAAGCGCTGTCCTGTACTAGAGCCCCAAAATCTCTAGCTTCCAAATCAAGATCTTCCCAATACCGCCTGTTCTAACCTGAGCTTTTGCCTCTTCATTTTAGCTTTACCAGAGAGCCACAGGGTTATTTTCCAATTATTACTGGGGTTAAACTGGTGAGATAAACAGACCCCTTCCAGAAATCCTGACAAGCTCCTTGTATTTGATGAGTATGTGCTGAGAATGCACTCTACTCTTCCACTCTAAAGGCAAAGCAAATAGGCATTAATTCATTTAATAGTTGTCTGCAAGTGGCCTGAACCACTGGAAAGGCCTTACACTACCCATCACCTTTAGAAGGGGTTATTCACAGATAATAGACAACAGATAGTGAGAAAGTTGGTAGAGGATGAGATTTTAAGCTGGCCACTAAACTGCCTTAGTTGCTTTGCCTGTAATGGCAACTCTTTGAGAATATAGTAGGCATAGCATCTGTTTAGAGTGAACACTTTTAGATTTTCTGCTCTTTTACAGCAGGAAGTACATTTTTTTTGCTACAAATATGTGAGTTTTACAGCATTTGAGTATTCTGTGTTAGAAAATGAGTATTGCAAATATAACTTTTTTTTTTTATTAAGATTTAGTTTTCTCAAGTTATAGAGTAACAACATGCTCTGGAGTTATGAGAGTGGGATAGTTGTATAGCTGCAATGCTGTCTTGGGAATTTTTGCATATAAGAAAGGTATAACTAATAATCTTAACAAGGTAGAGATCAAAGTAACTTTCTTAATGTACTACTAAAACAGTCCGTAGGATGATTTTCCTCTTTTTCATTAAGACAGATAGTCTTTTACACCACACAGACTCACTCCCCTTTCTTAAATTGTCTCACTGTTTTGTATGCTCTTTTGTGTATATATATATATATATATATCTTCAAATGAGCTGATGTTTGTGTTTCAAGTCTTTGATGAGAAAAATCCTGTTGTTATCATTCCTTTTATTTAAGAAGGCATTTAACCTGTTGGCTGCAAAGTCAGGTACGTGGTTATTAATAAAACTCACTCTGTTCCAAAAACTTGGATGTAGGAATTAAGTGCAGTGACACTGCTCTCATAACCTGTACTGTCAATTCTTGCTGTTCCACAAACAGTCTGAGAAGTTTGCTGCCTGTCTCCATGCAGTTGTACTGCACAGTCTGTGTTTCTTAGAAGACTGCTTAGTAAGGAATTAGACTGACACTTGCTTTATTACCTCTGGAAATGAGTACAAAATCTAATAAGAAAAGCAGAGCAAATAATCTTTTGTCTGGTTTTCTCTTTGTTGGAGACCTCTACATTGCTTTAAGAAAGAATGTATGTCTGCATTTAAAATGTACTGTCTGCATCATTGGGAAATCAGAAGCCTGCCATTTTTCCACCATTCTTCCGAGGGGATACTTGTACAAAAATAGCTAGATGTAAGGAAGGAAAACCGCTTATTTATTTTTCTGTCCAGGATCTGTTGACAGCATTTCTCAAAGAAAGATGCTGGATCTCCTCTGACTCCAGGTCATGTTTTTAACCCCCCAACTTCTCTGCTTATGAACCATGAGTCAGGGGACACTTGTACAGATGCAGAGCCCTAGCTCTGCCCCAGGCAGGCGTCCCTGACTCGTGTGAGTGTGCAGTAGACGGCATTTGCATGAGCTCCTAGCATCACACAGCACGTCTGTCTACCGTCGTGTGTGTCTCTCTGTAATCTAGCACACCTTTTTAATCTGCATTCTCCTTTTAAGAGCATCAGCTCGGCAGGGACTGGAAAGCCGCTGCCAGGGCGCGAGACGGGATGCTCACCATTAGCAACTGGTCTGTGCTCTCCCCCTGTTTGAGACCCATTAGCACATCTGTGGGGAAATAGCAGTTACATGTGAACTACTTTATACATCCGTCAAAGGGAAAAGTACGGATGGGTCTACTAGAAATGCACTATAGCAGCGAAATTAGGAAAAGGAGCCCAAGTCCTGTCCTGCCCTTCTGTTCTTTTAACCCTGTCCTGCTCCCATGTCAGTTACTTCAGTTTCTGCAAGCCTCTTCCTGCCTTTATTGCTTCGCCAGTTGCTGCCTTCAGTTTACTGCACTGGTAAGTGCTTCCCAGGCTGTAAATGCATGGTCAAGATATTCCTTAAGTTGAGCCGTGTTTTAATTGTGGTCACAGGAGGAAAGGTCCACAGCAGAACTGCTCTCTCTACAAGAAGAGATGGCTTCTCATACCAGGACAGGTATAAAGCGTGAATTTGGGGTAGGAGGGTACTGTAAAGAGGAGGGAAATATCAACAAAGAATTCTCCTCCGTTTTTCACATGGTAATATATTTGCTTTTATTAGATGTAAACTAATCGCATTGTTCTTCAGCTCTGAAAACTCAAGAAAGCAGAGTGAGAAATCCGAYAGAGCCTCTGATGCTGGAAATGTTAATTAGTAGGTGCTGAAGTCTCTCTTCAGTGGTACCTGTGACCATGGATAATGGTTTTATCTTTTCTTGATACAAACAGAGTTCAGAGGTAGAAAAGAGAAGAGGGAATGTGTTTTAACATTTCGTTTTCGGGGATGCTTAGCAATCTTCTGTCCTGCCTGTCTGACTAGCGTGAACCTGTAAAGCTTTTCATGCATGACAAGCATAATTTGTGTCTGTAATTCCTGGGAGTTCACTATAATGTGTGCTGCAGATGTTTGCAATGCGGCTGGCTCATGGTGTGGGAAGCTTCTTCCAAGGGAAAAGAGATTTGGAAGACAGAGGTTTATCATACGAGAGCTTTTGTACCARAACTACAGATTTTTAGTACAAGTTAGAAACACAGTCCTCCTTTGCCTTAAAATCGATCGAGAAGTTTAACAGGCATGGTGTTGAAGGGCTTAGGGTTGGACTCGATGATCCTGAAGATCTTTTCCAACCACCATCATTCTATGACTCTATATATAACTGGACATAGTGGACATAAGTGATTCTTAGAACTGTCACGAATCTTTTGAGATATAAGAGTTTCAGAAAAGACACTACTCTGGGAGAGTGTTGCTGTACAAGTATTCCAATTTAACTAAAAATAAGAAAAAATAAGCTTTGTATGAAAAAATAAATCTCAAAGTTCAAAATGTCAGACAACCTGGTAAATAAGGACATATTAATAATTAATTAATAAACCAATATATTCTAGCTTGGTTTTAAGAGAAAATATTTGGCAATGATAAACAAAAGATATATATATTTTTACATAGTGGCTAAAAAAAAGAGCRTACTGAATCATTACCTTTTAGAACTGAAAAGCTGATTCTTGCCCCATATTTGCTATAAAATAACTAAAAATGGCTTCTTTTGGGCTAGCCCAGTATCCTTAAGGGCATTTGACAGTGTGATCAATCAAGAAGATCTGCTGCTAAGTTTTGTTTTTTCTTTGACTTGATCCATGTTACCTGCTTAACCTATTCATGAAGGAGTTCCTTGCAGGATTTTGAAAGATGACAAATTTTGTTTTTCTTCTGCCTTGAAGACATTAGCATGGCTTGTAAGAAGAATAGGTAGTACATTGATTTGATTTGATTTTGGGCTARACGGTCTCTATAGATCCCTTCCAACCTTAACCATTCTATGGTTCTATGATGATTTCTGACTAGGATTAACTTAAAGGGCTAGGCAAGYTCTTAGCACAGTTAGTTCTCCCCACAGATTGTACTTTGGTGGAGACCTCCAACATGCCTGAAAGGCAAGGAAGTTCGGAAGAGCYGGATCCCCACATGTCACACATGTTAATCAAATGTTCAGTGTGTGTAATTCTGTTTTGCTCAACTGGAAAGAACAAAATTATTTTCTGACAAAACTACTGAGAAGTGTGGCCGAATGTCTGCCTCTGAATGTGGACATAGGTTCCACTTYAGATCTCCCTCTAAACCTGATAGATTCCTGTGAAATTTTATTACCGTGACCCATGGAAAGTGGAAGTAAAAGATCATCATCTTCTTACATGAAATAATTGAAGGATGTATGTTGAGATTTTACTGCCATTATTAGCAGGAGTTACAGAGACAAATGGCAGCATGGTGAAGTGAGGAAGCAGAAGTGTATGGGGAAAACCTAAAGTATGGGAGATAACCAGTTCCATAAAACACTAGAATTACAACTGAGAATAAAACCTTTGTTTTTAGTATGACAGTTATTGAGTTACTCATTATTTTGAAAAGTTTATAAGTGAGGAAAAAAAATTTTTTTTTTCTGGCCTCTCAAAGACCTTCCTGATTGTATTTCACGTTAAGCGGTTGAGTGCTGAACAGAATGCTGTTTCAGCAGCCCTGATCAGGTGACTTTGATTTTCTGATTTCTAAAAAAAAAAGATCATTTAGCATTCCTCATAATTTCTGTAAGCTTCTGTTATCTCAGATCAGTGTATGTTGTATCCCATACTCCAGTTTGTCAACTTCTACAAGGTATTTTGTGGCTGTGAACTAATAGCTCAGTAGTGTCTATGAGTGGGTCCCTTACTCACCTGGTTTCTTTCCTCAAGTCCTGTTCATTTAACCTCTGTTCCTATAAGAGTATACATGTAGATCTGATATACCTGTGCCCTTTTCTGTTAACTGGATGATACATGATGTCTTGAAAGTACCGCATGCATGGGGCAGTGCCACAATCTCCCTCGTGTGCCATCTCCCAACGCCACAAGACAAGCATCTCTAGTAAAGGACATGTGTCACCCTCTGGCCAGCTTGTGATGCTCCCTGTGATGCCTGGGCTCATGGACAGGGGCAGAGCTGTGGCACTAGGCGGCCTGAAAGCCCAGCATCCTTCTTGCCCTTTCCTGCCTAGCGCAGCTTCGTCGTGGCAGGCACTGGGGAAACCTGACCATGCCACTTGCTCAGAATTTTCTAAAAATGGAGGAGTGCGTCCTGTAATAAATAAACTGGTACTGACAAACKGCAAGGAATATTTATCCACTCAGAGGGGGAAACCTTCAGGAAGGGCAGTGAATACTGATGTTAACTTTAGCCCAAGCAGACGTCTCAGTTGCACCCGTGTAGGCCAAGGTGCAGCAGTTACGTGTCCCATGTGGAAAAGGAAGAAATGTGACTACATACCCAGAGTAGCAGAGAAGCTGTGTTCTGAAGAGCATTCAGCTCATTGAGCAAGGCAGAATAAAGGGAAAAGATACATAGTAAGGGATGTTATCTTTGAATATTCTCTCTTTTTTTTCTTCATCTACCCCCCTCTCCCCCCGCCTTCATGCTGCAACTGGTTACCTTTCTGTCCAGCTGCCCACGTTTAGGGCCCTCCTTCCAGCAGCAATGCAAGCATTTATAAACACGTGACATAGGCCAGGAATGTCCTAATCTTGTAAAGCATAGGCGTCTCCTGCATACGGGCCTCTGGAAAGTTTATGGATGAACTGGGACCGATAGAGGTGCCTCTATCCCAAAGCTGAAGTGTTCGCATGTGGCTCTATTTGTTCATCTTAAATAGAGGAAAATAGCCCACTTTTAATTAATGGGGAAAATGCTATACATGCATTTGTTTTGGTTTGGCTAAAAACTGTTTAAATTCCATTAGTTAAATAAATATTACTCTGTCATATTTAAGCCTGTTCAAACCTGGCATTGATTTAGCTTGCACCTGTAACCAATATAATGCTTTGGAAACCAATGTGAAAGTGCCCACACAGGGATTAGTGCTAGCTTAACATTTTAATATTAGGTTAAGCTGCTATAACTTGTAGGTGTGGACCTCCCCTTAGAAGCCCCCTAGCAGTAAAAATGGTATTTGGGGAGTTTGCTTACAACAGTAGCCAAAGTTAAAAGTTGACTGCATAGTGCCCACCATATGACACTTTTGCATAAGACCACAAGTTTGCTGACGGTGTATCCTGTTTCTTAAAATAAATAAATAAATGAATAAAAATTACAGCTGATGACATCTTTCTCAAGAGCACACAGCCCATTCATTCACTTAAAATATATATATATCTCAAGACAGTTCACAATAGACCCATCTTAAGACTTCTGAAATACAAAACAGAAAAGTCAACTGCACTGCATGAAAACATGAAGGAAAAAACATTGGTTTAAAATAATTATGTGCACATGGCTTTTGGCTGAGGACAAGACTTGAAACAGCTTCTGTGTTCTGTAGTTCTGCCCACAGTCTTACAAATTTCAGGGACATCGCTGAAGGTATTCTGCTTTCTCCCATAGTAATAGTGTATTTCCTGTAGTGGTAATATCATTAAGTAAAGCATGATTTACTTGATACCATAACGCAGTCTATAGGAATATTATTTATATCTATTATCTAAAATAAGGGGTCCTTTTAGAGAAAGCTGCAGCGCTACAGCCTATCTTGATCTGGTGCCTCAGCATTGGCCCTATTCCTRCCTGGCCCCCTGAATTCCTTTCCCTACGTGCAGTGGAGCCTGCTGTTACAAGTGGCCTGATAGAGAATGAATAGCGGGGTCCTTAATAGCTTCTGTTAACCAGACAAGATTTATAATTCCATCTCAAGGAAAAAAAAAACATCTTTTAGTTTCCTTGTAGTATGCAACTACCTCAGTAATAAACCATGTGATCTTACTGAGTTGGCTCTTGTTTTTCTTATGTAGCCTGCCTGATTGCTTCTGATGCCATTGAGGGGCAGTTAGACCCCTTAGAGCTTCAGTGGAAGCACCTGGGGGCAGGGGTTCAGTTTGGAAGTCCTGATGCCCGTGTGGCAATTAATGACAATGTTTTAATAGCATTCATTTGTTTCAGTAGTTTTTAATTCTTTACATGTGCTGGAAGGTAATAATCTGTAGCTTATCAATAGTAATATCTTAAGCAGTGTCACTATGTATCTTTATCAGGGAGCATAGCCATAGTAGTATTAATGGTTTTGCTAGAAACGTAACTCCAAATTCTCATTTCCGTTTTTTGCATAGACCCAAAATGGAAACTAGATGTCATACTCCGTTTATTACACTGCCCTGTTGAGTGCTCTAACCCAGCCAAGACAGTGTGAGCTCTGATTTGGAAGGTGAGTGCTGCTCTTTACTCTCCCTTATTCCCTCATGTTCAGGGTCTTGAGTAGGCAACAGTTTTCAGTTGTTTTTTTTTTTTTCTTCTGTATCTCTAGTCTCATTGAATTTTTCTCCCTCTTTTTTTTTTTTTAAGAGACATGGGAAGTTTGTAATTTTGTGGTAGCACTAATATCAAATCTAAATAGTAACAAGAAAGCTAAGCATATGTGAAGCATTCATTATGGTACTAAAAGAATTTCCAAATTCCAGACTTTCTCTATTCTCTTTCAGAGCTGAATGTCTTCTTTTACAATGAATAGTAAGAGGGCTGGAAGGCATACAGTGTTCCAGATCAGACCCATTACTTGGGAAGGGACTAAAAAATACAGTTTTCTGACCTGAAGAATCTCTCTCTAGATGTGGTGTTGTGATTTGATACCATCATGGCCTAGCATAGACAAAAAGGTTATTGTTTTAATAGAACAATAATGCTTAATCACACAAATACTCGCTTTACAGTTGTGACTGTTCGAGTCCGCGATTAAGAGATGTTACCTCAGGTTCTGGCTCAGCTATTGATATACAGCTTTAGCCCATGGAACTGGTTCCTCCTCCATAAATGGGAAATGATACATCCTTCTTTTAGGAGCGATATGAGAATAATATCCATTCTTGATTTATATGGGCTCTTCTTGAGGAGTGGATCCTGACGGCATTAGCATCTAGGTATCTACTGCTTCATTAGGTGCCATATAGTAATAGAAAAAGAACCATGCAATTTTCGTGGGGATTGTTGACCACTACCTTGATGCTGTTCACCACAGAAGATAGTGAGGATGTGGTCTTATGCTAAATATTATAGAATACACTAATACCAACCGAACTAAAAAGAGAGATCAAATCTCTTGCCTTCCTGCATTTCATGCTTGGGGATATTCCAGGATAGGCAGAAATTGCAATATATTTTCTGTTAACTGTTGAAATTTGACTAAAACAATATTTTGAAATAGCAAATATGAAGTTTATGGAGGCATCGGTTGCCCATCATTTTTTCAAGAGGAGAAAAATAAAGTCAGCTGCAGCTGGACAGAGTTGGCTCTCTGAAAAATCAAGCCGGTAACTTAAGCACCAAGAGAAGGACACTGGCATGGTCAAAAGAGGCAAACATACCTCGAGTGGGGTTCTAGCATAATTCTAGCAAAACTGTGAGCATGAAAAACACTGCCCTGTTGCTGGTTAACCCTCAAAGCCGGTGAACCAAGCAAATGCATTATGTTTTGTTTTGAAATACGTGGGAACACGGATTGAACTGAGAGTGACCCAGGCTCAGGTGTGGCCTACCCGGCATACCAGATTCATGAATCTCCCAGGGCTTTTTTTTTCCCCTAGTCTCCTCAAAACAACTTTCACTTTTGCATGATGACACAGTTTTAGCAGGAGAGGTTGAGGCTGCCTAGCCTAACACAGCAGCTCAGGYTTAGGACGTTTTCTGCTACAGTGACAAGCACAAGTTTGAGGCCACGGAGCACCCTGAACCCAACTTCACTTACTTAGAGGTGAGTGCTGTGGCTGCTGGGTGAAAGGAGCAGTTTTCCCAGTGCTTCACTGCAGATGATAGGATTCACTGCTCAATTTCTGGAAAAGCAGATGTGTTCCTTCAAGAGGGGCGTCTGCACCATAGGACTTGGCTGGGAGAAAAGAGTTTTCTTCCAGCTTGGAGTAAGGCCCTGCAGAGGCCAGGCTGGAAGCTTGTGCCTCTCTTGGCACGTTTGCTGCTGCACRCTGGGTGCACGGACTTTCCAAAACTACCTGCACAGGGAGCTGTGTGCGTTCGYACAGGGCCCTGCTCCCTTGCTTCAGGCAGGCTTGTCATGTCTAAATGCTCTCTTGGGCAGGACTGGAAAGAACTGGCTGTAGATGCCCCTTTAAAAGAAGAATATCTCGGGCTGAGTGATGTATATTGAAAGTACCCCAAGCAAAACCCAACTGCGTGCTTAGAGCAGCCTGAACCCTGCAGGACTCAGAGGCTGTGTCTAGAGTGAGTGAACCAATGCAGCACACTTTCCTGGGCATTGGGATGCACAGGCCAGTGGTGACCAGTTTTCAAGTGCTAGGTTTGGAGGGCAAAGAGCCCTCACTGGTGTAGAATATGGGTCGATGTGCGCTCCTAGGAATGGTCAGCTCGTTGGCTGGCCCAAAGGAAGAGCGTGTCTCCTCTTCTGGGGAAGTGGGAGTCGTGGCAGGACGCGCCTGCCCGCATAGYAGCTGTGAGCTGCTGGAGGCACCTGAGCACGGCGGCGTTTAGGAGAGGACCCTGGTGGGAGGAGAGGGACGCCCCTCGTAGCAGGGCTCAGTTTGCAGGATGGAGTCTGCGATACCGTCAGTTTGAAGGGCTGTGCCTCAGCACACGGGTTAATGTTCTTTGCATGACCAGCATTAAATAAAAATTCCCCAAATTCCTGCCAGGGGCTGGTTCAGCTCTCCTCTGAGCCCTTTTCTACAAAAGGTGCTGGAGTTATTTTTGGTTTGCCACATAACACCAGTTAGGGGGTGGTTGCAGGGGGACTTAGTGACAAATTGGCAATAAAACATTGGTGTCTTCTTTACGTCCAGCTCATAAAGGTAGTTCAGAAAACTTGTTAGGGACTGTTTTCTCCATCTTTCAAATAAATAGATATCTGCTAATTAAATGCACAGTAGGTGTTTGATACAGCTTAAATGTTTCCATAAGTGTTCAGTTTTCTGTAAATGTACAGCTGCTGAAGGAGGAAACATCTAAAAAAACAAACAAACAAAAAAGGCTGTGGGAATAGATCTTGAAGTCTTTTGATTTTTTTTTCCCGCAAGCTTAGTTTTAACTATGAACATTATTAAATGTYTTATATGGCCTCTACCAATTAATAACATTACCATAAAGTATATCTACCATGAACCAGTAACCTTAGTGGGGGGAAAAAGCGTTTGTTGTGCTTTGAACATAAATGCGGCATTATTAACAAAATGTGACTTATCAAGTGTAAGTAAAATGACCTGAACAAAATGTGCGTCACTGTACATGCATGCCCTCATTTACCATCTGGTTTCTCTTTTATGACCCTTGCTATGGATTTATTTTGTGCTAGTGGACAAACAACCGAACAACACTTAAGAATACAAGTCAGAGTGTGCTGAAAACTTTCGGCAGTCTTTCATGTGCTCTGCGTTGTGTGGGAAACAAACAGTTTATAGAAGAGATGAGCTGAACTGTAAACAGTCCACCCTGATAATGCTTTCCTATAGTCCTATCATTATAGTTTCCTGGGTTTTTTTTCTGCAGATTTTCCCTGAAGACCAGTTAAGAATGCAACCAACGATAAAGTGATAAAGCTGTGCAGCTGAAGAAGGTTCTTCTGCTTGGAGAAAATGCCTCATATTTTTTGACAACGCTTAAAGGACAATGGGGTCAAACACACTTGGGAAGGCTGCGACGTTAGATGATCTTTTGAACTCTTGTATTGAAATGTTTGGTAAGATATTTTCAATATTTTGTTTTGCTGCTGTTCTTGAAATTCATCTTATAATATAATCCCTGCCGTTCTCTCATTTAGCTGATCTTTCCTTTGGCAAACAATATTTCTCTTCTGTAAAATTTTCCATRGTTCACTATGGTGCAGAATCATGTGGACCAGGGTTTTAATCATATGTGTAGCATAATAGTTTTTTTATTCTCCAGATAATGCACAATGGTGGATAAAGTGTTTTTCAAAATTCTAGCCTTCATCAAGAGAAMTGTTTAGTTGAATTATTCAAGGAGTTACCTTTAAAAGAAATAGACATTTATTGCTGGCATTGATTGTTGTCTTGAGTGATTGCACAGCTGTTTTTTTAACCAGTCCTTACTCTGAAATGTTTTCCAAATCATCATGCAATAATTGGCACTAATATGACTCARGGCTCACATAATCCTTTTACTCATATTAAAATGTGATGTACCAGGTCTGAGAGAAAGAAATGATGAAATAGGCCTTGATCCATAATATCATTAATCATGACATATGTCACGTTGAAGTCAGTTGAGTTCAAATGCCGTGCTTAAATGTTTTGAACTGGGGYCTAATTCTCAAAACTGCATTCAAATTCCCTTGAAATGTAGGTCAGCTTTTCATTTATATTGGATATTAGTTTGGTTTTTTCCTCTTTCAGAGAGAAACAAGTATTTAAAAACCAATAAAGATTAAATAATTAAGGGCCAGATTTTGCCACATATTGCATCCCCATATATCCCTTTTTTTAGCCAACCACCATAACTGTTCAAGAACACTAATCAAAGACAGAAGGACCATGTATTCCACATCTGTTGGAAATCATGCCTCTTCTTCCCATACACACTCTCTTGACAACTGAATTCTGTGTGTGATTCCCATTTCATACATGCATATAATTTATTTTTTTTATATATAGATTTTTAAAAAAGAAAATGTTAAAATTTGAGATATTGAGAAGCAGTGATGGTCAGCCAACCAGCTAGGAAACAGCGCTATGCACAGAGGCTGTACTGCAAAGACACAGATACTGCAGCTCAGACATGGCATGTTCCTTTGAAACTGAATTCCTCRAAGCAGGTCCCTTTTTTAATAATGTAATAGTTAATATAAGACTGCAATAAAACAAATATAAGCATACATGCATAAATCATCACACTAGTCTTTGGATGGAGTAAAATTAGCAAACAATTTTTATCACTTGTGATTACTGGAACAACTCTGGTCTTGTATTTTGGCGTCAGATGTAGCTCTTGAAGGCGGAAGGTTCGTGGTTGCTTCTACCATTACCATTACCTTTAGTTTCTTCTTGTGACGTCTTTTTTTTTCCTTTTGCATGACTCAAGGTAATGACAGGTTATAAATGATGAAGCATTGTAATGCTTACTATTAAAAGTCTACAAAACACTGTTAAATTTACCATGCTCCCCTTGGTTTCTTTGCATATGCCTTCTGTATATTCTTGGACTGCTGATAGTATCTATGTATAACATTCGGCTTAATGGAGTCCATGGACTGTTTTTCTAGGTAGGGCCTGCTGTCTACTCTAACTTTTCCTTTAAGTACCTAGCACTATAATATAACAGCAGGTTTTCACTGAAAGAGCATTTGTGTGCTTTGGTTTTGTTTCCTACCTATTTGGTGGACAATGAACCAACATTTTCACTTTCAGTGCTTTATATTTTCACTGCATTTGAGGGATAAAAGCTACTTTCTGGTCATGGAAAGTGTAGTTAATTCACTTGTTTCTTTTTTGCAGATGACAAAGGAAATCAATGCTCCAGCCATTTGCCAAGAACCTTTCTTTTAATGCACCGCTGGTATCTGCCTTCCACTGAATTGGCTGGCAAACTTCTGTCCATATATCCTTTCAGGGCAACTCAAAAACTGACGTTAGAATGATAAAAGCTGATTATTTATGTGACTACCTGTATGAATAATAATAATTAATTAGCAGCAAACAAGGGTCTGGAGTGATTTTTTTTTTCAGCCTCAAAGATTCTTTCTGCTGTTGGTTGTGCATTGTCCATATGGATAAGTTTGCTGAGGTACACTTTGAGTTTTCTTTGAAGAAGCAGAAAAATCTTTCTAGGGACTTTCTTAAAATGCTTAATAGCAGGTTSACATTGGACTCTTACAAACTTTCGGTGATCGTGAAATGATGACCTAAATGTCATTCATGCCTCTTAAAAATTTCTGTAACCATAARTATTGTCTGTACTATTCAACAGAATAGTCAGGAAGAGTACTGAGGCATTATTACAGGATTAAAAATAAAGGAAAAGAAAAGAAATGGCAGCTAAGAAATATCTACATAGCCTAAGAGGCTGTGAAAAGGAATGAATGAATGAATGAATGAAATATCAGAGCACACTGTAATTCTCTAGAAGAAGAGTTTAGTACTGTTTTTATTCAGCTGGTCTAGTGCTTAGGAAACTAATGTGCTTCTTTTTAAAACACTGGACATTGCTGTGGATAAGAACAACATTACTAAAGGCACACAGAACTTTCTTTAACTGTTCCACGTATAGAGATGCCAATGGGGAGAACTGCAATGAATTCAGATTAAAAATCTGCTATTTCATGAGGTAAGCATGCTTTGGTTCCTCTAGCATTTTGTTTTTATGCTGCTGGGAATACTATCATTAGTATTATAAAGATTAAAACAAAACCATGGGCGTAAAGCTTGCTTTTTTTTTCTTCTCCTTTTTTTTTTTTCCTTACATGGTCTCCAGTCCAGAGTGAAGAGGGAATTTCTGTGCTTTGAAAAGAATGGTTCAGGTAGAGCCATCCAGCCCTTAGGACATTCAACTACATCAAGTTAATTTTTAAAAAAGTTTTTAARCTTTAGCTTAAATTTTTAAGCTAATGTGATATAACCTGCTTTCCTCAAAGGCCTCTTTCGTCTGGACTAAGTTGTATTGATGTGGAGGAAAGAGAGGGTGGCGCTTAAAATGGGACTGATGACCAGGCCTTTTCTGTCACTCCCTTAAATAGCAGAAGAGTGTTCTTGTTTCATGGCTGTCATGGTGGAACTTGGCTTGAAATTCCTGCTTTGGTTTTCATTGAAAAATCTTGCCCAAGCACAGTGAGGGCTTTAAGTAAGCATGGATACATTTCTAAGAACGCAAGTGTCATTTGGGTGCATGAGCTGGGCACATCTGCCTCTCAATGGACCAGTTGAAATTGGCCTTTCAAAAGTGTGCTGCTGTGTTGTGCTGTGGTGAGTTAACTGACAGAAATTTTGCRTGGCATCATTTCCCTTTTCATTAGGTGGACTATTTTGGAATTATAYGAGCACATTGATTCAGTTACTGAGAGAGTTGGTGATGAAACCTTGGCTTTCAAGTTATACAACTTTCTATTTTTAAAGTCTGGAATCTTTCTCTTGATYGTCACAGATAATTATAGCAGTGATACACTGGGTAATCCACCTTYGCTGCCTTAAAGCCAAGGGGGTCTGAAATTTTTATCAGTCCTGTTGATTGAAATATGAAGGTGAGCATATATATGCAGCCACTGAATGCTATATCTGATTGCCAGAGCACTTCTGAATTGCTCTCTGTGGATTTCAGATACTGGATTCTGGAATTTCCTGCAGAATTTAACCTGGATCTTGGGCTTATTCAGTTAACTGAAGAGTTTCGAGAAGTAGCCAGCCAGCTTGGATATGAGGATCACATCCATCTCATTGATATCTCCAGCATGTAAGGATGTCATGAGCTTCAGCATCTTCCTTTCTGYTCTCTTTAAAAATAGAATTGAAATTTTGTAAAAACAGAAAAATACTGAGGGCCATCTTGATTTTGAGAACGTAAACAAGTAATTATAGAAAAGATTCTGTTCGCTTCTAAATTTGAAGTTACTAAAATAAGAAATTTTAGCTGGTGTCACGGTAAGAAGATTCTTATTTTTCTGTATTTTATTTTTAAGAAAAATGAGAAGGATATCATTTTCCTGGCTTTGTGACAAAGCTAATGCAAATCAAGCAATTTTTATTATTATTATTAATACTTGTGCAGAATGTCAGCAATGCAGTGCCTGGCACATTGTATAAGTCTTGCATTTCCACAGGGAAGCTTGAGATTTCTCTTTTGTCTATCAGGAACCTACTTACTTTTTGCTAATGATTTTCTGTGTACGTCTTTGTTATGATTTAACTGAACAGCCTTTAGCATTCTCAGTTGTAGCTTTCTAGCATCACCTGAAATTGAAGTTACCTTTTTAACATCACCAGACAGATCCGTGTATCTCACCTATTACTGTGGATTTTTCTTATAAAATATGGAATATGCATAGCAATCTGGGTTTATTTAAAGATTTGTTTAGCGACCTGGAAGGACAGTACTATTAATCTCAAGAAAGAGAGAGCAAAATAAGTTTATAACCAGAAAAATACCAGTAAAATCACATGAATATTGGCTGTTAATTTTCATTTTAAAATAATAAATCAGAACCATCTTCCTGGACTATGAAGTGCTATATTATTGGACTATGTTATTGGCTGGAAGCAAGTGATTTGCTTTTTAATTCACAAGCTAATGGTATTGTTTTGTTAGCTGTTGACTGACTGTGTTTCTGCTTTTCCTTTATTCCATGGGCCTGTGGTTCCACAGAGTAAAAATAAATTCTTGATGTTAATTAAGTCTTTTTTTTTATCAGAATTTTATCTGGCCTGTTCTTGAAATGTAGTCACTAGACATTTTTGAGTTATCGTTTCCTGTACTTGCTGAGTACTTCGTCCTTGGGTTCTGACAGAAACCTGCTGTTGTGTATTGCTTGCAGTAGCATCCCTGAAACCTTCACCCTCTATTAATGTGTCTGAACAGGGCAGGTTACTCTGAGTGTCCGGAATGTGCTGAATGTTGTAGAGGAGATAATTCTTGCTCTGTCTTCTGGTAATTTTATACTCTATATGCAAATTGTTGGCTACACCCAAACAGAAATGAGGATCATACCTGTCTTTTCTGTTGCAGTCCTTCCTATGACTGGATGAGAAGAGTTACACAGAGGAAAAGGATTTCCAAGAAAGGAAAAGCCTGCCTGCTGTTTGACCATCTGGAGCCCATTGAGCTAGCTGAACATCTCACTTTTCTGGAGCATAAATCTTTTAGAAGAATTTCTGTAAGAAGGCTACAGCTTTTTCACTTGCAATTAAGAGTCAGTCCTTTGAGAGAGTGTTTAAAAACTTAAAAGTGGTTTTTTTTTTTTGCCTCCACATTTCAATGTAGTAAATCTCTATAGTCCTTCATGTGACATCCGTAGCCATGGCTGGGATGATCTCCTTGATCTTTTTTATGACTGACCATTTTAGTCATACAAAATTAACTTTGCACATAAATTCAAGACAAGAATTACAGCAAATAGCTACTGCAGCSATGAACTGGGATTATTTTGATCAAACTAATTTTATACCTCAAATTCTTCAGGTGATTATTTTCCCCTCTTGAGAAAAACAGTTAATTATTTCTGGAAACACTGGAGTCTTCGCATCAAATAATTTTTGAAAAGACCGATGTATATAAATCCCTTCTGTAGTCTCCATTCAAAGTCTGATCCAGTTCCTTGGAAACAGTCTTTTCATTCGCCAGCATAGTATYAGATCCAGATTTAAGGGACTTCATGAGGTCTCTAGGCCAATCTTCTGCCTAAATCAGAGTCAGCTCCGAGATCAAACCAGGGTCCTTGGGGCTTTATGCAGTCAGGTCCTGAGAATCCCCCAAAACAGGACGCAGTGACTCTGATCCCTTCTGCCTGCTCTTGTGCTTCTTTAGCTTTCACTGGCCTCTCCATCATTCCCATCTTTGACTCGGGAAAGTCCCAGAATTTGTTGCTCATGGCAGTGCATTTTTAGGATTGATGAATAATCCAGATGGCTTTTGATAAAGAGAAAGGAAGGGATGAAGGAAAGAGGGTCTGATTTAAAAATCTTGAGAAACTTGGTAGCAATTCATGCTGAGGAGTCTGTTTTGCTAGATAGGTCTCTGCTCCCAGAGAACAGTAGCAGCCAAAGACTCCCATTTTAGTAGAAGTATAAGGAAGTTGCCCTTTCCTCTCCTCTTTTCTTCCTGTTACCTGAGGTGGCTTCATAAATGTCAAGACTTCTGTGCTTTGAATCTGGTCTTGCTGAAAGCTATGAAGAMGACTGTGATGGACAGGGAAGCCAACCTATCCCATTTGTCTCACGTTCAGTACAGGGTGCTGTTGTGGCCCTATGAGCAGTGCTAGTTGTTAGCCCATGCCCTTCAAAGCCTTTTACTGCAGCCTATAGTGGCTCCCTCACTTCCTAGAAGTGCCTAAAGGGGCTCCCTTCCCCCTTCTCCTTGCRTGAGGCTTGATATAATTCAGTCAGGACCTGTTAAGCAAAATCAGCTTTTCCTGCTTCTAGTATTAAAGCAATAGTGTTTGATACCTGCCTTGGAAGATGCTACCTTGGAAGATGCTATTTTGGTAGTGTATGCTCTCTTAGAAATGAGGAGTGTTTTGTTACACATTAGAGAACATGGAATTAGTGAAAATGTATATTACCTCAAAATAAATAATATAGAAGTCATTCATTTAAGCCATATGCATGTACCCCTTCTGTGCATTTTTCCCCTTGGGGTACAAGAGAAGGGAAGGATAGGTCATCTAGGCTTTGTCATCCCTGAAGTGAATTGATTTTTTTTTTCCYTCTATCTTTTCAATCAATATTTCAATCAAATAAAATTGAAGTAGATCTGGTGAGAGCAACTTTTGCAGAAGTCCCCACCTATTCATTGCAGCTCCAAGAGGAGCATCTGCTACATGAGTGCACATGCCCTCATGTGGCTTCCTATGGCAGGCAATTCTTGATCAGCTTGGAAGACCAAAGAAACCTGGATTGGCTGGGATTGCTAGCAACTCCCAACACGAATTAAAGCTTTGTCATAAATTTTGGGAAGTCCATTTGTAAAGGACCGTTGAAAATTATTTCCCAGACATTTACAGAAATGTAATTCTTGGGACCAGTAACTTCTCATGTAAAACTGTATCGGTGAATACACAAGGATTGAACAGTAACCTCAAAAGGAACACAGTTTAGTTGAATTTATACTCTTTCTAATAGAGAAATTTCTTGAAATAGGAGAATATRAAAGGCAAAAGGCTTTGTAACTAGCTTCTTGGGCTGCAGTTCAGGCTCCAAAGAAGACTGACAAAGCTCCCATTGATTTCAGCAGTGCAAAGATTTCACTCTTTACATAACAGTGGTCAGGATATTGGAAAACTGTTATTTATGTGCTTAAGGCTTGTGGCATTAGAGAATTTCAATACAAAATCAGTATAACCACATACATTAAAAAGTTCTAAGTATTGAGTAAATTGTGGAAAAGATGGTTTAATTGAGTTAATAATCATGTCCTTCATRCTTGTCCCTGTAACCTATATACAAATACTGAAGTTTTTATTTGTTTTTACTTGAATGACCAGCTTAAAACATTTAAGAAAGAACTGTTATGCAGCAGGATAGGATAGGATTCTGATAGGATTCAGATTCTGATAGGATCTGAGGACCTTCTAAATGAGAAGACTTTTTAAACAGAAGAATAGTAAAAGCTTCAATTTGATTCTTTCACTGTCYATCTTTACTGGAAATGCCTTTCTTCTGTTAGTTTACAGACTACCAAAGCTACGTGATCCACGGCTGCTTGGAGAACAACCCCACTCTGGAGAGATCTATTGCTTTATTTAATGGTATCTCCAAGTGGGTCCAGCTCATGGTTCTCAGCAAACCAACACCCCAGCAAAGAGCAGAAGTAATCACAAAGTTTATCAATGTTGCACAGGTGAGTCTCACATGTGAGYCTTTTTCCTCTGATAAAAAGCAGTAATACAGATGGAGACTGCAGAAAACAAATGAAATTGATGATCTTTTTTATTGCATGCTTGGTGAATAGCTAGTTCAACAGGAGCTAGTCTAATAAAAAATGAAACACTGAGTTATTCTGTTATGTCCCATGGTCTAGCTATTTTTGTTTTAGCGGGGATAGTTTGGATGGCAGTGCTAGGTTTTCTGTCTGAGCTTGTGCTGTGTGACACTGGACACCAGCCCCATGCTTTCCTTTGATCTTTAGCTTTGTGTGATTAATCTCTCCTGCAGAAGCTCCTTCATCTCCAGAACTTCAACACACTGATGGCAGTTGTGGGAGGCCTAAGTCACAGCTCTATTTCTCGCCTGAAGGAAACTCATTCTCATCTGTCTTCAGAAGTCACAAAGGTGTGGTGAACTCGAGAATATAAACATATAACTCAGAACATCACCACTTTGAGGTCTCATGGCTTCTGCCGTGCAGGTGCTTTACCAGCMCAACTGTGGGATCTTGGCAAGGTGCCCAAAAAGGCTTCTTCTGGTAGAGAAAGTTTAGCTTGTGGAGATGCTCTGTTTGTTTGCCTATGCTGGGGAGGAAATTAGCATCTCCAGTACTCTGACATGAGTTGTACTCATTTAAAACAGATTAAAGAAATAGTATAAATGTTCTAACAGGTGCTTGCTTATGTGGCTATTTGTAGGACTGGAATGAAATGACAGAGCTGGTCTCTTCCAATGGAAACTACTGCAACTACCGCAAGGCTTTCGCTGACTGTGTTGGCTTCAAAATTCCCATTTTAGGAGTTCATTTGAAAGACTTGATTGCTGTCCATGTCATCTTTCCTGACTGGATAGAGGACAACAAAGTTAACATAGTGAAAATGCAGCAGCTTTCCATCACCTTGAGTGAACTGGTTTCCCTGCAAACTGCCTCTCATCATTTAGAGCCTAATATGGATTTAATCAACCTGCTAACGGTAAGTACTGTGCAAATTCTAATTCACTTCAGTTATTCAGAAATTGAAGAGGGGGTCAGCAGAGAGCTGGGCRGTCAATACATGGTCAACAGGGTTTTTGCATATACAAAAATAAATGCACTTTGTGTCTCAGTTTTGTAAGAGAAGAGAGWGAGGATGAAAAACAGAAATGAGTTCACATGAAATATGAATAAAGCCGAAGAGAATTTCATTAATGGATTACATGATGGCTGGATGCCGAAGCAGAAAAGGGATTGTGTCAATCACGTTTTTTAAAAATAAGAGAAGGGGAGGGCATTAAGAGAAGTAAAAAACACCTTCTGACTCAGYATTTTAGGTTTATGTCTCCTGTGCAAAGTTGTGATAAAATGCTGCTGTGGTCATGTAAGTGACATTCTTACTTGTGTTTAATTCTGTTTTCTCATCTCTAAGCTTTGAGTTCAATATAGTGGTCTTCCTATCCGCTCAATAAACATATTCTCCTATGCTGTTAAACAGCCTTCTTTCCCATCTCCTTCTCCCTTTATAGTGCCTMCATTTTGGGGAGGCTGAAATTTGTACGTACAGTCTAGGGATATAGATTTGATTATCCCATTTCAATTCAAAGAACAGTGAGATTTTAAAGAATCCTGAATAAAACCTGTTAAAACTTTTTTTTTTAAAAAAAAAAAGCACCAGCAGACAGAGAGTTTTGCTGAGAAAATAAATTTAATGGCTAATCTAGTTTGAGCTAGTCAAATACTAAGTAATGATTTTTGGGTTTTTGTTTTTTTCTTTTAAAACCCAATTTGACAGTGTAGGAGAAATTCTATGTAATTCCCATTTTTCTTATATGGAGTCAATGACTGCCATTTTAACATATWCTATGTTTTTCTTGATGTTCAAATATATTTGTATGATGCTCTAATATGTATAGAGGGACAAACCTTGTTTCTGGTGAAGCTTAGTCTGCTTAGAACTGATCTTAAGTAAGTGGACCAGCATTTGCCCAGCAGCATAGTATGATCTGCCAATGGGCAAAAAACATTTCTCGAAATTAAGGGGGAACCTGTGAAACCTGAAAAAAAGAATGATGTCTGTTATAACAGTTCATTTTGCAAGAAGATGAAAGGAAGCCACATAGTCACCTGAGAGCAGTGTGGAACGTGTCATGTTGGGTAAAGGACTATCTTATATGTAATCATTTTTATGGTGTTTCTGCTCTTGCTGTTTTAACTTTGTATTTCAGATCTCTAACCCACATCAAAAGAGTTTTCTTTAAGTCATTGATTCTTTGTTTAAATGAACTTACAAATAGGCAAGTTCTAGGTGTGATTAGGACATCTTTGAGATTTTTTCCAATGTTTCAGTTTATTTTGATGGACRGTATAACCTTCTTGAGATCAAGCTTTTCTCCAGAGTGTATTCTTTCATCTTTTAGAGGGCAGAAAAAGTCTTCATCAAAGCCAGGAAAATAATTTGGCTATATTTGCATACATGTATCCAGAATAGGCAATATCTTGTCATTCGCTCAGTAGGGAGATTGGAACTGAATTCCAGCTTCTCCTTGTTCAGGTCACAGATTTGATCACCCCTGTCTCGTTCTAAGTGAATGCCTTGATCAGAGACCTAGTGGACAGGAACTTTACACCTCTTTTTTATTTTATTTTATTTTTACATGTTTTACTTTTAAAAACTCAAAGATAAGCATATCTAGAAATTAAGCAATTGTTGTCCTTGATAGAGTTATGCTGGAATTGCCCAGCATTCTGCACTATAGAGGATGAGAAACATAAGTCTGAGGTTGGAGTTACCATTGGTATGGATGGACCTGTGGCTTCACTGAAATGGGGAATAAGAARTAGGGAATAGGAAAAACCTTCTCCTGTTGTAATTTGTGTACAGCAAATTGKGAACCAGTCCTACCCATCTTTAGTGGGACAGCAGGGAGAAARGACTKTGTAGTGTCCACTGCAATGACTCTTTARTTAGAAATGCTAGACTATGAAGACAGATCTTTATCTTGCTTGTTTGCTTAATTAAGGATTGAGGGTTGCTCTCTTTTCTGTGCCTTTCTCTTGCCTGATCCCTTCTGAAAGTTTATGTATCTTACAAGGTTGGCTGTGAGTATGGGGAAGTGGAGCCTCACACGTTAGARAATTGACTAATAAGAAACTGAGCCCAAAGGACAGAAGTTAGATAACGTGAAGTGAGAGATGGAAGCTGAACTGCTGTTGACACTTTCAATATCTYTTCTTCTCTCTTTTGAGTGTATTTTAGAAGGAGCTGGACCCTTTSGATTTTTCAAAGACCTTGCATGTTCATATCCATCATCATGTCATCCTTAGCTCATGTRTTTTACCTCTCTGTCTTTTATATTTTCCTCTTTTTGTTTCCACATAGTTTTAGGGATTTTATTTATATAATACTCAGTATATTTCATTTGCTAGTAGAAGTTGAGTAAAAGCCAGGAGCTTTTGCACTTGAGGTGCTCTGATGTATTAATTCCTAGTACAGCTCTGCTGACTGCGGTTACTGTTGAGCCAATCCAGTTGCAACTAAGCACAACGGCGTGCTGCAGTGTTAATTGCAGACCTGATAGTCCRTTAGAATTAACTTGCACCGTGTTTTTCTGTTGTTGGGGTTTAGGTCATGAATTGTGAGCAGGGSGGTGTCTCTTCAGCAGTGATGAAAACAGCACTAGGTGTCCTAAAACCTTCCCTTGGTAGTTCTGTCCTCACAGAGGTCTTTGAAAGTGCACTTGTGAGTCAAGTACTTTTGTTAGGGTGGGATTTTTGATTTAATAGCATGATAAGGCTGAGAGAGCTGGGCCTCTTCAGCCTGCAGAAGAGAAGACTGAGAGGGGACCTGATTAATGTATATAAATATCTCAAGACAGGGAGTGAGGAGGAGGGGGCTGGCCTCTTCTCRGTGGTGGCCAGTGATAGAACTAGAGGAAACGGCCACAAATTGAGGCACCAAAAGTTCCACAGGAACTTGAGGAAGAATTTCTTAACRGTGAGGGTGACAGAGCCCTGGMACAGGCTGCCCAGAGAGGTGGTGGWGTCTCCTTCTCTGGAGATCTTCMAAACCCGCCTGGACAYCACCCTGTGCCACATGCTCTAGGSGACCCTGYGTGTGCAGGGGGGTTGGACTAGATGACCTCTASAGGTCCCTTCCAACCCTAGCCATTCTATGATTCTGTGATCTCTGAGAAGGATAAAAACCAGTTTCTGCAAAAAGCTCTCAGACCTGGATTTTGGTACATCTCGTAGTATTATGAATAGTCTCCTTTTTCTTCCAGTGTGTAAACTTTGTCCTTATTTGTACCATATGAATAAATTACATTCATTCATTAACATTATTCCTGCTCTATTCAGTATTGCTCAGTATTGTTCAGTATTGCTGAACTTATGCAGTAGATGAAATAGTTCTGCCTACCTTTCTGTTAGTAAAGAAGCTTTAAACTATCAGCTGAGGTCAGAGAAAGGGTAAAGGAAAAAGGATTGTAGCCCAAAGCCGGCAAGACCTGCAGACTAAAAATAGYTGACCTTGCCACATGCCAACAGCCTTTGTGCACATTTAGCCTCCCTTGCTGCTACAGTCATCCCCACCCGTCAGAGACGGCAGAAATAACTGTTCAATTTGTTGTGATGCTCTCCCTCTCTCATACAGGCTCCCTAAAAGGTTTTCTCATCTCTAAGGTGGAGGAACTCCCCATCAAGACTCTCGGATGTGTATTAATGTGCACAGTGCTCTTCCTTGGTGTGTGAATGAGCTCAGCCAACTATTTGTGCACTTCCTCTGTTTTCCCATCAAATCACTTCTAGCTTGGCAAGCTTTGGTAGGTTTTTTATTGTCCTGGTGTCAACACGGAAGTCTCTTCCCCAGGCTCCGTGCGGAACAGGATGCCTCACACCACGCTTGGCCTGTGCTAACAGCTCGGCCTGGACTTGCTCAGTCGCTGGATGCTCACTTGCCAGGCAGACATCTCATAAAACAGCAAGATAAAATGGGTATCTTGGGCATTAAGAGRCATATGGGAATTTGCCCAGCTCCTCCTTTCCTCGGTAGTGGAGCCCCATGTGCTACAGTGGCTGATACCTTCCAAGGGTTTGGGAAGCGGGGCTGAGGAGACTGTGKGAAGACTGATGAAGTGGCAGCTTACGAGCTGGTGTTGATGGTGAACCTCGGGCCACGGGGACAAGCACCTTACAGCCCTGTTTCAGATCCTCTTAGGCGTATAGGCCAAAGGCTGAGGGGGGAAAAGGGGAACTTGAATCTCTCTGGCTTCGGTGGTAGCTGCTCTACCAGTGTTTTGAGAAGTTGGGGCTCCCTTTTTCTTTAGGTGCCTGAACAAAAACTCAGACTAGCTGCYTCTCCTCACCCCTACCTTATAGTCAGAATAGAATCTTATGGTCAGCGTAAAAATACTAACTTAAAACATTTTAACTTTGAACAGTTACCTGAAACAAGATGATATTTTGCRTGGAAATTAAAATAAAGGAAGGGTGTGTTGTGTGAGAGGTAGTGAAGCAAGTGCCAGGTTTGCTGCAGCAAGGGAGACCTTGAAAGCTGAGTAAGAGCTTTAAGTGTTGCAGGCCTTAGCTTGGCCATGTGTAAAGCAGACAAGGGCAAGACAACCGCATGCAGCATAACTCAGCTCCCAGAGAGCTGGAATAGCTTTTTAGCACACACTTTTTCTTAGTCTGTGGTGTTTCTCCTCCTTCCGTGAGTTATTGGCCCACCTCCAGATCCGTCCCACTTCTGCTAACTCTGCACCCRCTTCTGTGCCAGTCCCTGGCATCTGAAACCTGGAGCTAGGAAGCAGAGGATGTAAAGGGAACCCAAACATGGGCTTCTCAGAGCAACAGGGGGGAATGTTATCTCTACTGACATTTTCTTAATTAGAAAATTTATATTTGGAATGCAAGCTTAAGGGAGCTTATTACCTGCTGTGCCATATTTTCACATTCTTTTCATTTCACAACATGAATAAGTGCTGCTGGGAAAACGTTTCATCACTTTTCGAGAGCCTGGAATTGGTCGTCAGTATTTTTGCTAGTCTGCAGTGTATTTACACCAACTGCATTTGAACACATTTGGTGCCACCGTTTTCCCCCCACTATTTTTAGGTCTAACAGCTACTCAACTAACCTGTTCTGAGAGTGTATGCAAATAACTGGAAAGTCCCTGTCATTTTTACAGTCTAGTGAAGAGAGTGAGAAATATCTAAACAATCAAACTGAGAGTCGCCCTCCCCAGCTTGTCTTCAGTAGGTTTCATTTCTAAAAAAAAAAAAAAAGTCACACCTTTTGGATCCCCTCTGACTCCCCCCGAAAATGCCTGGAAAACTAGGACAATGGTGAAAAGCAAATTAGAAGGGAATGCACCACCCATTGTAAAAGTTGTCCTAGGAAAATTCTTATTGCATTTTGTCTGTGTAYACAAAACTATAACATAAATATGAGAGTGTATATAACTGCTCCTTGGTTGTCATGCTTGTATTTTTTGCTAGTGTTAGAAATTCCTGTGAGACAATATTTTGTCCTCCAATTATGCATAGATATTGTGCCTAATGAACTTATAACCTGTGTTCATTAAAAGGCCAAATAACTAACAGAGTGGAACTACAAACCTGCTCAGTAATTGACTTACTCAATAGTTACTAATGCATTTCCATCCCCCAATACATACCTTGCTCATCTTCCCTTCAAACAGAACTGTGGTAGGAACAGGGAAAAGGCTTTTCARTTCATAACTATGAATTCTGCTGCCAGTCCCAGCAGAATTGATAAATGTGATCAGTTGATATCAGACCAAATTGATCTGATAAATATGACTTACATGCATAATATTAGTGCTATTAGAGGATCTACATTAATTTCAGGAAAGGGGAAAGGGCACTAGTTCTGTCTTACTCTTACACAAAATTTTGTCCAAATGAAGGTTATTTTGAGAGGTGGTTCTACCATATAATGTCAGTGGTCCGTTTTGTTGCTAATCCAGCTCTCCAGTCTCTGTAAAACCAACTCACTGTCACGGTCATTTAATCGGTGATAATTCTATCTGCCTGCTGTGAATCATCTTTTAATTCAATCGCAGCTTAACTGGGGACTTGCGAGGTAGATGATGACTTCAAATCAGGTCAATTACTGCCAAGCCAATTATAATCGGGCCACGATCCCAGGAAACGGGATGCAGCGGTCGCTTCCTCTCATTGCATGGCGTTAGCCACAGTGGTGATTATTTTTCTCCTCCATCAGTCTGAGCAAGGAGGACTTTACTGCAGGCCCGCATCAGTGCTAGAGCACAGCTGCCAAAGTAAAAAAAAAAAACAAAACAAAACAAAAAACATTTTACTTTGACTGTATTTGTGCCCCTTCTCAAAAAAAATCCTCTAGTCTGGGAGGAGCATGGGCACATGGAAGAAACAGCTTTCATCTACTTAAAGAGAAACAAGTGGAAGGTGAGAGGGGACTGGGAATAGGCCAAGCTGGACCGGACTAACGGGGGTTGCTGCTGCATCAACAGCAGGGTCAGGCCTGGGCTGTGTCTGTGCTGCTCATGGGCTGCGTCTGTGCTCGGCTCTTGCCTGACGGTTTGCGAAGAGGCTTCCCACCTCCACGCGTAGGTCCTCGTCTCTGTAGAAGAGCTTGCAAGATTCTGGTCCTTCTTCAGCCCAAGAGAAATCATAAGATCTCACTGGAACTCAATGCAAATTACTCCTAGTATTTTTCTCATATGCTCAGCACACTTTAATGTGTTATTGTCTACATTTATATCAGCAGAATTAGAAAGCAGTAGAGTATTTCCTTTCTGGGCTTTGACATAATTAAAGAATCTATAGATCATAGGTTTATAGCAAGAAAAAGCAGTCTGTACTGGCTTTCTCTGTCAGTTCTGGAAGAAACTTATGAGTAATAGGAACTGTGCTAGAATTATAAGCTTTGCAAGCTGCATCCTCACTATGAATCTTGGCAGCCTGAGCTTGTTTGCCCTTTCAGTCAGTGCGTGAATAGAAATAGACTGCAAGGCCTACCTGGCCAGGCAAAAGAGCTTGAATTTTAAATTCTAGTGGTCAAGCATTTGCCTAAAGTCTCCTTGTGGCAATTTGCTAGGTGGCCTGTTTGTAACATGTCCCAGCACAGCACACTAAAAGGGTTGCAGAATAACTCYCCCTAAACTCTACCTGAAGTAAGCTTTTTGTTGCAAATAGTTCACCAAATTTTCAACAGCTTTTAGTGGAGTATTTATGTTTGCATCCATGATATGTGTGTTACTGAGCCCTTTATAAAGCTTTTTTTCCTGCAGCCTGTGTATTCCCTGCCCCAGTTCTCTGAGACCCTTCGGGATCCTTGAGCTGCTCCAAGCATTTTGTGCAGGGACAGTCTTCGGTGACCCTTTGCAAAGATCAACACGCAGCCCCACTAATAGGACATGTCAGGATGCAGAATGTGACAGCCCCTAATTCCCCTGCATCTGTGGCTGGACTCAGATGTGGGCTCAGCAACGTGGGTTATGGGAGCTCTGCAAAAAGCTGCTTTCCAGAAAGTTACTCCAAGCAGCAAAACTTCTGTTTGGCTTTGGAGGGAGGTGTATCTTCACTAACAACCGCGTCTTTTCCCAACTGGTCTAATAAATGTTACTGTTTTTTCCCTCTGTCTTGCACCTAGCTGTCCCTGGATCTCTATCATACTGAGGACGACATTTACAAGCTCTCACTGGTGCTGGAACCAAGGACCTGCAAATCAGTAGGTCATCTTTTACTGCCTCTTAATGTATTACTTATCTTGTCTGCATGGATTTAGGTGAATCTAAAGTAGTTCACTTATATTTCTGAATGTCATTTAAATTGTCTTATTCATGTTTGCTTAAAGCCTTTTAACACGTGTGTATAGTAAATAGAGATAACCATTCATAGGTCTTAACAGAATCACAGAAGTGATTCTCTTGTGCTGGGGAGCCCAGAACTGCACCCAATACTCCAGGTGTGGCCTCAGAGCTGAGCAGAGGGGCAGGATCCCCTCCCTCGACCTGCGGGCAACGCTCCTCCTCATGCAGTCAGGATCCCATTGGCCTTCTTGGCCACGAAGGCATGTTACTACCTCATGGTTAACTTGTTGTCAACCAGGACTCCCAAATCCTTCCTCTCGGAGCTGCTTTCTAGCAGGTCAGTCTCTAATCTGCGCTGGTGCCTGGGGTTATTCCTGCCCAGGTGCAGAACCCTGCACTTGTCCTTGTTGAACCTCATGAGAGTCTTCTCCGCCCAACTCTCCAACCTGTCCAGGTCCCTCTGGACGGCAGCACAGCCCTCTGGGGTGTCGGCCACTCCACCCAGTTTGGCATCATCAGTGAACTTGCTCAGGGTGCACTCTGTGCCCTCGTCCAAGTCATTGATGAACAAGCTAGACAGCACCGGTCTCAGTACTGATTCCTGGGGGACACTGCTGACCACAGGCCTCCAACTAGACTTGGCCCCGTTTATCACGACCCTCTGGGCTCTGCCATCCAGCCACTTCTCAATCCACTAATCTCTTAACAGGCATTAAGAGAAGTAAACAGTGAAATGTGCCAATCTTCAGTATTGCTTTTCAACAAAACCTCTGCAAGTCCTGGAGAACATAGTTGCACTTTATATGACAGTGCCCATAACAGTTTCTATCAATTGCATGTTGATTCACTTGTTGGATACTGGTGCAGTTATAAGCAACAACACCAACTCCAAAGATTTCTTTTAATAAGCCCCAGCATTAGCTGTATATATTAATGTGCAGGCTCTCAAGCGATACTAAAAAAAAACATTTTGAAGTAGATAGTATTGTTTTTTAATATGTGCATCTTATCCTGTTTGAAGAGAAATACCTAAAGCTAATGCTTCATTGTTGTATTTTACATTATGCTGTGAAAGTCTGAGAAGGGTTGATTGGACCGCAAGAGTTCCCATTTAGTGTGGTACTTCTGTCTCCCTTGTGTATCCGCTATTGCCAAGAGTAACTGCAGTGTTGCCCTATGTTGGGAAAGGACACACGGGCTGCTTTTGTAAATGAGGAAAATAAACACGTTGTTGCTTTATTCTCTGGCCTTAGCTTTCAGAAGGACAAAAGCAGTATGGACTAGTGCTTTGGACTGTAATGGTACCCGTCCATAGCTGGACATGCTGTTGTAGCACTGCGATGGACAAAAAGCTGCAGCTGAATAGACAGCCCCCCAGCTGTTCAAGGCTTGCTCCTCTCTGTGGATGTGCCAAAATACACGAGGCGTTTTAGAGAGGAAGGAGCTTGKGGAGCTTTTGCACGTGGAAAAGAAATTGTCAAAGGAGTCGTGAACTGTTACAGAGCTACAGCCGCTCTTCAGTTTGTTGTTGYGTGATTCCCATGCAGCTGCACTGCAGGGGAAGCATCCTGTGCTGCAAATTAGGAGGACTTACAAGAATATGAGGAAATACAAGAATATAGGAAATATTTTGTCCCCTTAGCTACAATTATTTTGAGAGAATGAACTGTTAAAACATCTCTTCGTTCCCCGGTGCTTGTTGGAGTGACGGTAACATGAAGTTTCTATTGAGACATGGCAAAAAAAAAAAAAAAGACATGAAGCTTCAAATTAAACAGCCCAGAAGGAGGAAGACTCTAGGGAACTAAGGCTCTTCCTGCACTGAGGTCAAGGGAGTTAAAARCTTTCTCTAAGGACTTGCTTGTCTAGCATCACTCTGGTGTGCTCAGATATTTTGAAACCATCTAGTCTAATTTTTCAAGAGAAGGAATGCATCAAATCTCTTGTTTGACCATAGCTGTAAGAATGCCCAATATCAGCATCTCACATGTTGTTATGCAGCATGCTATGTTTAAAAGATGACTACACTTCTGCATATTTTAGAACCTAAAAAAATGCTAGCAAATGGGTCCATCACTGCCTAGTAGCATATTAGCTTTAGGAGTAAGAAGTTCTGTGAATGTTTTTAGTGTGTAGAGGTGGGTGTTCAGGTTCACTGTATTTCATGCTAGAATTTAATTCTRTGGATATATGGATTTCTTCCTAAATTTACCTGTGCAGATTCACATGGTAAGTCAAGAGGCATTGATAAATCAGTGAAATAGGAAAAGTAAACAAATKAAGAAACCCGGTAACATTCTGCAGGTTTCTTTCTACTAAATATGCTAGAGCATTTGCGACTATTTTTCTTCTCTATGTCAAAGTCTACAATACCTTTGATATATGTAATAATAGYTGTTAAATTTTTAAATACCTTAGTTCCTGCTCCATCAATTCGTATCAATTAATAGAGGGTCTGGTAGTCAGTGAGACTGAGATTTATTGCTCATCACCTGATACTAGGGTGTTCCGAKCCTGAGCTCTGCCTTCCTTCCTAGTCCCAATCATGTTGATCTTTTTCTGCTTGACACTGTTTCAGCTGCCAGATGTGCAGTGGAAGATACAGGAAAATACCAGTGTCCTCTACAGCAGTTTTCATACTGACTGGTGATTTTTGAAGCCTTACCTGAAACCGGTTTGTCTSCTTGAGCAAGTCTAGCTGCATGCCAGAGCTTTTCCCCAGGCCTCGTAGTCACGCAGAGCAAGGCAGGCTGTGTGCTTTGGGCATCAAGGGAGCCATCAGCCACCAGTCAGTGAGGACCAAGACATTTTCAAAATAAAATAGTCTGGCTAGTGTTTTATGGACAGCAAGTCAAAGGTTAGCCCCTTTCTGCGCCCGCTGCCGGGGTGGAGGGAGCTCTGTGTCCTGGCTTTGCGGATGTGCCGCAGCCCCTGCCCRGAAAGATTTAAGTCTCATTCCACTACAGCGCTGCCCTTCTCCCTGACGTTGTCACAGCACATCTTGGCTGGCAGCTGGTGAGCCTCCCCTGCACTGTCTGGCTGTGCTTTCACGTGCTGCCAGCCTCTTTGTGCTGCGCCCAGGCGAGATATCCACCTCTCTAGGCCGCCTCAGCCCCGCGCGTGGCTCCTGGGCACATGTCCTCAGGGYTGCTGGTTGTCTCATGACGATGAGTTCCTCTAGGGGCGGCAACAGCAAGGGGAAAATCAGGTTTCTGTGTTCACCTTCCATGATTCCTGTTTTTTGGTTCCTGTTGTGTCCACAGACCCTCCTCCTTCTGCATCTGGCTCCTGTTAAACCCTCTGGAGATGACAGTGAGAAAAGTSTGCCCTGGTTTTGCTTCTCACCTCACTTAGCACTCCCAGCGCTGTCAAAGCTGCAAGATGCCCCCGTGACAGCAACTGAAGCTCTAAGTGGAGGCCMAATGTTTTCCTAAGCCCATTTTTACAGCATGGAGATGCCAATAGATTATGGTTGTAGCTGTGGCATGTAGCACATCTTAAAACAAATAYAATTTTGTAATTCAGATTTGAAGATGTTTGTGTTCTGATTTGTCTCTCAGCAGCCTACCTCCCCAACGACCCCAAACAAGCCAGTAGTGCCACTGGAGTGGGCATCTGGAGTGGTACCAAAACCCGACCCCACCGTCATTAACAARCACATAAGGAAGCTGGTGGACGTAAGTACTCGAAAGAATGTAATGGTCAAGGAGAACAACAGCTTTGATATTATCATCATCATTTTATTTTATTTGAGCTTTCAAGGAGATTTTAGGACTGAGATGAATTTCAGATATCTGATAACAGATTGGAACTTATACTTTCCGATTCATTTTTATTTAGTTATGGAATCAGAGATGCAGGTTTCCAGATGCAAAGGAGCAACATTCAGGACCATCTAAAGCTTGGCTGCTGTTCAATGGGTTTAATTTGCAATTATAAAATGAAAAGGCAAAGTTGACTTCTCAGAGCTCTAGCCAACCAATCCAGATCTGGTAACAAGCAGCTTGAAACAAAAATATTCAGAAACAAGGAGTCACATATTGCTASGTTCAGAGAAGGTGTCTGGAAACCCTCTCTTCCACCAAGTGGAGCACTGTGCTGATCTTCTGACAAGAGAGGTTTCTTGGCATCTGAGTGCTTAGTGACCAACTCTACCACTCAGGACAGTTTGCCATAAATGGATCTATTTTTTTTTAATAGGAACTGATTATTTAGCAACAGACACAGACAAGCCATTCACTGCTAGCAGATGCAGCCAGCCCAGGTCACAGGTGCTGTGTCTGCCTTGGGGGTAACTCTCAGCTGGCCTGGCACCCACCGGCTGATCTCCCTGTCCCCTTTAGAGCCTTCTTTTGCACCCACTGGAGCCAGTGGCAGTTTTGCTCCTTACCTTGGTGGGAAAGGGACAGTTTTTTTGGCATACGTTAATACTGAGAATTTTAGCTGTGATCTTCCAGCTTAAATCTGGACAGGAATGTGCTAGGTAATACAAATAAAACCAGCACTACTCTGTGCTCCTTCGGAGAGCCTGGACTCTGTTGTGTGCACGYGTAAGGGAGTTGGAGTGATGTGAGCAGCAGGCAGAGGAAATGAAACAGTGTTGAAGGCAATAAAGCAAGATTTGCTTCTGCTTTTCACAGATCAATAATGTTTGGAGGGGACTAATAGGTTCTGACCTAATACTAATAGACAGCTGTGTTTTAAGCCATTAATTGGGATTRTCTTGGTAAGGTCACATAACGTATGTCTTCAGTTCCCTCACTCAAACTCTAGATACATTTTGTGGTTTACTTTTTGCACATGCTCTGTTTTTTTTTATTTAGCTTGATTATTTTTAAATGTTGGATGTCAGAACTGTACATACTGTTCTAGTATTAGTTTCGTAAGTACCATGTATTTTGATAAAAAAAATCACCCCACATGCAAAAATGTTCCCGATATCCTGCTTAGATCAGAAACTGTTGCAATTCCTTAGTCCTTTCCAGAGTGTGGTAGGTGGGGGTTGTTCTTATTCCTTTGGGTGAGGGAAATGCAGTCCCCTCTACCACAATTCTGGCCTAGCTCAGGTCACAAAATCCTGGCTTTGGTAAAATTAAAATGTGTTTGGGCTGTTATGGACACAGCTTACCAAGAGACCCAGTGCTCTGTACAACTGTCTTCCCTCTGCCAAGTTTTAACATTTACTCATTGCTTTGACTTGTGCTATGAAGTTCTGGCTTYATTGCTAAAGGTTTTGAATAATATTTGGGCTCGTGTGTTGATTCCTTCCTGACAATGTATTTTTGAGGTCTGTCGGTAGTCAGTTGTAGGTCTTTTAGCATGCTTTCAAATTGGCTTCATCACATGCTCRTTAAAATAGGAATCAGAAAATGGAATTCTTGCCTTTAGTATCCAAATTTTAATCTAGTGAGAAAATTTTTGCTTCAATATGTATCTTTCAGCTGGTCATATTGACTCTGGCATGCAGGTTTTTCCATCGACCTCATATGCAACTTTAGAGCCCCTTACAGATCTCTAAAATTGGTGTAAGACTGAATGTACTGATTCCTTAGCACCTAAGGAGGGCTTGCATTATTTTGTGCAAGCTTTTAAATTTGATCCCATGTCTGTGTTTACACAGTGGTGTTTTGAGACATGACTTGATAACAGGGAATAGTGTTTAGATACAAGGTGCTTGTGATCTGGATGTCAAAGCACTAGTAAAAAACATCGGATTGAAACAGTGGAGTGGCAGAGGGGAGGTGACCAGCTAAAAGGAAAATGAAGCCCGAAACATCTTAGATATAGTCACGGGAACATGGCTGTTTTGTTGTTATTATTTTGTTTCTTTTTAATATTTTGTATTATTTGTATCAAAAAGCATATTTAATATGAAAGAAAGGAAATATGTCTAATGTGGAAGAATTTTAGTGATATTTCTAAAAAAGAAGAAAGAAAAAAAGCAAGGAGAATAACTATGTCTGAGAAGGTTTGGAAGATCTTCACTAGCTGAATCTCAAGAGCAAATTATCTTTAAAAATTAGTCTTCTTTTCTCCTGCAATTCAATAAATAGGCATGCTGAAATACCAAGAAACACTTGAAAAAACAAAACAGTGAAGCAGAGGATGTGATTACTGGAGGATCTGTCCAGTAATACTGGACATTTCAACTTTACAATTACGTACAAGTTAGAGCTGGTGTAGATTCAGGGAGTGGAAAGGCTGGATATTAGGACAATCATTTCCTTCTGTTTTTCCAGTCTGTCTTTAGGAACTATGATCACGACCACGATGGCTATATATCTCAGGAAGACTTTGAAAGTATAGCTGCCAACTTCCCTTTTTTGGACTCCTTCTGTGTGCTGGACAAAGACCAGTAAGTTTGGGCTTTTTTTTATTCCTATAGTTAGCCAGGCACATAATCACTCAAACTATTTGAGTAGAAAGGGAAGATATAAATATCTTAGGGACAGTGTATTGTAATTGTCATTGTAGTATGACATTTAGATGCTCCCTTGGACCTCTGAACACATACTGTTTTCTTGTGGTTTCCTATTTTGGTGAATTGGAATATCTGAATGCAAACATTGTGCTAATGCTGGTCAAGGTCTGTGATGCTGAATGCTTCATGCTGGTCAGCTGGGATTGGTCTCAAATTCCATTTTAATGAAAGCATCTCTGTCCCTCACAGTGAGAAACTCTCCAACAGAGAAACTCTTGCAATGTTTTGACTTCGCAGCTGCCCCATGTGTGTTCTCAGTTGGCAATGCCCCAAGATTGCAGCTGAGCTGAGCAGGACCTTCCCTTGCAACGCYGGCTGGGCTTGTAGCGGGCACTGGCTGTGGAGATGGCACTTGCCCATCTTACCACGTCAAGAGATTAATCACACCATAAGAAAACTACCAYGGGTTCTTTTCTGTTCAGTAGCTGCCGGTTGTTCCCGGGCTTCACCCCTGGTTTGCTTTGGGCTTTCTGACATGTGTTGGGAACATGGCATTTCCAAAGACTGACTGGTTTAGAGGTAATCGCAGCATGTTTGTGCAGTGTCTTGCTGCTCATCAGCTCAAACTATCATGAATAAAGTACTTAAAAATAAGATTGGCCTATTATTTTTATAAAATAACACACATTTATTTGTTATCTTACCACAAATATATACCACATGTTGTTTATGTGGTAAAGAGAGGAAACTTTTACTATGGAGAGGGAAAAGAGTGCCTGAATACCCTGAAGAAATAAATTTGGACTCATAAAGTTTGGGCAGCTACTTATTATTTAAGGGTAACAAGTGCTTTGCTGCTGTCAGCACTGGGAACCTCGGCCTTTCACCCTGGCTTTCAGTGGCACCACGGTGAGGCCTGTTGCTCTGTTAAATAACACATTTATGTGTGCTGGATGCTTTTTGCAATGCAAAATCCTGAAGTGTTCAGTGTTTTGAGCAGTAACAGATTTTCTCTGCTTTTTTCTTTTCTCCTTCTCCCTAACAGAGATGGTCTCATAAGCAAAGAGGAAATGATGGCTTACTTTCTGAGGGCTAAATCACAGTTCCAGTGTAAAATGGGGCCAGGATTTATTCATAACTTTCAAGAGATGACCTATCTTAAGCCTACTTTCTGCGAGCACTGTGCAGGATTTGTAAGTATGTTTTTAGTATTAGGATATCTCACACTCAGGGKTTTTTTATAATTTAATGCAGACAGAATGAAACTGTCTCCACAGTATATTCAGCCTGGCCAAATATGTCCTTGCATTCAGAGGCAGAAAACATTTACTCGTRTTGTATTTGTACTACCCTGTTTTGTTCCTGTGGTTCCTGAATACTTCCATTGGATGACTTTTTCTTTTTTCAGGGGGAAAAAAATAGAGTCATATTAGACTCAGGATATTAAAAATCGTGTGAGCAGCCTTACTTGATTTATCTTAGGTACTTTCATTTGGCYTGATTGCTCATGTAAACAAACTCAAGGGAAAATGGGTGTCTGGAACAGAGGATGTAGATGGAGCAAAAGCAGTTCTTTCTCAGGAAATTGCACATGGCAACATAGTTATGGTCATAATTCTGCAGTGTCCATACCAGCCTTAATCCTTTTTCTATTGAATTAACAGATCTCCTAATTTAGTCAAGAAAAATCAAAAATGCCTCCAGCCTTCTGTAACAGGAGCATTTTTWAAATTATTTTTTTAATTTGCGTTTCCCCTCAGTCACCAATTACCAGATGCCCTTTAGGGAAGTCCTCTCTGCAGAGCTGGCAAACCGCAGTTTCTGTAACCTTTGGGATCGCTTGTAAACCTCTGCCACCCCTGGGGCTGCCAGGCAGGGGCAGGAAGGGGAGAGGCGTGATTCCCATTTGCAGTGYGCTGCAGCGTGAAGCGCAGCCTGCTCAACGCAGGCGTGCGCGTGTGGAGAGCGCGAGCGTGGGGAAGGGCACGGCCCGCCTCCCTCGGGGCCGAGGCCGCTGTGCGCTCCCTGTCTGTGGCCCACGTAGAGTGCGTGCATCCAGCATGCAGCCCCTGCTGTCCAGTGCAGAGGTGGCACTGGTATCAATGGCRAAACTGTGTTTTATGGGGCTAGGCACTGCTACATAACATTTGGTGGTGATGCAAAGAGCAATAACAGTGCTATTCAGTGCAAAAGGYAGCCCTTTCCCATCAGCAGTTTCTACCCTTATCCATCTCCGTATCCTTTACACGTCTCTTTGCTGCACGTCTRTGTTGTTCTGATTCTTGTGCTCCTTCCTCTGCATTTTCTCCATGACAGCAATTGTTAATCGAGGCCGTGATTTTTTTTTTTTTTTCAAAAGAAGGAATTTCATCTATTTCCGTTAAAATGGCAAAACGCTGGGATGTGGCAGAGTTAATTCTGATTCAGAAACACACTCATGGGTGCCTGAGCTGACAGCGCAGGCACACTAATGGGGTAATGGAGATAATTTGCCCGAGCCTATTGTTTCAGCTGCCCGCGGCCTCAGGAGACGTCACTGCGTTCGTGGCACTTAGGTCATTTTTGGAAGGCTTCCACAGCAAAGCTGGACCTGGAGGGCATCCTGGTATCCGCTAGATATTTTTCTGCAGCATCTACTCGCTAATTGGCTGTTGCTGAATTTCTCCTATCATCTCCCTGATTACATCCAGTGCAAGGATAAAAATGAGCAAGGGGTTGTACAGGAAATGGAAATAAGGTCGTTTTTTCCTGTGAACTCACTGAWTATGTTGGCACTGTTCCATGGATGAGCTGGGCTGACAGGCCACGAAGCAGCTACAGAATTTGCTGTGTGCTTGTTCAGGGCTGTTCAGCCACAGGTGGCAGCTTCATTCCTAACTGATTCACGGGTTAGTTAGTGATTCATCTAACTGATGCAGTGCAGCATGATGGAAACGGCAGTGGCATGTCAGCAGGATCCAAYGAGATGCCTATTAATAAAATGATAGGAACTTCAAAGGTCAAACTCAAAGCTAAAGCCATTAGGCGGTGCAGGATTGATACGTCAAAGTTCTCTGCCTTGGCTTGAGTTGTGTTGGGTGTCAGGGTCCGTGAGCTGCAATCCCTTTGAGTTTTATAATCTGAATTTGTGCACATGCTCTTACCATGGAGCTGGCTAAAGCTGGTATCAGATGAGGTCACAGCTTTTGGTGCTACTTGGGCTATACTTTCTCTGTTGCATGTAACCGTGTGGAGGGTGCCAGATTTGAGCAAGGGCAAGGTGTGGAGCTGAGCAGGTGAGAAGATGCTCTTCAGTGGAAACAGTTTAGAGTTTAAATGACAGAATTAAGAATAAGAATTGCTTGAAGTGAGTCTGACAAAGGGAGCTGGGAAAGTTATTCAAAGCTGAGCAGTGACAGCTCTGCAGCTCCTCTTCTGAGAGGTGCCAGCGCCCCAGTGTTGCTGCCTGCCCACTGCAATTCACTGTGTGCCTATACAGCAATAAGAAAGAGGAAAAAGAACAAGAGTGGGGCATTTGATGGACATGTCTTCTACCGGTGCCACTTCTGTTCTTGTATTCATCTTTCTTCTACCTTGTCTAATCTGTTTTGCTCTCTCCGYACCTCTGGTTTCCCTTGCAGATTCTTTCTGTGCATTTTTTCCTCCATCTTACTTTTCTGTTTTCTTTTCCCTTCATCTGTCTTCCATCTGTTCTCTTGCTCTCCCCTTTGGACACCTCGATAACCACCCAGTCCTCACCCAACACACTGCACACGAGTTCTTAAAACAAGGTGAGGAGCCACGTGCAATGTGAACTGCCTGGATGCGCTCGCCCTCCCCATTGATGTTTCAGACACACCTGGGCATGCTAGGAGTGCTCCCTGCCGMACTCCTGCTTCCCGCTGGCTCCTGCTTGGAGCTGCTGCCAAACATTTTTTACATTTTTACATTTTCAGCCCTTGCAGAAACGCTGCCGTGCCCCATCTTTTTCCTTTAATATCAAGTCTAGCAAAACTGTCCCTCCTCTCTCTTTCTCCCTCTCTGATTTAAATTACTGCCTTGCCATAGGTGGGGGTGCTGGTGGCCCCGCACGGTAACCAAGACCCTCATTTTCCCCCCCATGGTGTTTTATCGCCCTTGCTTGAAGAGTGTGGGCCGTTCAAGTGTATGGAGCCTGGGTATGCCCTGGCAGGCGCCTCTCCCCACACGCAGAGATGATGCAGAGCCCAGAGCTCTGCACTGCCCTCCGCAAGCTTGATCCGATGGCAATGTTTTGCCCACCCTTGGAAGCCGGGATCCTCTGTGTCCTTCCTCCTCTGGGGCCTCTGTAGGCAACAGAAACAAGGGGGAAGCCACGCAAGCCTTGTCACAACCAGAGCGGGAGGCATGGCCAACAGGAAGGATGTACAGAGCAGTTGTATCCTGTTTGTGCTTTTGTAGCCATCGGAACTTCCTCACCGTGACCTTGTTTTCCTCATGGTTTTCTCTTCTGACTCCTTGACAATGTTTTGTCTCTCTTTGCAGCTCTGGGGCATAATCAAACAAGGCTACAAATGTAAAGGTAAATGAATACAGCACAGATTTTCAAGCTACGGATGGTGGGCTTTAGCACATATAAGTTGACTATGTATTTTACTAAAGGGCATTTGTTCAGCTTCTCTACTCGGCACTGCGCATGACCAGCGACTGCCGCAGGGGAGATAACTTGTGCATGGGCTCCCACACTAGTTGAGACCCCTTTATTCACAGGGGAGCGTTCGCTCCAGGGCACTTCAGTCACCTGCAGGCAAAGGCTTTCCCCCCAGTCCCACGGTACTTCCCAGAGCTTTTAACTGTGCCAGAAAGGCGAAGACATGGGCTGTCAGGATATACTGTATCCCTGTCTCCCTGTCCCACTCAGGAGCAGCTCTCCCTGGGAGGAGGGTGGGGGAGGCATCCATGGCCAAGCTGATGTGTGTCAGCTCTTGCTAGTTGTTGTCATCCAGCAGCTCTAAATGGGCTAGTTGTAGTCTGCATCTTTCCTGCTAGGATGGAGGAAGGCAGGCAGAGTTTTGTCACAGCAGCCTGGTGGAGAGGGAGCTAAAGTGGCTTTGAAGAGGCAGCAYGGAGGGTGATGGCGCTCGGGAGGGTGAGAGCGGGCGTCTCAGTTCYGAAGCCGAGCTGCGAGGGTAGTTTGTGCCGTCCTTAGTGCCAGCTGCTGCGTGCACAGCCTCACACCTCCGTGCTGTGCTGGCCAGGCAGGGCGGCCGCCCAGCGCTGCGCTTACCCTGGCGCTGCGGGCGATGCCGCAAGGCCGCCCGCGTGGTGTGACGCAGCGGTGATGGGAGAGGCCARCCCGGCCAAGCCGGGGCTCTGCTCGAGCCACAGCACGGAGAGCCTCAGGGCATCCATCTTCCACCAGCCGGCCCCGTTTCGCAGCGGACAGGAGYGCTGTAGGTCCTCCCAGATGAACCTGCCGAGGGCTGAGCATGTTTGCGACCCCGCGCAGGCGGCTGGGCCGTCGCGCCCGGTGACCCGACGCTCCCTTTCGTTACAGACTGCGGCGCCAACTGCCACAAGCAGTGCCGGGACCTGCTGGTGCTGGCGTGCAGGAGGCTCTCCAGAGGAACCTCRGTGGGCAGCGGCCACGGCTCCCTGCCAAGCAGCCCGTCTCTGCCTCCAGGTGAGGACAGCCCTTGGCTGGTGTTTCACACCGTTCGGGGGAGCCGCTTTGCACCAACACCCAGAGCAGCCCGGGCACTTCCAAAACCACCACGGCTCGTGCTCCTCARTGCTGTAACTACCTCTCTTTCTGTGGTGAGCAACGCCAGGCTTAGCCTCCCGCCTGAGGCTCCCTGTCCTCCACACTGATGTCCCAATCCTAGCTGAAGTAAAATTGTAGTTAAGGGAAATAAAATCACTGCAGCACTTTCTGCTGCAAAGGGATTATGCTGCTCTCGTCTATGTACCCTGGTGGTGCCTGCGAACCATCTATAAACCGTTATGCATTTAATATACCATGCTATGTTAGACTTGCTCCTGAAAGAGCTTTAACTACTAAGAAGTCTTACAGAAACAGTCCAGAATGGCAGGCATCTATTCTGAACATYTAGATCCCTTCCTTCTTTCTCCCCAGCCAGAACTCTCAAAGAACCATCAGGATCTGGAACCAGGCTTAAGTCCTCTTGTTTGAAGTGGCCTTGAAACTGGCTATGGAAAATAACCACTTGCGCCCTCTCTTTCAGTACCAGATGAAGTGTTCGAGTTTCCCAGCGTTGCCTCAGGACACCAGGACCTGGACGGCAGAGCCATCACTCTCGTGACGGGCTCCTCGCGGAAGATTTCAGTGCGGCTGCAGCGGGCAACCACCAGCCAAGCGACGCAGACAGAGCCGCTGTGGCACGAGCCCGGCTGGAGCGATTCGGGCTCCCACACGTTCCCCAAAATGAAGTCCAAGTTCCACGGCAAAGCTGGGAAGAGCAAAGGCTTCGCAAAGTGGGAGAACGACAAGCCCAACGCGCAGGCTGATGCAGACGTCGACACCGGGGCCGCGCAGCACGTCCTGGACCACAATGGAATAGAAACACTCCCAGAAACACAAGAATCGGAGGTGAGGCGCACAAGTCAGGACCACTTCAAATGTATTAGAGAGCCTGAGATTTCTTGTGGTTATTTGGTGAAGTTCTGGACACTTTTTCATTTAAAAAAAMCCCTTTTTTCTTGCATGAGATTATTATTCAAAAAATGCATAGCTATCTATTTTGTACACAGCAGTGTGAATTTTATTTACTTTAACATTGTAAATTGGATTTTGGCTCTTGGTCTCAGTACGTGCTTTTAGAATTTGGATACTTTTCTTTTTGAGAAATCATTAAAATGGCCTCCTAAGTGTCTGGCTAAAATCTGTCCTGTTGCAGACTTGCAGCATGTAGTTCAGGGCTCAATATTGGGTTCATTTATACTATAAATAATATAATTATACACACCCAAGCTAGAGCAGGGTACTGATTTCTGTTGCTCTCAGACATAAAAAATATGTTTCTAAAGCCTTGTACTTTTGTCGAGTGTTTTTTTTTTTATAATATAAATGCCTATTTTCTTTTGGTTACAGGATAGCTGATTGCACACCATGGAACAGAGGAAAACAAAGCTGACAACTGCCATACAGCAAGAGTTGATGGACTATTATAGACCGCATTTGGCTATGGGATGTTTTTCCTGTGCCTCATACTTATGAATTCAACCATTGCCCTATTTTCTTAGCTGATAGGTGTTGAAGTGCACTATTTATTTTCTCCCATGAATAAGCCATCTGGCTACACATTGCATGGACAGAGCGAAACCGATCTCTGCACTCACTCAGTGTTTTCTCTTGCATGACTTTGTGGAAACTTCCTCTACACGCCAGTGAGGATAAATTTGACCTCTTCCAAATATACTTCATCATTTCAGTGTGTCTGCCAGTGACAACAATGGCAAGGACAGGAGCCAAGTACCTAAGCTAATTTGACAACACTCCTTTTTTGGATGTTCACAATGCTGTTTTAAGGAAAGAGGTAGGTGTGTTATGGTGACTGAATCTTAGGCAAGAACCTTTCCCAAAATCCTCTTCACAGATGTTCCTTGCACACCTGGGTTCCTGAACTTTGGCCACGTTTGCATTGCTACAGCAGGTGTGTTGATGTGTTCAGCACCTTGATACCAGCTCACTCACCGGGGCTCCTCCAAACATGCAGCACGTGTCTGAGCCCGAAGGAACTCCAAGCCTCCGTGCCTGTGTCTGCCTATAGAGCAGCAGAGAGTCATCCTCTCCGCGAGCACTGATTATGGTAAAAATAGCATGTAATAAACACCTTAGTTTTACATGTGTGTATTACTCAACATTCTTTTTGGGTTTGCAAATTTCACATTTAGACTAAAATATGACACTGAATAGCCCCCAAATTAGAGGGGTGCTAAGTTAGGCTCTAATACCKGAGTCTGTAACAGCTTGCACTGCAGGCTGGGGATGGGATTTCTCAGAAGGAGTAAGTTACCTAAGGAGTGCAGCCTTCATTTAGAAGACGACCAAGCTCACGCCAAGAGAACAGAACACCAGCATGAGAGGTCGGTTCCTACTTGGCGTACACCACATACCCACACACACTCATCCACCCTCCAAAGCCCTGAGCCAAAACGTGGTGTATGTGAGGAGCACTCACTCTTAATTAAAGCCAACTGGATACAAGATTTCCGATAAAATCCGTGCTACTGCTCCCTACAGTGGGTGCCAAACTTTCATGGACTTCGCTAACCAGAAGGGACTCCCCCTTGGCATCCTCTGTGGCTACTTGAGTGTAAGCTGCGCTGCTGCCTACACGATGCCTGCTCCCTTCTGGATCCTGCAGGCTTCCTTCACTCTAAAGTTGGGTTGGAAAGCTAAATCTGGGCAGAAAGGAGGGAAGGTGCCCTTACTATTCTAACCTCAGGGAGGTAAGTCCTGGAGCATAGATTCCAAGCGGGATGAGGGCCAGAACATTATTCCCACTTACTGGTGTGGGCAAAGGACAGACATCAGTTACAAATCCGGTCTTTATTCCCTGTGCTGGCTGAGCTGACGGGTCGCAACATGCTGACCGCACAGCTACCGTGCGGGTGCATGGCCTGTGCACAATGAAAATGATGTGATGGAGAAGGGGAGTGGAGAAAGTTGGGTATGATCCAGAGTGTTGATGGATTTGTAGAGATAAGCCTTTTGTAAATGAAATGCTTCATGTGTAACCTCATTCTTAACATCAAGTAAGAGCTTTACCAGGGTTTATGCCGAAGACCTCGGTCCCTTTCCTGGGGATTGTTAGAAGGTGGTTGTACCTCTTGCTCTGAAGAGCTCCTGCTTCCCTGTTACTGTTGGATCCACAGACCATGTCTGTGTGTTTCTTCGCTGGTCAGGCATGTTTCTAGTACATAAATYTCTCTGTCTTCTCCCTTCCCTACCTCCCAAGCTATTCACACACTTCTTGGCTAAGTTGCTTCGGAGCCTGCTGCTCAGTGTTCTGCAAAGGAAGGCCTGCAAAGGAAGGACACATTTTTCCATGTACTCTCTCCAGGAGTTAACATTTAGCCATAGGCAGGAAAAAATAGGTACGGCCCACAGGTGCAGCACCCACTCCTGGAGAGCATTTCTGCTAGCAACGAGGATGCTTAGGCCTCAGTCCACTTCTTTAGACGTTTAATTCAACATTTCTTTTGCATGTGTGGGATCTGTGGTCATTTCCATCTTAACATTACACTGTAGATTGAGTACGTGCACATGGCTGATCATTCCAAGCAGGATACTGCGTGCCTGAGGGCAAGGTCTGGCTGTAACAGCTCAAGCAAAAGACGCTAGCAGGCTGTATCGAGCAGCAGTGGATMTTCTGGTTCCACCACCAACATAGGAGAGCAGGAGAGGCTGACAAGGCCGAGCAACCATTGTAGACGTCAGCCTCAAATGAGCTCTTTGTCGTGGAGGAAGCCTGAATGCATGAAAGACAAATACATCGACCACAAAGCTGCAAGAAAGAAGTCCTTTCTGCACAGGGGCCAGAGTTTTCCACATCTAACAAGGCCCGCTCTAGCTTTCCCATCTGGGAGGAGCACAGACTTCCTTGTTTTCCTGCCCCGACTTCGCAAGACTCAAAACAGGCGCCCTCGCAGCAGCTCCCGACCGAGCAACGCCGCGCCGCTGCGCGTGGTGACATTCCGCCTGCCGCACGTGGAGCTCCCCTAGGAGAGCACGCGGGAGACGCTGTAGCGTCAAGGGCTGCAGACTGCGGAAGGATCGAGAGCAAGAGGCAATCCCGACTGCTGCTGGCTCCCCCACCACGTGCAACCAAACCCACTAGGGCTTTTTGTGCCTCTGCAGCTCTTCCATAGCAAGCCCTCTGCTACGGACGGAGCAGGGAATTTCAGCCTTGCCACCCTGCCCACCTTACCAAGCTGCCMTCAGGGCTATGCAAGGAGCCAAGGGAGCCTCCAGCTCCCTTTCMAGGGAGAAGTCTGAACCCCAGAGCTCCCTTCTGCTTTAGGTCCCTGCAGTGTCCTGCTCTATCCTGTCCCCTCCCCAGGGTCTTTCTCAGCTTTTRGATTTAAAAGCAAGCAGCCTATTCCTAGATCCCAGCTGCCTTCTCGGAGGAGTCTTCCTCTGCCAGCTCGGTCTGCGAGCAGTGAGGGGACAGCCCTTGCTTATTGCTCAGGGCTAGCCCAAGGCCTGGATTTACCCTCGCTGGGAAAGGCAGAGCTTTCCCTTCTTGACACAGGAGAGAAGAAAAAAGTGAGCGCAGGGAGAGCTGCTGCCTACGATTTTGCTTTGTACAGAAGGCAGCGGAGAGGCCGCGGCCGCGGCCGCCGACGGCACCTCAGGGGCTGCCCTGGGAGAGCCCCCGTGAAAAGAGGGCCCAAGGTTTTCCTCGCAGGGAGCCCTTGTCTGAGCCAAGCTACAGCCAGGTGGGGATCCTTGCAGCCGGGGACCCTTCTCCCAGGAGCCCCAGGCATCCATATGGGAAAYGGCTGCACGTGAAGGATCCTGGACACAAAAATCAGCAGGGGAAAAAAAAACAACAGGCAGATGGGGACTAATGCTGGGAAGAAGCAAGGAAAGTCCCTGCACTTCCACTCTACGTGACTCCAGGAACGGAAAAGGATCCCAATGGAGACTGAGCAGAAGGGGGGGAAGGAAGAAGGAAGGAAGGAAGGAGCCTGATCACAGATTTCAGAGACACAGAGGCAGGAGAGGTGAGAGCTTCTTGCTTCGTGATCGTTATAGCCCAAAACAACTAACGAAGGTCCGTTGCCCTCAGCGCCGGCCGGCTGACGGGCTGCTGGACAGCCCAGCAAGTAGGTCCAGGAACTCCTAGAAGAGTTTTAACAGCGTCTGCCACGCAGGGGCACTGGAGGAACAGCGGCACCGACGGAGCCGGGTCATGAGCTGCCAGCACCGATCTGCGGGGCCGGGGTTTCAACACAAGCACCGCAGCCAGCGTGTTTCTCCCTGGCAGTCCCRTGTGCTGAGCTCTGCCTAAATGGGTGTTCACAGCTGCCGGCAATCCGGGCCTGGGAGACAGAAAAGCCATCGGCAAAGGGCTCGGGCTGGGCAGTACCAGGTGCGGGCCAAGGGCCTGCTTTATCCATGAGTTAGGCCAAAGCCGGAAAGCCTAGAGCGCCCTTATCACCTTCATCTCTGCTGTATGTGTGAAAACGAGCTGTGCCCTTCCACCTGCCCGCAACACCGGCGGCCTCTCTCTCCCTTCGGCTTTACAATGGAGCGTTCCCATATTTTTGAGCTTGTTTTTCTCTCCCCTGTTGTGGGAAAGACCCACGTGGGCAAGAAGGGAAATGGCGGGACAATAAAAGGGAAACAGTGACACTGACAGCACTCGGAGCTCCGAAAAGCACAAAGTAAACATGAGAGAAAAAATACTTCCCCTCTGACGCTGTCTGCCGAGCCGTTAGGGGAGCTCCCGGCCGCGGCCGGCGAGAGCAGGGCCCCGTTTGCAGCTGCAAACGGCAGCGTCTGAGGAGCAGCGGAAGCGCAGCGAGCGAGCTAAGGGCTTCCAGGCAAAACCAGGCCCGAGGATGATGAACCCCGGGGCAGTTACAAGCAAAGGGGCTCCCAGGGGGGGTGACGCCAGCTGAAAGCCCCAGGGTGCCGAGGAGCTGGAGGGGAGGCAGCGCAGCTCTGCACCCATTGCGGGCGCCCTCAGGCCACCCTCAGGCCCTCGCTGACTAAGCTGGTGCCAGTGAGCCTGGTATCACGACAGGCATTGAAATCCAGCACGCACCCGCCACCACCAGCCCGATAAGCCCCACGACCCCGCTCCACTCCTCAAAGTCCCCCTTGGCGAGTCCTCCCAGTGGAGCGGGAAGAGCCTCTGCGGAACAGCGTCGGGACACCAAAGCCCCGCGCAGACAATAGCAAAGCGGGGGCTGTTTGCTTCCCGCGGCCGCTCTCCCYGCGCACACACGGCCGGTTTTCTCAGGAAAACAAAGGAGTCCCGGCACGCTGGGAGGAAACAACAGCCGGCAGGGCAAAACAACCACCGCTGGCAAAGGGTTCTCCTTCCTGATGGAAGCTAACGCCTCCTGTTTTCCGGGATTTTGTTTTTCTTTTAAAAAGAAACTTCCTCCCCCTCCAAGAAACAATAAAATGGGGCTCAACTTACCCTAGGGCCTAGAAAAGAGGGCGAGCAGCAGCCGACTTGGGGGAGTAAAAGGGAGCTGAAACACAGGGGAGCTCCCAGGGGAACTCTGCCTCCCCCCCAGTGCCTTCCTTTCACCCTAGGGCGCGAAGCCGGGCACACYTGCAGCTGAAGGCACCTCGAGGCGGGACCGGGCAGCTCCCGCACGGAGCCCTCCTCGGTGCCGGGGGTGGGCAGCGTGGGAGCTCCCGGAGCGCCGCCCGCCCTCCCGCGAGGCCCCATCCTGCGGCCCCCAGCCCCGCTGCCGTGCGCAGCCCCTGCGCCGTGAGGGCGACACGAGGAGCGTGGCAGCGAGCGGCCCGGTGCGGGAACGGCCCTGCGCCTTCGCCAGCTCCGCCTGGAGCACTCCAGGATCRCACCCATTGGAAAACAACTTTAATAAATAAATAAATAAACTAGTTACTTTTGCAAATAAACTCAACCAGTTGCCTGCAAACGCTCAGCACGCTATTCTCTCATAAGGGTCATGTCTTCTCTGGAGCAGCTCCCTGCCTCGCGCTAGAAGCCATCCGCAGGGTCGTGAAGCAAGGCCATCCCTTTCCAGACAAAAGTGCATAACTTGAACAGTGTCACGCAGMGACAGACCTGTCCCAGCGACCCACAAAGACATGGATTCAATACAGTTTTTCCCTCTTCAGGCTAATTTGGTCTTTCTGAAGTACTAGAAAGCTGCTGAGCGTGGACTCCTCGCGCTGGCTGCGCTCCCAGCCCATGAGCCGCCAGCAGCACCTAGCGGCCGCACGACATTAGCCGAGGACTTGCCGAGGGGACCGCGGTGCGACACAAAGGGCGCGTTCTCGGCACCCCCGCTCGGTTTTACCTGCACGCTGGGCTGGAACGCGGCCGGACCGGCGTGACGGGGCTCCCCGGCGCTCCCCATGCGCGCGGGAAGGGCTCCTGCCCGCACCCACGCGGCTGCGCTGTGGGAGCTCCGAGCGCGGCGCCTGACGACGCTCCCCGGGGCTCCAGYGGAGCAGGGGGGTCCCCGGGGCAGCGCCCTGGGTTCACGGAGCCCAGGGGAGCCCCGCATGGCGAGAGCTGAAGAGCCCAGCCAAGAACCGCACACAGAGAGCGGGGTGCTGGAGCAGGGCAGAGCGGAGCAGGAGCGGTGAACACTGACCAAGACCAAGGGCAGTTCCTCCCGTGCCCTCCTTCCTTCGGCTTGGATGGGAGAGAAGCAGGAACGTCACCGAGGAGCAAGCAATAGGAAAGTCTGGGAGAGAAGGAAATGGAGGCTGGAYGCACACAGGAGCCACGGCCCGACACGGGGCAAGGCCTGTGGTCCCGGCCTGCTCATGGTCCCTATTGCTCCAAGAAAGCCGGGAGAGCCGGGCCCGGGAAGCAGAGCCAGGCCCGGGAAGCAGAGCCAAGCTTACAGCTCGGCTTCAAGCTTACAGCAGGCCTGGGCCGAGAAGCAGCTTACCCCACAGGCCAAACCGAGCCYGTTCCCTGCCACCACCTTTCCGAAACGCACCACTCGCCCCACTTCGTTTTGAGCAATTCCCAGCATCACAGAACCACCACCACAGCAGATCCGTAAACAGCTTCCAGTGTCTCTCAGGGAGGCCGTGCAGCCCCATCTCCCTTCATAGGGATGCCCTAATCCAGTCTGAGCTTCTGCAGAAGCGAAGTTACACACCCACATACCTCAGCACTAAGGCCAAACAGCTCCTAGCAAATCAAAACGCATCTTCCAGACCTGTTCTGAGAGCTTCTGSAGGGAAAGAACTCACAGCCCATCTGCAATAACCAGAACTTGTAAAATACTTTAAATCTAAGGCAGATGAAGACTCTGGGGGCCCCACCAGGTTCCCGGCTTCTACTGCTTTTCAAGAAGGAAAGGAAACCAAGGCAAAGAGAACATACAGATACTTTTATTGCTCACCTTTTATACAACAGCACACCTTCAGCCATTTTCTTTCACAGCTTGACAATGTTTATGTACACAAAAACCCAGCAAGAAGCATTACGTGGCTKTCAGGAAAGAAAAAAAACCCCAAAACATCAGAACATCAAACTCAGCCAGGCTTTGTTTTCTGCAGCAATAATAGAAGGGCTTCCTCCAGGCAGGAACTCGTCTTCCCAGGCCGTAGTGCATTTCTTTAAAAAAAAAAGACAACCCCCAAAACAAATTGCCCTGGATTTGCTGAGCCAGTGGTATTAACTTGCAAATAAAATACGTTTGTAGTTTCTTCTAGCTGACTTCAAGTAAAAATTAGGTTTGGAGGAGGAGCAACTTGTTTTGGCTGGATGCAGGTCAGTTTGAATGGCTACACCTAACTACAGGCCTACATACACTATCAGTTCACAATTTAGCTTGGATTTAAATGGTCTTTGCAGGTTTTGGCAGCGGTCAGTCTCCAGAGTTGAGCAGGTGGTAGAACTTTGTCTAGTGGAAGATAAGGCTACTGAACATGGCCTCTACAGCAGAGCTCATATAACAGACAGCACACCTGTTGGCTAGCAGGAATTCACTGCGCGCGTGTGTTACATTTTYGTGACTAAAAGGGCAGGCCAGCAAGTCAAAAGCAACGTTCAGAAGGGCTTCTGGAATAACCCAACAGTGTTGAGGGGGAGGGACGCAGAAATTCCACTGTGTGTAACAGCATTTAGATTTGACCACACAGATCTTGTTATTTCCTAACTAAAGCGGAGGGCAAGTGCAGCACCTCGTTTCAGAACAGGAGTGTTCTGAGCAGAGAAAAAAAAAAAATCAGTCCAACACCTAAAAGCAGGGCTATTTGCTTACGTTTAGATGAAGTGCACTGGAGAAGGATGATGCATTTAATTCAGGCAGATAAGAAAAAGAAGAAACTGCAGGATTTTGCAGGCCTACTCAAAGCAAAACATCCCAGCCAAACAGCTCCTGCCTGCCAYGTACAAACCCGTAGTGATTCAAGCAGCATTAAGCCAGGCCTCTGAAAACAGGTTTCTATTATCTGAGCTCTGCTGAAGCGACGATTTTCAGTAGCCTCAGCTTGTGAAGTGTCTTCCCTGTCCAAAGCCAGACTGATTATACTGGTAGCCCCCGTGCTGGAAGTGCTGCTCAAACTGCCCGCCTTGGCTGTAGTTCTGCCCACCTCGGCCTCCCCAGCCCCCTCCTTGGCCTCCGCGGCCCCCGCGGCCTCCACGGCCGCCTCTCCCTCCCCCACGGCCTCCCCCTCGGTCGCCGTGGGACCCTCCTCCATCCTGGTATCTGTTGTCCTGCTGGTAGCCACCACCCCCTTGGTAGCCACTTCCCGTGTACGAAGACTGGTATCCACCATAGCCTCCTCCTTGGTAGCCACCGCCGCCGCCGCCACCACCGTGGTAGCCGCCCGTCTGGAAACCTGCATCTCTGTAGTTGCTCTCCCTGTAGCCGCCATCCTGGTAGCCACCACCTCCACCATCTGTCCAGCCTCCTTGGAGCTTGTTTCCTCTTCCCCTGCCCCCGTGATCGTAACCACCGCGTCCTCCTCGCCCGCCGCGATCGTGGCTTCCTTGTTCGTGACCTCCTCGCCCTCCATACGAGGAGTCGTAGCCTCCTCGCCCTCCTCGGTCGTGGCCGCCGTGGTCGTAACCTCCTCGCCCTCCATACGAGGAGTCGTAGCCCCCTCTTCCTCCTCTGCCGCCACCTTGTTGTGGGCCGGCCTCCGGTCTCTTCTGCCAAGGAGGCATCTCGGGAGGAGGAGGTTCAATTTCATTGGGCCTTCCTCCTCTGTCAGGCACTCTGCCCATTAGCACCTGCAAAGGGAGAACAGCCCTTAGAGAAACAGAACTAGAAATGCAGAGATGCACAAACACAGACTTTAGTGCACAGCTACTGAGCCTCAAGTTCAACGCGTGCATTTCTGAGGGCCTATTATTCCTTAAATCCACATTTTAAAAGTATCATTTACTACTCCACTCAAAACACTATTGTTCTCAATGGAATGAAAACACGGTTTAAAAGTTTAAACCAATTTACTTAAATATTCACAATAGAACAAGAAATTTTAGCTATGTCACCAAAGTTACCTTATTAATGGCACAGGCAGTCTTCTCTCGGATGGACCCACTGCTTGTTCTCATAATCTTTGACAGATCCTGCCGAGCTGCCAGGAGATTTGCTATGGAAATAGTGCACTTAGTAGATAAGAGGGCACGTTTTGGCTGGTAGACTTTAGCCAGTTTCTCTGTTTGACTCTGTTGGAGGAAAGAAAAACATAACGCAGTTAACTAGTGTAACAGAAAAGCAACATGGAAGAACCAGGCATCACTCCAAATAGAACAAAAATAAGAACGATGAGAATGACTGACTTTAAGAATCACTCTAGCAAGACTAGTATTAACCACGTTAATTTCTAAAGATAGGAAAGACTATTCAGATTGAACTGACATCGATCTTCTGACAATTTCAAGATTAACAAACCACACGTGGACTATTATTTCTCAGGCTAATGCAGAACATGAGTTTGTCATGTAATTATATGAATTACCACAAGAATTACCACTAATATCTGGGAGACAATAAAACAAAACATGTTTGTTTGCAGACTCTAGCAGGCCTCTGTGCACACACAAATCAGTTGCAGACCCACACTCATTTCAGTTACACTGGCATCACCATCATTTCTAACACTGTATCAGCAGAAAAAAAGATAGTGTTACTCACTTAGGCAGCTGCTTCCCATACACAAACACCACCACCCCCCATCCAGAGGCACAGGTAGAACCCAACACTCTCAATACTTATTCTAATTCCATCCCTGGGCCTGTATCTTGCAAAGTTAAAGTTGAGAACCAGATCCCCTTCGCCCACGAGACAACTTTACCTTGCAAGCAACCTCTCCTCCTCTGATGCCTTTTGGCATTAAGCATACTGGCTTTTCCAAACTCCTCAGCTGGATGATAGCAGCTGTCCAAGCAGCAAAAATCAGTGCTACCAACTCTGAGTTAATACAAGTTATATGTATTTTTTAGTCAAAGTAGAACACGGGATGTAGTTAGGCAAGAGAGAGTAGGACCTACTGAAAGGCAGAAGCCTCGTGGGCACAGCTAGAGGGCTACAGTAGGGACACCGAGAACAGGCAAACTAGGTTTGTTAAGAAATGTCCTGACACTGCAAAAAAATTTGGAGCAAATTTTAAATCTTAAAACCCATCTCCACACAGAAAGCTGGAACTGGTAAGAGCTGAGAGTATGCACTTCTAATGTGATTCASGGATAAATGTTTAGAATCAAAAATTTTATGCTTTAGAGGTTAAGCAGAGTATATTTAAAATTACAGAAAATATGCACTTTGTTAGTTGATCCCGACTAAAGACGTGAAAAGCAACAGTATCCACCATAGAAGTRTATTTTTTTCCTGGCATTTGACAGAGCTTTTGTGAACTTAAGTCTTTTTTTTTWTTAACCATAAATCTAAATACTTTTCCCTGTTTTCAATCACTACTTGAAGAATCAGACAGTTCTTGCGTCATTTTCTACTGAAAAAAAAAAATCCAAAGAATACCAGGTTCAAGAGAAAAGACACTAGCAGAACAGTGACACTATCACTTCTTAGCTAATAATCTAGGAAGGGGAGGGCAGACATTTTATTATTAAAATGGAGTTGCTTTTTGAATTAATCAGTTACAAAGAAAAAAAACACATGAAAATTCTTGTGTCACTGTTTAAGACTAATTAACTGCCAGCACTCAAACACTGGCAGCAGCATCTAATTAGCAGTGTGGCAGATCTGKTTTAGTCCTAGATACTATGTACTAGTTACCAGATCTCCTAATACTCTGTTTAAAATGTTCATTCCCTTTTCACTGTAAAATCTGATCCATATGGATAAGTACCCGAGGAGTGAATGTAGGGAGGATGGGGCCAAACTCCTCTCAGTAGCGGCCAGTGATAGGACAAGTGGCAATGGGTGCCGGTTGAAACACAGGMAGTTCCATCTCCATGTGAGGAAGAACTTCTTTCCTGTGAGGGTGACAGAGCCCTGGCACAGGCTGCCCAGAGAGGCTGTGGAGTCTCCTGCTCTGGAGATCTTCAAAACCCACCCGGATGCCACCCTGTGYCACGTGCTCTAGGTGTCCCTGCTGGAGCAGGGTGGGTTGGACTAGATRMTCTCTAGGGGTCCCTTCCAATCTTAACTATTCTGCGATTCAGTGTAATTATTTTAAAAAAACAAAATAATCATATGATTTATATGCAGAGAGAATAAAATCATGTCACAGCCACTTGCACAGTTCGAAGACAAAAGAAGCACATAATAGAGCACTACCCTGTCTATGAGGTAAGGGAACAAGTAGTGCCCAAGCAGCTTTTCTCCTGCGCATCTGTGGAGCTGTGCTTGCACACAGTCTGGGTTAAAGAAAATGAGCACTGTGGACAGTACAAAGTAAGTTAAGAGATGGTCAACAGGAAGATATTTTCCAGCCATTATACAAATACAGCACTAGAACGATTCACATTATGGTGCTCTGAAGGCTAAAGTTTGAATTATCAACCTCTTATTTTCTGACTATTAACTGTAGATTTTGGGTTCAGTCTATAGTACTGAAACTCATAGAAGGTGAAAATGAAGCAGGTTTCCAAAGACACATATCATAAAGCACAGCCACAAGTCAACACAGAACTTCACACAAAGTTGTTTTTACCTTAGCTCTATCTGACCAGCCAAAGGACTGCACTGTTACATCCAAACGTTTAACTAATAGTTTTCTTCGGACTTCATATTCATTGACTATGGCTTGATTAATTGCCTCGATTTTTTCCTGAAAGAAAAATTTGCAAACATAAATATAGATTACAGCAAAATGTTTCTACTTAAGACAACAAACTGTGTAAGAAAACCAGGCTTCGAAGAGTCTTTTCTTCACATCCACTGTCACACTGTCTCTAGCAGGTACAGCTGCCCGTTGCTTGTGAGGAATACAAAGGCTGTATACACTGCAGATGCATTTCTCAACACTCACCAAGACATAGGCAAAAGTGAAACAGTACCAGAAGGAACAGGCTAAATGAGACAGAAGGACATGCATCCAAGTTCTAGGGAGTTGAGAGTCCCTGCTTTCCTAAAAACAAGCAAGCTAAGGACAATGAGATACAACATTAAAAGTACCTCAAGTATGTTTAAGAAGAGAAGAGGAAGTATGGGAGGAATCCAAGTTCTCTGGAAAGAAGGCACAGAAGGGGATATTGCCCTAACTCAGCATGACTAGATCATACATCCCATGATAGCCAGGGGCAGGAGAGGAAACCTTAAATCAYTGCATGAAGATGCAGGGTAGCAGGGCAATTCTGCCACCACTGTAAAATTAACTTTCTCCTTTACTCTGGAAAAATTCATCCCAGCATCTGTATATGGATTTATGGAAATCTAATGTTTGTCAAAGGAAACCTAAGATCCACTCTAAGTCACTGAACATTCACTGCATCATATATGTAGAAATACTGGGTCAAATTGTCTTCCCACTTTTAGAAAAGGATCAGACAAAAATMATTTTGTAATATTCCCCACAATCAAGATTAGTATGTTACTTGCTCAAACAACAGAAATAGACTATAACACCTGCAATTACTTACCCAGTGAGCTGGTCCCAGCTGTTTCTTCAATAGAGGTTTTCCAACATGATTAGGTGGAACCTTTGCTAGGGTTTCCTTCAGCTGTTAGGAGATGCATATAAAATATGAGCATTGTCTAAAAATTAGCTTTTCAAGGTTAAATTTACAGGAGAGCACTGGATGGCAAAACAGAGCAGATCCCAAAATCAGCATGTTCCCTTTGGGAAAGGGAATCAATCACAAATCTTTTGCAAAACTTTCATATTTCTAGCAAGCTTGGCTAAAAACATTTWAAAATTATAGCTGAGATCTACAATTAAAATTGGAGCTGTACCTCATGAAAAATTCCCTTGAGGATAAAGACAGCCTGCTATACCTCATCATTCTAATTCAGAAAAAAAAATCCTATCAAAAAGTGTATACTRCGACTACATAAAACGTAACAGACTCAGAATCAAAAATTAAAGTCTTTGTGAAGGGAATTTAAATTTCATTTGGATTTGAAGAGTTTGGGCACAACTGTTTGGYTACCCTTCCCATCACAAAACCTCTAATGGTTTCATTGGGAAGAAACAGCGCAGCGTGGATTACTACTTGAATCAAAGGAAATCAGTTAGAGCTACAGAATGGCACTTTCCCACATCCTTCAACTTCAAGCATTTCACTCTAACGCTTATTTAGCACATGCAGTAACCATTTTCCAAAAAGTGTTTAAYCCTGTCAACTTCCTGGACTCCTGGATTCCATTTAAAAATATATATACATGAGACCTATTTATCTGTCCTTTTCTGCAGCATTACTTCCTTCTTTCCTCCAAAAAACCCCTATACTTAGTACACACTTAAACACTTTGTCTCCCACCCTTGATCTGTGCACTGTACAATCCATTCCACTGGATTTTTTTTTCTGTTTTATAAAAACTACAAAAAAAATCTTTGGGAATAGAAAAATAAATATATAAACAAAAACCCACAACACAATCTAGAAAATGCATACACATAAAGAAACATGAAAATACCTGGACCCTCAAGAACTGACGAGTCTTATACAAAAGCATAAACTACATTTGATTAGAATATCTTTTAACCAAAAGATTTTTAAAATAGATATTTAGGGTTTTTTTTTTTTTAAAAAAAGGCAGCTTGTTTTGGTGCAAGAATTGCTTAGAATACATTTATCTTCAGTGCTGTTCCTGAGACTTAAGTCCAGTATTTTCCCAGTCTCCTGCAACAGGTGATGACATTAAAACTTAGGGCAGTGTAAGGAATACATCACCCTTTAAGGCAATGACAGCAGCAGTCCCTGACCTCATGCCTTGGCGTGGAAAAAGCCTTTAAAATCATTTTCAAAATTCAGACTCTCAAGTACACTCAGTGAACCCTGTGAAGTCTCCCTCACATTTCAAACACTGGAATTTCACAAGACACAAATCTTGACTTTGGCAGCAAAGCTATTTTTCATTAAAACAGTCATATTGCAAATACTCTACTTTTGCTCCTTTGGATCTTACTTTTTTTTCAATTCCACTGAAGAACTGGAACATCGTTATGTTGGCTGGAGGCTTGGACATGCCTAAAGCAATACATATGCCTTTTAGCTCCTGAAAGACTTCACTGCCACCTCCTTCCTGTGCTTTTTTAGGAGGGGCATTCACACACAGCATTCTGGCAGCTTCCAGTTCTGAGATGAGGTATGCTGGGGTAAGAAAAATTAGATTTCAGCATCAGATACAACAGAGTTTAGAATATTTTAGAATCAGTGAGAGAATTCAAGTGCTTATAACCAACAAATGTGCAAACAGAATGTTTTAGAAAGAGTTAGGAATATAATTTCAGTAATTTTGGTGTCCAAAGACCAATCATGTTTCTAGTAACTATCGAGCCCAAAACTAGAAACACAACGATCAGGGTAAAGGTTTAGTAGGACCAGTTAAAGCCTGGATATTAACCCCATGATTTCAACAGGCATTACAGAGTTCAGAGCCAAACTCTTTTCCTTCAGGCTTTGCCCAGCAAAGACAGGAGACTAGGAACATGAAAGTAAGCAGGATGAGGGACTGAGACATGCATTTAAGATAGACACTCAAGGACTCCTTGATGTTCTGGAGAAAGAAGCAAGGAAATGAGTAAAAAAAATTGAAATGCTGGATAATTCCCCTTTAYTGCTTCCCTAGGGATGTATATCCACAGTTCCAACATTATAGCGTAGGTTATAGCTACACAGTTTTAGTGCACATCCATTGCTTGCAGTTTTCACTAGTTGAAGTTTCAGTTGAAAAAACAAACACATTTAAGAACACACTTAATTGCAAACACACTGGTGACTGTAACAGTCTCTCTGACAGAGACACCTGTGAGGAGGGATGTACACATAACCATACAGTAGCATGTGGCACTGTTCCAGTCAACCTTATTACATCTAAAACTAGGACAGACCAAAGGATTAAGACCTGAATAAAGCATTTTAACCACCTCTAGAATTTCATTCAGTGTCTTCTACTAATGTCACAGAACATTTAATTTATAAAAAACTTAAGAAACCTAAATGTACTTTGTAAGTTGTTTCAGTACTTTATATAAGTGCTTTATACAGGTTTGTATCACCTTCAATAAATTTAAACCACACTAGAACCTCCCCTAAAAAAAAAAAAAAAAAACAGTAGCTGAAACTCCTGTTTCGAGAATGTAGCAATCACAACCAAGCTACCTTTACGCTCCTCTGACTAAGACTGGAAATTTTAAGTCTACTACCAAAAGACAAACATTTTCCAGATAGTTATTATTTTGTAAACCTTTTCTGAACCAGTCTGAAACTTTTCTTTATTGCACTTTTCCTTTTTGCTGATATCAGGACTTAACATTGGAATCTACTAATCCAAGGCAATCCTACCTATTTACACTCACTTGATGTTTTACTTCTCCTCGCAATAACTGCTGCATCTTCCAGTTGACACTATCTGCACTCTTTCAGAAAATACAAAACATCCTGGCATTCACTTACAGAATGTTATTCTCTGTTTTTCCAAGGGCTCTCATATGGCAGGATATCTAATCAGTTAACATAATTAATGGAAGCCACGCAAAAASTCCAGTATATAGCCCTATAGCAATATCTACGGAGTCTGGCATCAATTTCAGTTCCATACTCAACAGTAAACACAATACTTCTATCACATGGGACACCAGAATTTAAGTTCTGAAGATAGCCTTATATTTATAAAACTTAGATCATACAAGCTGTCACAAAAGCCAAATTTATTAAATGTTTTGTCTAACGAAGAACAATCTGAAAGGCTCTAGCTCAAATATGTTTGAGCTAGAAATGCTTTAGATGTGATTATTACTTCACTATATCAGAGATTTTCTCCAATTGTTGAAATATAGGAAAGGTGAGGAAGCAAATAAAACATCATTTATGTTGACTTCAAGATCAGACTGATATTTCAATTTCTAAACCTGATACTTACCTTTTTTCTTTTTTTTTTTTTTTTCCCAGAAATCAACATTGCACATTTTTCCAAATTAAGCATAATTTCTCCTACCCTTACACTTCCTAAACAGACTAAAATAAATGCATATATTCAGAGCTGCTGGATGGAAAATGAAATGAAAGACATCTGTGCTACTGCCTTTTTTTTTTTTTTTTTTTAAGATGCAGGAAGCAATACTGAAGGTTTTCACTAGATTCACTAGATCAAAAGAACTAGAAAGAAATAAAACACGTCCTATTTTTTAATGACTCCAATTGCTTCAGAGTATAGAAAAATAAAAATCTTCTAATTTTACCTTGCAAAACAAGCCATGCTTAGAGTTTCAAAACAATGATGCATCTAATACTACTGATCATTTTTATAACCTCTTCGAATAAAGTGTGGGGATAAATCACATTAAGAAATCTTCGAATGATTCCCTCTCTGAACTTCCTTTTGAGAAGAAACAGGATGGGCTTTTTGCTAGTGAAAAAGTTAATTCTCAGAATATATTCCATCAATAGTGATTAAGGAACAACTGCTGAGTTTAAGTTTGAGATGCACAGGTRTAATATTCTGACATTGTGTTACAAAAAGCAAAAACTATTAACAATTCCCCATAACCACTTTTTATACAGTGTGATATGAAACACCTCATATTATATTCTGCAGTATTAAGTGCAGAGGGTCATGCTRCTATGTCTTGCAGAAGAGTAACTTTGCTTTCAAGCACCCTTTTCACTTACTGAGCAGCAAGAGACAGTTCTTCTGATTATGCAGGCGTTTTGTCACATCTCCTGATGTTAGTGATGCATATGGACAGTTCATTTCAGCTAGTAACCCACTCATTTCAAGTTGAAACTCTTCTGCTTCATTTGGACCTTAAAAAAAAAAATTCACAGATAATGTACATCTCTGGCTGTGCTTAGAATGATTTCGAAGTGTTTAAAAGTAAATAATGCTTCCCTGTAGTTACTATTTAACATTTAAAGTCCAGCTTTTAATGAAAGTCAAATGCATTCTTTGGTTTTCTCAGAAGCAGAGCACAACCTACTTGGGGCCATGATGTTTTTCGCTTTKATGGCCTTCCCCAACAACTGGCAACTTCTGCAGTAAAAAGTGGCATTAAAGATATCACTAATGCTACAGGAATTAAAYACAGGGATTAAATATATAGCAATTAACTGTTCCTATTGCTAGGTTTATTTAAGATATTTGTGAAATCCTGAGTAATGGCTATAAAAAGCAAGAGTGGCCAAACAGATGTTGAGGGGAAAGAGAATTTGGGGCACTAAATAAATGGAAAGTTAAACTCAATGCGTTAACCGTTACTGCGCTAGAAATTCTGAAGTTATTAGACTAATCTGACAATTTAATTTGTAAAATGGCCCAAGTGGTTGACTGTAAATAACATTTTTGAGAATTTAGGGCTTGGTTTCGCCATCAAAATGGGAAACAGACATTTTCAATCTCTTTCCCACAGAGYATTTCTTAAAGAAGAAAAAAATACATAATAAAGATGGAGATAAAGTAGCTAATAATAAAAAGACAATAGTCACACTATTTCTTTGTATGGTAAATATTCCTTACATCAAGATTACCTTTTTTTTTAAATGATCTGCATGAAATCTTATGATCTAACAAAAATAATGTTTCCTAAAACCCACTTGGGAACTTTAAACAAACTCTGCAGTTTAACGGTTAAAAGAAAAAGCTAATTCAGGAGAAAAACTGTTTGATTCTCACTATTAATTCAGCCTCGATTGAGTGCTCGTTAACCAAGTGTGAATACTAAGGTGGAAAACATTCATGATCTGACAGTGTGCAGACAACCCTCCCTGGTACAACAGATTTAGCAGTTCTGTCAGCCTGATTGTTTATGGCATGCAAGAACACACATTAACTGCAGATCTGTGCTACAGCTATGGATACTTACTGTTAGTTGCCTGTACATTTTCCTCTAATTTACAGAACAGCCGTAACTCAGATACCAACCAAGCACAAAGTTTGGTGAATTCAGGGGAACTGGCTCCGCGAGAAACTGCCTGGGTTAGCGCTCCATCGTCTAACAGTGGGCCTTTGTAACTGAAAAGTAAAAGCACAATTTATTACAGTCTTCTACAACTGATGAGCTGTGCAGATTTGCACTACACTGCATACACAGAGAGTGACAATCTCATGACACCTGGAATGCTGAAAATCTAAACCACATTCAACTATGAGGGAAAAAAAGCACATTGAAAATGTCTGAATAAATCCAGTCCTTATGTGCCCTACTGAGAAAGAGACTGTCACAAAATATCATGGATCAAATATTTCATCCTGGAAAATACTACTACATACGGCTGCAGCTTCCCTCTTCCTCCATCTCACTAAGACATCACATCGTATTTATCTCGGGCTACTGCAGTTCGAAAGTCTTGCTCTTGAACACTGCTTTACAGTACTCTGAGTAGTTACTCTTTGACTAGTGCATTTTTCCTGCCATTTGCTTATCATGTATTAAAGAGGTATCATGTAACACAAATAAAAAGGTACAAATGTTACAAAGATGATCCGTAAACGGTATCCTCTTTTGAAGGATGAAGATAACATCCTTCTTAATTTGGCACTAGAAAAACAAATGAGAACTACTTATTCACATAGACATCCTAAACTAAATTCATACCTATTATAAGAGAGCATGATTCTACAGAACTGATTTTGGAAAATATAGTTTTCAGGACATCTGTGTACTGACATGTTGTTGCGGGGGGAAAAGAGGGAGAGAGTAGGGAGAAAAAACCTTATTAAGCAGGCAAAGGAACCAAGTTAAGAGTTGAGCAGAGTATAAAATCCACAATATCACCTCAGCATACTGTACCCCAAGAGTGAGCACAATCATCTGGAACTGGTATTTCAAGTTTCCAAGCTAAAGTCACCCATTTATGTCAGGTCAACTCCTGGCAAATCTCTCAAAGAGCAAATTACAGTATTATCTTTCCAAATTTTACTCTTGGGATTAACATCCCATATAAAAGGCTTATCCTCACTGTAACAGCTTCAGCCAAGATAAAGAAACCAGTCTCCAAGTAACTCTGACCCCAGAGGAGAGCTGGCTTAGTGATACAGAGTTAACCAGCTAGCAGCTGATAGGAAGCTCTCGCTCGATGCCCTGCATCGTCACACCAGGACAGATGCAACTCCTACAGGCTCCGCAGAGCGAGCCCAAGTCCCACCCCACAGTCGCAGCCTTGCACTTGCTTGGGAACACACAGGACTCAAAATAGAAGCATCATGTTATAGCTCTGCACAGAGCTGAAGTGACGACAAGCCTTTTCCTTGGCACAGTCTGGTTTTAAGGTACGTCATGTCAGAGGCCTCTGCAATTTTTCTTAGATATGACATCTCGACCATGATTTAACTACACAGCTATTCATCCAGTAATTCAGCTTGTAGGTTTCTTGCCAGCCTTTTCCTTCTGAAGCACTTTAAAAGTTTCCATGCCTGCCTCCCTCCAGCAGAACACATTCTAGAACTGCACTCCTCTCCTGAAGCATTTTGTTATTTCTGATTTGCTTGCTTCTTCAATAGCTCAAGAAAAGTGATTCACAAGGGAAGAGACCAGTGTGATCACCTCTCTCACTAAAAGCAACAAACAGCTCTACGATGCGYAGTGCTACTAAACAGACAAAAAAAAATTACAGTCTTCAGTATTTAATCAGAATAAATATGTGGAATTTCAAAGGATGATGCACTTACTGTCTAAGCTTAAAAACTCCAACCCTCAAAGCCACTGCAAACATGAGGAAACAAACAGAGATCTTTCAGTTGCATACAGCTACAGCAGTCTCCTAGGTTGATACTGTTACTGCCAAGCCTTCTGTCTTTGGCCTCCCAAATTTACTTTAAAATCAATGCTGCCAACATCTTTGTTAATAAAAATGACTGATTTTTATTCTGTTTTCCCTGTTCACTGTATCGAAAACATCAAGAATCAACAGTCAGAGTTTCTAATCAGTTCTGCAATTACTAAGCAAACCAAAGCTCCTTGAAAGGAGTAAGAGCCTTTGACCCTACAGGAAGGAAAAAAAAAAAAAAAAAAAAAAAAAAAAAAAAAAAAAAAGCAGCAGTTTTCAGTATTTGCCTCATGACAGAGACCTTTTCACCTTTCAGGAAGACAAACACCTGCTAAAATAGAAGCATATTTGTCAACCTTTGGGGCTATCGTCACCAACCTAGCCTGGAAACACAATCTTTGTGGCTGGAGCCATTATGCTCCAAAGTGATTTATGGGAACGCCGCCAGCGGGAGCAAATACAGCTGTTTGCACAGGACCAGCAGCAGCAAAAACCGTCACAGCCTCTTCTCCGAGCCCCCAGCAGTCTATACACAAACTTGCACCAAGACATGTTCGTCTTACTCTCATATTTATACRGCCCTAACTGACTATGGCAGAGTATCAGAATTCAATAAAAGCTCCTGTGTTATGCTATTATAAAAACAGCACGGGCGGCAAAGGGAAATGCCACACAGTGTGCTATTTCTATCGTTCGGGAACCTGAAGCCCTCCCCTCATCTGCGTGGGGAGGTTTCGCCCCGCTGCTCAGGGCGCTACCGACGCCCTCGCTCCGGGCCCGGTCCCCCCGGCCGCCGTGGGCCCGGCAGCGCCCCCAGCACCTACCCCAGGTCCTCCAGCGCCTCCAGGACGTCGCTCTCCAGCAGCTCGAGCTCCATCGTGCGCCGGGGCCCGGGRGAACCTGCGCGAGAGGCCGCGCTCAGCGCCCCGCCGCCCCCCAACGCGGAGACGCCGCCGGGACACCCCGCCCCCACCCGCCGCAAAGGGGAGGGGGCCCTTCCTCGGGCCCCCCACGCGCGCCCCCTTCGACGCGCGCCCCCCTCCGCGCGCGCCCCCGCGCCCCACGCACACCGCGCGCGCCGCTACGCCGCCCACTGCCCGGCTGGCATGTCAGGGTGGGGGAGGGCGGCCCGCGCAGGCCCCCGCACGACCCGGCTCCCCGCGCACTGCCTGCGCGGCGCGGCCCCGCCGCCGGCCGCTGCCGCCCTCCTCCCCGCCGCGCCGCCTGCCGCCGAACGAGGCGAGGCCACCCCGGCGGGCGCCTGGAGGGGAGGGGCCGGGATCCGAGAGGCGAGGCGAGGAGGCTGCGTTTGTGCTCGGGCAGCGCCGAGGGCAGCCCCAGATAAAGGACCCCACCTCACCCACACCGGAATGTGCTGCTGGGAGCTGCCGCGCGCACAGGGCTGGCAAAGGAGCCGGCGACGGGGCGCGAGAAGGGTCAGGCTTCCTCAGCGCGTGAGCACGGCCGCTCCACCAGGACTGCAACTCCCATCAGGCAACGCTGCGCGCGGGCTGCGCGGCCGCCGTAGACGCGGCCTCCGGCGCCGCCATCCCGGAGGGCGGCCCGCGGYTTGGCCGTGGCGGAGGCGGCGGTGCCGCCATCGCGGGCRGCGTCCCGGGGCCGCCCCGTGAGAGGGTGGCCGAGCAGGGCCGCCGGGCCTCGGGCCGGTGAGGCGCTGACCTCAAGGTTATGGCCTAGCAGCACAGCAGCTCGTTCGTCTTGTTTTATCTGTTTATTTTAGGAAACTGCCGTGTACTGTGCAGCTCCTCCAGTTGCTTTGAAGGAAAAGCCGTGCAAAGGGGTAACGGTGTAGAATCTGCAGTTAATTATAGGATGGGGCGTCGTTGTAAGGTAATTAGATCCATTAATTACTAAGGTAATTAAGCATAGGGCAGAGGGGTGTGGATTCGCCTGCTCTCTGCGGCCCTCCTGACCAGTATCGCTGTGGAAAGCGCCTCGGTGCTGGCAGGGAGGCTGCGTGGCCAGGGCTGGGCTGGGCCGGGCCAGGCCGGGCCGTGCCGGGGAGTGCGGAGAGCCCCACGCGACCCCGGCCCCTGAGCAGGAGCTGCGGTGGCTGCAGGGGGCTGGGGCTGCCTGTGCCTCGGCTGGCCCCGGGGAGGCCGCAGTCCAGCGGGGAGGCGTCTTGGGGCCTCGAAGGAAGAGACACGTGAGGTACCCCCAAGGGCTGAAAAGAAGTGAAGCTTCACAGACAGGGCGCTCAGGTCCGGGCTCTGCTGTTACAGACACGTCAGTGTGCTAAGTGGGGGAGAAATGCCTCCTGAGGACTACGAAGTGACACGTGAAAGGGGCAGTGTGCGCGTTCCCGTGCCTTTTTTGTTCTAGCTGTATCGTGGTTGGTAAAGAGCAGCCACAGTGGCTTTTCCCAAGACTTTGGTCATTCGCAAGGCAGATGATACTCTCTAATCATGGTCTGGTTGCTGTTTGACAAGGAGTCTGGCATGAATCCCAGCGGCTGCTTGTCTCCAGAGGACACTGGCTCTGAGGCGAACCGGGCTCACGGGACAACGGAACAAGTATACGGAAAAGAAATCTATCGCAGTTACTAAACTGAAAAATTGCATCAGCGTCAGGGAGTCCCATGAGTTGAAAACAGCTGGGAAAGTGTAGGCATAGGGAAAAAAAGACGAGTATATATATTATATATAATGTAATATATATAAAATATATATGTTGTATATATTTAATGTTTTTATTCTTCTCAAACCATCTGTTTACAGCCAGTGTTAGAAACTAAATACTGGTCTAGATGAAACCTTGGCTTGTGTGTGCATTGCTGTCCTGTGATCTCACTGGCTACAGAGTTAGATAGGGCTTATTTGGAGGGCAGTGCAAACAATTTTGTTACTGGTTGAGCACATTGTGGCCTTAATAGCTTAACTGTACAACTTGGTTAATTTATCTGCCCCTGTTTTTACATCTTGCAAAGATGTGATGTTCCTGTCCTAACAGCAAGGCTCCCTGTGAGGTAGAATGATTTTTTTGCCAAACTCTTCAGGGAAAACAGAATTGGAAAGCACACTTTGAAAAGGTGTTACAAGAAGTTTATTTAACAAACCACTTTTCGTTGCACTGTACCTGTAAATTTACTTGAGGTTTAATTCTGAAGAGTTTGCTCTGATTGTTCACAGTGATCTTTTGGGCATAAAAACAATCAATTTTGTGCTAATCACTTCACCTTTCATCAGCTGAAGCACTGATTCCTTCTGGACTTGAGAGAAATGCTTCCACTGACTCAGGAGGGCCMTTTAAGTCTATAGGAACAAGCTGGAGGTAATGACCTGTTTATTTCTACCTGCAAATCCACGAGGAAAGAAAGTACAATCAGTAATCGAGTATTTTCAGACYGGCATCTATTACATGTGTAACAGGATCTGCTGTCACTGAACCGATAGCAAGACTTAGCTTGATTAAAGGTTGAATAAACTTATTTGTTGAACCATCAACAYTGTGTTTGTCACATGCGTTTGTGTCCCGTGTCTGGGCTAAGCCTGGAGAGCCAGTATGAAGCAGGCAGAGATCCCTCACGCACCCAGTATCAAGGCGCCCGGTGCTTCTCAGAGCCCAGGGGATCTTGTCCCGGCAGCTGGCTGTTAGGCAGCGAGATCCAAAGCTCTGCACAAGGTCCTGAGGGGCGGGTGGGCTCTCCTGGGCTGTGGGACTGAGCTCAGCTCGCCTCATGCTTTTCCCTTCCTGCGTCAGCTTTCTCACAGCTCCTGGCCTTGGCTCTGGGGTTGCTGGGGCTCCGGGAGTCCCTGTAATCCCCAGGCACCTTTGCTGCAACCTGGAGCCGCCGCGGCCAGCCGGGCTGTGCAGCGTGCGCAGGGGGATGGGGTGACAGTCCCCGCTGTGGGAGGAACCAACCCGGCAGGGGCTGCCGCGAGTGGTACCCGCTGTAGACTCTGGGGGGTTGTTTGATTTGTTATTACTGAATAACACACTGCCATGTCTCGTGAGGGAATAAAACACCATCAGACTCCCATAGATAGGAGCCCATCCCTGGATTATTCTCTTATTACTCCCTTCTTAGTCAGGGAAATGCCTTCAATGCTATGGCAACTAGTTTACCAGGTAATTAATAACAGCTAATTAAGGAAGGCGAGAATCTATGACATAACATCCAGCAGAGAGCTGGCAGTTCAGTTCTCAAGATTGTGCAGATGGGCAGGAGGGCTGAACGGGCACTGCTGCCTACAAAACGGCCGAACAGCAGCGGTGGGGAGCTTGTGTGGGGAAAATTATCATTTCCGAGTGCTCTTCCACCAAGCGGCAGCACCAAACTAATCTGTATTTTCTCATTACACACATATGCAGGGGGAACCTACCTACACACGCTAAAGTAAACTCTTTTCTAGAATAATCAATAGCTGTGATAAAACTATGCAGAAGAGCAGCCTATCTGGTCTTTGTTCTTTCCTATCCTTGCTAGCTCATGTCAGGACGTTTTTCTTCCTGAAAAACAGGAGCCTCTTCCTTAGGTGGAATAACTGTGAACACATTTAACAAAGGGCCTCTGTGAGCAAACGAGGCAAAAAAAGCAAGGACAATTAAGAGGTACCTGGGTGGCAAGATAGGTAAAAGACTCCAGGTAAACTATAGAGACAGAAGTTTAAAATACATATATAAATATATATATTAAAACTATATATATAAAAAAAATATTTTCCCAAATGATACCTTCCAAGAGACATACAAACTTCATTACCCAGTCCTGCCTGATACCACAACAGCCCTATGAATCCAGAAGCTTCAGAAACCGGGCCCTCTTTTGACATGATTAATATCTTAAGGCTGCCTGCATTTTTTAAATCTTTATATAATCATTTTTAAACAAACACCACTCAGAGTCGAACATTATTTCATACTGTCTGTTTAATGTTTGTTTTAAAACACCACCATTTAATCAAGAGAAGGAAGCATCCACACACAGAGTCATCTTGGAGGCGCGCCAAAGAACTTGCTTTACGGACAAACCAACAACCAATGTGTTTAACAATGAACAATACAGAAGACAAAGCCTCAGTGATTAACCATTTTAACCAGTGATTTAACAATTTTAAATCCTCAAGATCTTAGAATACGTCCACCTACCAAAGAGAAAGGTCAGAGATCCCATTCCAGGCACGCACATCTACACTCACCCTCTCGGAGCAGGCTTCCAGGAGTCCGGCAGCTCCAGGTAACATCTCCAGAGCTCCTGTGGAGAGTAACCAAAAACCAGCAAAGGAAATGAGCTTGTTACATCCAACTCAGTAGTCCCCTACATCCTGCTTGCCAGTGCCAAAGGGGTTTGGCCATCTTATTCCCAAATGTGAAGTGCCTTCCCCTCTGCATCACAAGTTTTCAGTAACAAAAGCTTTTGATGCAGTGCAGAAGTGAGGGAAGCTTCATGCAGAAGGAAACAGCTGAGCATACGATGTATGCCTTTAGTTCAGTAGCAGAAGAGACTTGTAAGACCTGCGGTAAACAAAAGTTCTGCACTTGGAGCTCTGTTCTAGTATGCTAAGGCAGATGCTTTCATCTTAAACCTGAAGGAGACCTTCAACCTATAAAACTTCTTCGGCATCTGAAACATAAACTTAATTGCCACAAGAATAGTAGGAATCATTTGGTATCTTGGATGATCTCTCTCTTGCAGACATGTAGCCAGCTTGAAGCAGGCTGCCTGTCCACTCCTATATCTTATATCACGTGCCAGATGTGTCAAATGTGAATCATGAAAAACTGTAGTGTAAAAAGTAAAAGGTCTTTGGAAAAAAAATGGGTTTAATTGCATTAAGGCTCCAGTTCTTAGGAGCAAAAGCAGCACTTGATGCTCTTTTACTGATCAACCTTTTTGTTTTCCTTTTTCATTTCTTCTAACTAAGCATTTCTAAGTACTTACCTTTCAGGTATGCAGCTAAAGGACGCACTCTCTCTTTTAATTATTTGACATTTTTCACTGAACTTCCAGCCTTTCATATTTGACAGGAGATGAACACAAGCTAACACACGTGCTGATATGATGATCATCTGTAACATTTCTCTATCATGTAGTTGTTACGGGGCTTTTCCTATTGCTCACAGCTACCATCACTCCTAAAGCGTTTCTACATTCAGCTGAAGTTTGTAACTAAACTAACCAGGACAGTATCTCAAATGACTTGTTGTAACATTTAAGTGTTCTTTAGGTTCTGGGTAGAGCTTCACGAAAAGCAATTTATTGACAAGAAATTATTTATTAAGAATCAAAAACATTACCTTGAAACTGTGCTTTGCAGTCCACAAACTGAAGATGTCATTCAGCCTACTGGTAAAAGGGAACACTATTTCCCACGCAGCAGCTCTTGGTACATATTTTATTCACCACAGCCATTCCACTGTTCTCTACCACCTGCCTTATCAAGTAGAATAAGTGGTTCTGACGGCTCCACACTCTGCATCCCCCATTGCTGTAGGAGCTTCATGGAAATATTACAGTTGCTTGACTAGTTTTACCAGGGTCTAGGAGAACCACTAGCACGCGGTAACGTGTCCACTCACTGTAAGCAGCGAGAAGCCCATGAAGAGCCGGACGTCGGATCACAAAGCAAAACTGAGAAACTAATCCTAAATACGGATCCTGTTCTGTGCTCCAACTCTAAGGCAGGATGTAAGTGTAGAGCTGCATTATTTGTTCAAGTTGCTTACGGCTGAGAATATGTCCATACTGGCTGAAAATAGCTGACATAGCGGACACCTACGGCCGGCATCCCTGTGTCTTCATGTCGGGTGGAGGCGGCAGAGACAAGTGATGCAGCTCTACGGCTGCTCTGTACTCCCACAGCGGCAACATGGGGGTTGTCTGAACTCTTCCGTGCAGAGGACAGAAGAGGACTGATTTCTGTCCAAGGGGTAGACATTGCTCCTTTTGTCTCTCTGTAATAACCTGAGAAAGTAATAATCTGAGAGAAAGCAACACATGGAGTACAAATTAATTTCTGTCTCGTGTGATCTCTTTTGTCCTGCTTTTCTTCAGGATGAAAAATGTGTGTATTCTGCAACATGCAAGGCAGATATTCTTGCTAATCAAGGTACAGATTTTGTGGGGGAAAAGATATCAACTCTGTCAGTGCACGAAAATAGTATTTTATCGTGTACTTCCTTGGTGGTTAATTGTGGATTTATTTAGTAGACTTCTGCTAACAGAACCTACTTCCACTCTGCATTTCTGAATTTCCTGAAGATAATCCCTGGGCTTTACAAGCCTAAAAAACAAAAATAGGTATTCATTATAATCATTTGTCATTGTCTGCTTTCTCATTATCTACTCCCATAGTCAAACTTTAAGATATTTGTGCAGCTTCCACTAACTAACAGTTCTCCTCTTGACAAAGATTAAAAATTGGCCTTACATCTTTGCTTACTACTTCAGTTTTATCACGAAAAGACAAATATACTTAGCAAAAAATTAGTAACAGAATGCTGGCTGATACATTTCTTCCATTCTCACGTTGCCCTTTAAACATCTAAAGAAAAAGAACAAAACAAAATAAACAACAGCAGCAAAACCTTTCTGATGCCTAATCAAAGACAAGACAAGCTAAAAGCAAGATTTGCATTCCTAAGAGACTGCCACTTTACATTCTTTTACTGTACTTTGTCCAAAATATGGGGGTTTGTTTTTAAAGTTTTCTCATTATTTGAAGATTGCTTCTTTCCAAATAGAACTATAAATATCAAAAGAGATCTGAAGAATTATCAAAAAAACTTAAACCTGGACTTAAGATACTCACTGACAGAATAGCAGCAGCTTTTGATAACTCTTCTTCCACTGTAGCTTAATAAAGTCTTGCTTTGCAATAAACTTAGTCTGGAGACCAGGCCTTTCTGCTAGCAAAGACTGCAGTATCAAATCAATGCTTGCGTTTAATCCATTGCCCTTTGCATATACTACCAATTTGCGCCTGGTTTGAAGCAGTGTAAAGGAGGAAAATCTCTAAYTAAGCTTATTTACTTCTTATCAGCAACGTTCTGAGAATAAGGCAAAAACCAACTTCTTACACCTCGTGCAGCTTTCAGCAGRCTAGATCAGGAAGGAGAGGCAACCACACCGCCCAGACACACAATCCAACCCCATCCAGGAACTCACCCCTCCTCCTGGGGGTCCGCAGTCGATCCACGGCCAGCCTAGAACTGAGGGCCTCCCAGTCAGTGCACTGCGCTAGAGCTCTGCCAGCACCGGGCATCATGCAGCGCATGAATCATTTACTGCACGCCTCTGCAAACCACAGCAAAAAACAAACATAAATAAAAACATATGTCATTTCGTGAAACTGCAAGACAGTATTAAAGCTTCCTGCAACCAATCTGCCCAGATATCAACTTCGGCAGCATCCGCTGTTGTGGTCCTACCCAGCCCAGGAGCACCTTTCACTCTTCCATCAAAACAGACCACATCAAGCTTTGTTCCAGGGTCAGGACAGATTGCCCAACTCCACTCAGGGACAAATAAGCAATGATTTGATGAAAAGACATAATAAAAAATACTATGTGACTTGTATCATACAAAGTTTCAGCATCGTGCAAGCTGAAAGCAAACATGGGATACCAATTCTTATTTTTTTTGCTTGTAAAGCCCTTGTTTTGCCCCAGCCCTTCATTTGTGACCAGCTGAGTTCTGCGCCAAAGAACAGCAGCACCTATAGAAGCAGTGTGGGAGAGCAAACTAAAAGGATACTGGACTTATACTGATCTCCTTTCCCTCCCCAAAATACAGTTAACCAATAGGGTATATCCCACAGGGATAATATAACATTGAACAAGGATACCCCAATAAGATTCTCTTTAACGTCCAAAGGATTCTGTTTAATGTCACATACATTGAGACCTTGAGGAAAAATAATATCTGAAAACGGAAGCTAGCCAAAAAACATGCTTGCACTCTAAAACAGCACCACCTAAAACACAAAAGTGTGGAAAATTTAACCTTTCCTTTGTATCTCCCTTCCCTGCACTGCCATCACTCAATACAAAGCAAGCAAGAAAATGAGTTCCCCTCTCCCTTTGTGGTTTTCAAAGAGACTAGGCACTTCAGAGAAATTGCAATGAAAATGGAAAAAGAAAAAAAAAGTGTGAGAATTTAGTAGTCATTTATGATCCCGTGAGCTCAGATATATCATCAGAAAAGCATTTGTGGAAGAAATAAATTACAAAATACTTTTTTTTTTGTTTAATATAGGGTTTATTTAAGCAGTCTCTACTCATTACCCAGCTTCCATTTTAACTTAAAATTATCAAGCACATCAAATCTTGTTTTCCTTGGTTATGACATCAAATGGTTACTTGAAGAAAGGGCAATGATAAAAGACTTCTTACAATTGCTTAAAATTATGAGATCGGCTTCAAAAAAACCTGTTGCATAAACCTTCTTCACTATTTCATTATTTTTGCAATTTGATCATTTACACCAGCTTTCCAAATTCAGCTCTTGAACTTCCAGAATAAAAGCCATCATAATGACTCTGAAAAATAGTCCATACCTTCTTCACATAGGAAAGAGAAGAATCAAGGTCATTTTCTCCTCTGTGGAGATCCACAGGCTCATATTAGGCATTCTCCTTTTTGTGTTTGCTTTTCCCCCCGCCTCATTTTTAACCTTATATAATACTTAGGACTTCAAACAAACTTCCAGYGATGACGTTAACTGAAGTTCTTCCACTGACTTCAGCCTGGAATAAATTACTTTTTTACTGAGCAGGCTAACAGACAAAGATCTTCACTGTCTACCATTTCTAAATTTTAACAGCTACTAGACAATGTAGAGGCTAACTGGAGCAAAACACTTCCCTAAAGTTGAAAAAAAAAAAAAGGAAAGAAAGAAAATCAAGAGGAAAGCCTTTTTGACCACCATTTGTTTATTTTTTAAAACAATTTACAAATAAAAGTGTTATATTTATCCAGGCAAACACAGTTAATACTTTAGTCTTTCACAAGCTATACAAATGAGAACCATCACACTAGAGCTTTTAGTAGCCCAAGGACCATTCAGGGCAGGCATGCATGTGCTGTGTCACATGAAGCGAGTCCAAGTCCTGACACCACGGTTCAGATCTTCTGCTTCTCCAGAGCTGGTCAGCTGCTAAATGATTTAACACAAACAGTTACTGGATCACAGTACAACGAAATAAAGCCCACATCAAATCATGTAAGTGACCTCAATATGTCTGGTGCAGGTGTCAGGCCACAGAGCCTTACCGATTAGTCTTCTTCTCCAAAAGCCAGTCAGGATAGTTTTTCTCCCCTTGCTTAGTGATGTGGCATCCATACATGTGCTTATACAATACAATGAAACAGCTTAAGCACAGATGCAATACAACCGTAGTTACAAATCACAGAGACAGATAAAGCAACCAAAACAAAAACAAAACAAAAACACGTCTAATCACACTTTTTGCATTTCAAACAATAAAATTATATATAGRTATGTATATATAAAAGTATTACATTTTAAAGAAATTTTCAGTTTTACTTCTTCTGCAAGAGTCTCCATTTCCTTAAGTTCTGAGCTGCTGTTCTTGAGCTTGTGCCAGAGACCAGGCTACCCATGATGATACTGACAGAAATGGGGTGAGCTGGAAATCATCCGAGAATTGACAAAGCATAAAAGCCCCCAAAATAAACAACAAAGACGCACGCATTATAAACGAGAGATTCCATTTTAATAGCAGAGTGTAGAAAAGAAATTGGCAAAAAAAAATTCACATGAAAAAACATTTTACACAATTAATTATGTACAGAATAAAGTGTGCCTGGTTTCTGACGACAGAAGTTTCGCTTGAGTAGAGTCCTCCTGCAGGATGCCATATACATCTGAAGCCCTCAACTGAAACAAAACAAAAACAAAAAAAGAACGAAACAAAACCCATATACATAATCCCAGCTCTGGCTCCGCAAATATTGGGGCTGGCTGGGTTCATTTCAACCCACTGGGCTTTTTGCTAAGCTTTCAGCAATTCCTGAATTTGCTGTAACTTCCAAACTACTGTCCGCAGTTTCTGTTTGCTCTGTCGACTTGCCCTGGATGGTGCCTACTCCCTTGCCTCCTGAGCCACTCTCTTTTCCAGGTGTTTCTTGGAGGCCAGGAAGGCAAGTTTCCGTATGCCCAGGAACCTGACTTTCTGTATGGTCTCCCTCACAGCTCAGTGACGACATTTCAACAGTGCCAACTTTGCTCTCCTCCACACGTAGAAGAATCTCCGACATGGGAGAAATGCCATGCGTTTCTAGACCTGGCACAGCCTCCTCTGTAGTAGCGCTATTTGAGGACTGCAATCCAAGCTGTGACACAGCTGTTTTAGAAATCAGGGTGCAASGTTTATCTTTTTCATTAACAGAGGTTAATGTAGCAAAATCAGTAATGTCTGTTTCATCTACTGTTTCTTCAGTGCCCAGTTTTACCTTAGTATCTTCCAAATGGAAATTAGTGCTTTTGAACTCCAGTTCTGCTTTCTGTGAGGGAGTCTCATTGCGTTTCACATCATCTGATTCCAAGGAATCTTTCGTATTGTCCACACTGATATTTAGTGAGATACTTTCAGACTGCTCAGTGTCAAATGCTGAGTGAGCGGTAYTCAGGTGAAAGCTCTTTTCTGCTGAGGTTCTTGAAACCTCATGCTTTATTTCTGTGGGTAGGATGGGTCCTTCAGAAAGATGTCCTGTACAGGTATCTGCTGACAGAGCAACTGCTGACTCTTGGACGACATCAGAGTGGGCCTTAGAAAAGCCTAAAGCTCCTACTTTTTTTGCATCTCTTTTGATAAGAACATCACTTAACACTGCATCAGACCCAGTGAGTCCCGATGATTTTTTTCCAACTTCAACTACTAATTCTACACTGGACCTGACTTCAACAATGTTTGCTGTGCAAGAGTTGAGCAACCATGAGACTTCCTCCTTTTGAGTTTGGCTACCTAATACTGCATGGTCCGAAGGTTCACATCTAACCTTTCCTTGTATTTCTAATTTATTACGTGTAGTTTCTCTTGTGGTCAGACATATGTCTGGCTGTATCACTGTCAATTCTGACGCACTGAGTTCATTAGAACCAATCTCTGTTTCTACATTCGGAGTACATGACAGTTCCCAACCACTTTCACAAGAAGTGGCCATGATGACCTTTTCTCTACTACTAGTTCTAGTGTCCAGTTCATCTAGGCTTGTTGTCAATTCTAAAACCTTATTCTGAGTTTCTGAAATCCGGGGACCTTCATCAAGGACTTTTGACTGAGATACGTCCAAAGCGATACTTTTCACCGTTACATCTTTTAAGGAGGCATCAACAGAATTCTGCTCTTCCATTGATGCTACTARAAGTTTTTTTTCTGAAGAGTTTTGAGAACCACTGAGCAAGCCTGGACTGTCAGTTTCTGAGTTGGTTCTACAACTTTCACTTAATTTTTCATTTCCTGGCAAATCTGCCAAACTTTTAAATTTGTTCTGTGTTTCAGGCAACGCAGTCTTTGGGTATTCTAAGCTAAGCTCAGATTTTACCTTTTTAACTTGCCAGTCCTTCATCTCTCCATCTTTCTTCAAGGTACCAGGAATATTTGTTTTAGTAGCTACAGTATTATTTGCATCCTCCTGTCCAGCTTTCCCTTGGACCTCTGTCGTATCACAGASCTCCTGAGTCACAACTTTCTCTCCACCTGCTTTATCCACAAGTCCCATTTCTGCAGACATCTGAATACCAGAATCAGTTTTGTTTTCTGGCCATTCTGTGACTGACATTTCTGGTCGTTGCAGCTGGAGTGGCTTCTTGCCCACTTCTGCTTGATTCTCACTAAGAACCCAACTCCCTTTTACTTGATTACTGCACTGGGAGGAACCCTCCTCTTTCAACTCAGTCCAAACATCCGTTGAAAGAGCGGTCTGACCTACASCCTCCTGAATACCATTTTCAACATCAGGGTTCATCTCAGTATTAAGTGCTGAAGTCTCCTGGATTTCMATTTTCTCCAGTTCCGAGTTTCTTTCAGCTGAGTGAACTTGGCTAAACTCAGTAGCTGCATTCTGGGAATCCTCTTTCACGGAATATGAGCTATTACTTGTTCTAGAAATTGCAGGTGAGTCTGCAGGTTTTACTAGGTTTGAATTTTCTCCATTTGGAAGTGCTGAATTCCCAAGCTTGCCCTCAGCTGATCCCTTTCCACCACTACTGTAGAAAATGTCATAGAGATCTTTTGCATTGGCTGTGGCCAAGCAAGAGTTCCGTTTCTCCACTTTTTTTGCCTGCTCATTAAAAACAGTGGGTGGTGGTGGTGGAGGAGGTCTCACAGGCATTGCCAGCATCGTCTGTTCACTCTCAGACACACCTGGAGCTACCTCATCTGCAGGGATAACGGCTGCCTGCTGGACTGCTGGGGGAGGAGGGGGTGGAGGTGGGATGTCTGAAGTCTGAGGAGACTCATTTTTCTCTTCTGCTTTCAAATTCTCCTCTGTCCCTTTTAAAATCACYTCTTCTCCACCAAAAGCTTTTGAGATGATATCCGGAGGCAGCAGAGGATCGGCACTGTTTTCTTTTACCACTGGCAGTGGTTTAGTGGTAGCTCCAGAGGACTTTATAGATAAGAAGGTATTCAAAGGTGCTGGCTTGCTTACTGATGCAGCAGCAGATTTCCTGAAAATCATGGTGGGGACTGGTAGATTGGGTAAAAATTTGGCCTGTATTGGCGTGGGAACAACTGGTGTCCATGGACTAGTGTGCGGAATAACAGTTTTCCCAGACAGCTTGATTTCAATGGGCTTGGCATGGAGTTTTGCAGGCTGACACTTGTTCTCCTCCTTTTCTTTGTTCCCTTCTATGCTTTCCTCCTTTGAGATAGCTACTCCTGAGCTTTTATCCTCTGTCTTTTTCCAGCTAAATTTTCCAAAGGAAGACTGACTTGGTGTTTCCTTTTTTGGTTCCTCTTTCTTTTCTTCTTTCTTCTCCTCCTTCTCTTCCTTCTTCAGCTTAAGCTTGATACCCATTTTTTTCCCAGAAGAATCTATTTTACCTTGAGTTTCATTAGTCCCTTCTCCAAGTTCTGGGATGTTCTTTGTTTCTTCTTTCTTTATTATTTTTGCTTTCTTCTCATCCTTCTCTTCTTTCTGTTTCTCAACCAGCTTCCGTTTTAGCTCGCTCTGCCGCCTGCGCTCTGTTTCCAGGACTACAGCCAATCCAGCTTGACGGTCTAGATTTCTTCTCTCTTCATAGAGTGGGTTTTCATCTATGTATTTCTGTGGAAATAAATGGCACCATCTTAGCGACTGTTTCTCAAAACGAAACGGAAAAAGAAAAATCACACCCCTAGAACATTTTTGACTTATTAGAGAAATTCATTTTCAACACTAAGAGAACAGAGAACTTCTTTCAAAGAAGGAAGAGGTGTGCTGCAAACCCCACATTTTGTGATTTAATGTTAAGTGGTGGCTTGCAACAGTGCTGTCACTGTATGAAAGAGTTGGAAAAATCAATACGGGGACCTAAATTCAGTTTGAACTTTGTACAGAGGAAAGACAAGTCTCTGCRTAGTGGTGAGTTCTGCTTGGCCAGTTCACTAAAAGACAGGGAAGACAATCAAATATACATATGCAGAGGAGTCAAATGTAATTCTTAAGAAGGAAAAGAAGACAGACAAAGCAAGTAAAGGCCAACAAGAGGAACATCTCACTCCTGGTACACCAGGTACCAACCTTGTATTTCTCATTGTGAGGATGACTTTTCACATGCTGCTCTGCTGAGATTTGATCTCCAAAAAACTCATGACACAGCTGACAATAATACCCAGTGATTGGAATCAGAAACTCAGAGCCTGAAATGGCCAAAGAAAAACAATCAGAGAAACAGAACATTATAAAAGGCAAGATTCTAATAAAACCAAATAAACATATCAAATAGCAATGGCAAAAGCTCCACGAATGTTCCTATTCATGCYTTTGGAGTAGGTAGTACTGCTCTCACACTTCCAGAATGACAATCACCAGTACGGGACAAAACGCATAAAATGAAAACGTCTAATTACTGTGGCTCAAAAAATTATTTTTAATGCTTCTACCTTCTTAGGGTAATAGTTCCTACCATGGGTTAATAGTTCCGACCATCTCTATGCATTTTCCATTTTGTGGTGCAGTCTGCTCAAATATAGAACATCTGGTTTATTTTTTAAAAAAAGTAATGTACCTATATTCTCACTGAAAGTTTAACAGACTGCATCCATTTGTCTACAGAAACCTAGATTAAATTCAGAGATCYGAAGTTATAGTGGGCAACAGATTAATGATCAAGGACTGATCACTGGCAGGCTTGTTTAGACCACTGATTGTGTTCAGTCAGATTTGTAACGTTATATGAATTCCCTAATCATTTACATCTCCTTTCTCATGCCTTTCCTAGATTCTCTTTACTCACAGACGCTACTCACTACATAGCACTGATATTTCAGGGATACTTCAAAGGAAAATGCATTGAAAGGAAGAGTGTGTTGCAAATTACATGAAATATTGCATAAGCCTGCCTGAACACGCTAAACTTTTATGGTCTTATTCTGAATCCTGCTATGTTAGCCAAAATTGCTTTAGAACCACACAACAGCAGTCAAAGTAAAATCCAAAAACTAACAGGAAAAGATGACACACTGTTTTCCCTACTCTCTCACTCCATGACCTTTTCCATAAGAACAGCCAGGAAATTAAATTGCTAGCCACTTGCCTAACAATAAGGTACCTAACAGAGTATAAAGTAGATTCATTATCTGAGCAACTGGAACCTGCTGGAGTGCAAACGGAGATGACACTCAGGTAGAGGGAAGAAAAAAAAAAAAAAAAAAAGAATTAACGTACCTTTGGCAGGAACAGTTATCTTATCGATGCGTTTTATGGAGTCTTGCTTGGTCTCACTCTGGGTCTTCAAAGCCCAAGGTCTGTTGTAAGGATCCAGGGTCTATTTGCACAGTGACAGAGGTATACAGGCTCATACATTACACTAACAAGGCAAGTACACTTGTTTTTCTTTTTAATATCCTTTTAGGACACTGAACATTAGAAAAAACAATGTGCAAATATTTACRAGAACTATGTTTTACTCTGCTTCCCCTTCTATTTTGAAATTTATAATGAGAAAGTAATCTGTGAAAAAGGTAAAATAAGAATAAGATCAAAGTACAGGCACCATATGAAAGAAAAATCTCAAATACCAGGTCCAAAGTAAACTGAACACAAAAGCCTCATTTATACTAGTCAACACACTCCAGTAGCTGTACAAATTGGTGAAGTCCTGCATTAGGGAAAAAGAATTTGACAAGCAACTTTTTGGGTTCATTACTACTTCAGTCTCTCTTGTAAAATGTAGTTCTGTGATGCATGTTTTAGTGTTAATCTTTATTAGGAAATGGAATGCACTTAGTGAACAAGCCTGACACATACCTGTCTATGTTTCTTATTGTGCATGTGTGTGAAAAAGTCAAACATGGTCCCACAGATGGTATTGCAGTCCTTGCACCAATGGCTCCCTGCATCATAATACTCATAAATACTGGCCAACTGAAAAGGATGTTTGGCAGGCTGCGAAGAGGACTCTRCTGGCTTCGGGCTTCTACCTCTGGGTTTTTCATTAGCAGGTTTTGACTCCTGTATTAAATAAAAAGAAATATTCCTCTGAGACACAGTAGAACATACATAATGCTCTGGAACTCAGAACCTGCCTCCAGCAGAAGCCACATAGACATACAAAAAAAATATATATCACCTGCTTTTGAGCGCCCAGGCTAATTCCACCGTTTCAGAGAGCTGGTATTGCCGACTAAGACGCTGCGTGGCCACAGTGAAGCGCTTCCAATAGGGCTCCCAGGTGTAATGGCTGGATGGTTGGCAGGGAACCAAAGAACCAAAGGCACAAATCCCCTACGGCATGCACCCATTCCCACTTTACAGGATCCACACAGAGATCTGCACAGTGCCAGTTTACAAAACTAGCCAAGCAATGCCAGGACGACCTAAAAGGGTTTCCCTGGAAGCATTCAGAAGTTACTGTAAATGTAGCTTAGATGAAAGCAGGATGAAAAAGGAAGTGAGTTGTTTGCCTGAAAATATTTAACTCAGTCAGCTTAATCAAATTATTTGAAAGCCCTTGAATTCTCCAGAAGATTCACTGCTTAACAATTAGGGATCCATGGTGTTATTTACCTAAACAAAAATGGTGAAGCATCTCGCGTTTTAAACATGTGGTATTTACATTTACATTAATTTTTACAGAAAGACGCCTTACAGCGAAGCACAGACGTTCCAGGACTCTAGCCAAAATTTATATGTTTAGCTCAGGATCTTGATGTAAACACTTAACATTTCAGAGCAGTAAAACAAATAATCCTGCAAATAAATAGTGAATGAGCTCTGCTGATTCAGATTATCTAGTAGTAGATAGTACTTTGTGAATTTTGAGTTTTGATTTACATTCGGAATGGCTRAAAGCCCATCACGTTATCATTGCTAATCTGTATGGCAGTCTGGAAAAAATAACATTTCAACTTAGCAGGCCCAGGTTGGTTACACAATTTCTGAGTTTTTTCAATATTGGTGCCAGAAAAAAAAAAAAAAAATCGAATCAAACCAACCCACACCCCTCATCAGATTCAAAACTCTTTAAAGAGAAAAGAAAACCATTACACTTGCCTTACATGAAATACTTTCTGATAACMAGGGATGATGTATATCAAACAATGACAAGACACCCAGGCCCCTCCGCACCATGTAGATACCCCCATCAAACTCAGCCCCATGCTCAGGCATTTTCTCAGACAAGGAAAAGATCCGTTTATGTGCTACAGGAAGTATAAGAATGGATGTTCATGATGTCTGAAAAGTATTATTTACATACATACATCCACCCGGATAACCTGTAAATGTTACCTCATTCACAACAAGGCAGGGCTTCTCAGATAAATAGATGAGAGCTACCTCAGGCCCCCGTTTGTGCTTCTTCTACAYTTAGTAGAAATTCAATGGCATGCAGATCACAGTATCTCAGCTCAGTATCAACAGCAACTTGAGAAGTGTCTCCAAGAGACTCTTGCAATTTGCTGCTGTTTAGATCCCAGGAGAGACCGCCTGTTTGGGACAAGGCTAGGTCCATCCTTGCAGTAACTGCGTAACTATAACATACAAACACACGTTCAGCAACAAGGGACTGGGTGCAAAACAGCTTGCAAATAAACAGAAAGAGTATATAAATGCTCTTGCCCTTGGCCTGGCCAAGCCAACTGATGTAAGTGCCCAAAGAACTGCAGTATCTTTAATTTCATTCAACAAAAGGCTAACCATCAGAAGTAGAGGGTGAATCTTAAAGACTAAGCTCAGTGCCCTCAGTACCTACAGATATCTGAAACCATTATATATTCTTGGCCAGAACACAGATTTTTCCATGCTGAAAGAAGAAACTATGAAAGAGAGAACAATTCATTATGGATTTAGAGAATAAAACAACAGGACTTAAAATACTAAAAGATACATTCACATATGCTGTATCTCAAGCAAAGAAAGCAATGTAACTTTATATGCTGTGAGACTGAATAAACACTCTTGCCCACTTCCATATCTGATGCAAACGACTTGTGAAAATAAGAGAATACCAGACTTGGATGTTTCAAAAGACAACTGACAAAACACAAAAACAAGCCTTAAAATGAAAGACTGGATTGAGTTCTCTGAGCCAGACCAAAACAAAGCACAGGGAAAACCCTACAGGATACTGCTGACCTTTTAGGACAAACCTCTTTCCCCTTCTAATCCTCTCTTCTCTGAAAGAATGCACACGTGTAGGTCAGGCCAACACAAAAAGCATCTATCACCTCCCACCATCTATGCCTGTTGTGTTTACATTAGAAGAGGAGGATACTAAATCTTCCAAACATATACATACTCTTTCAGATGCTGCTGTTAGCATCTACCAGTAGCATATACATCTTCTAGAGCAAAAATGTGCTTCTGGGATGGGTAAACCTATACCACCAGTCCACAAGCAGAGACCATATAGGAGACCATAGTGATGCATACTGACATTTCTTAACAGAAAATGTACAGCATGTACATAATAATGACTTTAAGCTAACAATCACATTTAACTTCTGCCCTGATTCATGAGTATATTCACTTGCTGAGAAGATAAACATGCTTCAAACTCATAGTGTCTAAATACTTGTCCTCTGGTTATGGAGCTGAAGCCAAATTACACACATGCATGTTACTATTCAAGCCAACCAATAACTCAACAAAATCAAGATGATCAAAACTAGTGAGCGGTATTGGAGTATCCCAAACCTTGAGGGAAATTACAAACAACAATACATTTATTCTCACCTGTACAAATGATCAAAATCAGCATGTGAGATATGACAAAAAATTACATCAAATGAATTTCTAGTAAATATCTGGCAATAGCTCTTCTCTTAGTGGGAATATAGTTAGCATACAAGCCAGAAGATTTTACCTTATTGAAGGAAGATGTTTTCTCCAGCCCTTTTGTATTGTCTGACTTGCTGTTCTTTTCTGAGGAATCTTTGGTTTCCACAGATGGTTTCCGGGGTTTTTCAAATATGTTAATCCCCAGGATCTGGGCTACTTTATCAAGCTCAGATTGTTTCTTCTCTGCTGCATCAGATTCCTTATGCAGCTCTGAAATCTCTTTCACAATATTCTCTTGTAGCCTATTCACCTCAACTAACAAGGGGTCTTTGTGTCCATCCTTCTCKCGACGTTTTTTCCTCAACATCTCTCCTGAGCCAATCAAGGATGGAGAAGAGTCGGAAATGCAACAGGAAAAAAAAGTTGTAAGATCTGTACAACTATTCCATCAACAAGTAATTMAATTCAATGATTCAATTTTGAGTAAACAGTGAACACAGAAGTGACTCTACGGTATAGCATCACTAGATATGCAAAATCCACTTCTATAAGGATTGCTTTAATATACACCCCTAACAGAAGCACTGTAGTCCTCAAGAGAAAGAGCCAATCTAATAATCACTATTTTCTTGTGTGATCAAAAGCAGACTTGTTTTGTAAGTCAATCTTAAATTAAATCCTTAAATTATTATTTTCAAGAGATGAAAGAAATTAATATTTAGTCGAGTCAAAGAGAMGTTTGAAAATGACACAAAACAAATGCCAGCAATGTCCAGAGAGGCCTTTTCCTTCTCCAGATGCAATTCATGAAAATTTGAAAGGCACACTGRTAAGTCTTCAGTTAAAATTTTTCACTTTTTCTAAAAAAACACTTAAATTCAAAGAATATAGTTCATTTAATTTATCGAGCTGTCAAAGAAGGTGCAAGTTGAGCGACTGATTGCTTCAGTTTAACAGCTATATTTCGACATAATTAATTTCAGTATACTAATTAGGCCATTGCTTTCTCAAGAGTTCTGCACCATCCAGAGCTTCAAAACATCAGTTTTAAAATACAGACTATTATTACTTTGGATTTCACATCTCCTAAAAGACACTGCGATTTGTGACATGTCTCAGGGAAGAATAAAAACAGGGCTGTGGAGGGACTGTACCTTGCTGTTTACGAAGCCTGTCCAATTCTGTCTTTAAATAATAAAGCTTCTTCTGCCGTGCTTCTCGTTCATTCTTCAGTTTCTCTCTCTCTTCTATCACCTAAACAGATTGGAAGAGGACTGGATTTTCCTCTTTTCCCAACACAGGTTAATCAGTCTTGTGAGAATGACAGTAAGGCCTCAGTTTGCCACTCCCAAAGCATTAACCATTATTCTTAAAATGTTCTCAGATATTTTAATATGATTAATACACCTCTTTCTCTGCATTTGCTGGCACCGTATCTGTATTTGTGCTTCATCCCCATGAAAGTGATTTTTCCTCTTGCTCTAAGTAGGCGGAATTATTAGAGCTGCTACTGTCACTAACACACAMCATTACAGAAATTTTAGTTTTATAACTTAGTTTTAGTTTTATAACTCAGTCATTGTTATGACAAGACAGAGAATACGGTGCATACTAACCTGTTAGAAGCCTATGCAGCCATTTCTCAATGCAGTATTTTGCATTTTCCAAAAGTGCTTCACATACCAGATCATTTCCCAAGGCACTCGGGCTCAAGTKTCTACCTTTTTAGAGATAAGATCAATCATAGAATCATAGAATGGCTAGGGTTGGAAGGGACCTGTAGAGGTCATCTAGTCCAACCCCACCCTGCACACGCAGGGTCTCCTAGAGCATGTGGCACAGGGTGGTGTCCAGGCGGGTTTGGAAGATCTCCAGAGAAGGAGACTCCACCACCTCTCTGGGCATAATGCTGACCAACTCTTCAAAACTCATGTGGAACCTTTGCGGTGGCACATTTCATCAGTGACAACTGACCTCAAAGCCCTTTACCTTGCCTCTGGCTTTGACTCTGCCCTATTTTTATTCATGTTTTCATTTCAACTTGATCTCAACTGTATCTGAAATTAAACTCCTTGAAGACGTTAGCTTCTGGCTCAGTAAGGTACACACCACTAGGAGGAGCTGATACAGAGAGTTTTCCTAATTTGTGCCTGACTGTCACAGAGAAAACCAGGAAAAATTAAAAAGAAACCTGAATAGTTCTTTCACCATGCTCTCAAACTTCAATTTTCAAGAGCAAAATCACAACCTGTTACCTTCATCATGCTCCTAAGGCTTACTAATGGCTCCTTCCTCAAACAAACTAGAACTGATCCAAGGCCTGCTTTCACTAACACTCTTGCTAGAGCAAGTGTTGGCAGGGTCTCTAGAGCAGACACAGCACAAAACAGTGGAAGGGGTTCTACCAACATAGTTAGGCCATCTCTTGAATGCTTTATGATTAAAAAAAACAATACAACAGACAGAAAAAGATGTGTTAATACAGCTAGGATATGATAGTTCTTTTTTTTTTTTCATTGCCAGTACAGAGACATCAACTGAAGGACACAGCTTTTATATTCCCAGTCACCTCATGTACAGCAGCAAAACCAGGGAGCAGACCCAAGCCAAAGAAACCAGTAGGGCACGTAAGGCTCTGGGAGCACAGACCAGGTATGTGACCTCCTGAGGATGCCAGAGGCAGCAGGAAACCACACACCTTGAGCCAACACAGTCCTCCCAAAAGTGCCCAGGTTGCATTAACACCAAAATTCAACTGTGCCAAGTGAAGAAATTATTACTCCTGCAAGTAGTTAATGCTCACTTATAGACCAAAAATTGGAAGTGACCTCTTCTCTTGAGCCCCTTGGATCCAGTGGTCCATCTTTCCATGGTCTGATTTGTTCTGAGCAGGGCAATATAAATGAGTTGGTAAAAAGCCTCCAGCCTCTGCCATGTGCTGCTCTTCTACTAGCAGGATCTACCAACACAATTTATCATTAGCCCAGCTGTACTGAAAGAGTCTCTCTAATGCAGATATGTCCTTATTTAGCATCAAAGATCAATTTGACATCACTCTGAAAACCCAAAAAACTTGTAGGAATTTTCCAGTCTTTTGACATTTTATTAACTATAGCATTCTATTTTAAAATGTTATTTCCCCCTCCTCTCGAAAGATCATACAATCCAAAATGTAACTATTTAAGGGAAATACAAAATCTATTACCTAAATGATACCAGATGCACAAAGTAATGAACAATTTCCCTTAATTTCTTTTAATTTTGTGATTCTTATACAAGGTAACTAAAACAAATGCACAGGAAAAACTGTATGCAATTCAATGAGTGTATCCTTTAGTATGTATTTACAAGTATTTACTTTAGTTATTGCTATTGGTATTATTATATAGCACAAACCACATATCCAAGAAAATGTATCTCCTCAATACARCCCACATCCATCTTATCAAGCATTAGGCACCAAAGTTAGAGCAGTTACTCAGCTTTTGAAAGAAACAGGTATCTCCACAGATACACTCTTTACTTAGACACCTCATTTCAATATCTAACTCACTGGAGTAAAGACAGACTGTGGTCACCATATGCTTTTTATATATATAGCTATATATATATATAAAAGCTGCTGCCTGGTTCTAAAAATTTTAGTTTTGTGCTTGATTTTGAGCTGCTCAGCTGTAACCTAGGAGCATGCAGCACTGGGGGCTTTAAACATACTTTTTAAGATCTGCCATGGAGTAATAGAGGCCAACGTCTCAAATTTTTAACAAAAGCAAATTCAATCCAAATGTTTTTAAACCAGAACCATTTGGGGGGTGGGGGTGGGGGTGAAGTGTATCTGAGGAGGAAAAGGCCTTTATCCTAGCAAGCAAGCAGACCAATATTTTTTCATGTATTAGAAAGAGCTGAAAGACATACACCAAAAAATAACACAGATTAAATTCAAGTGACCTATCCAAGTATCTACAGACAATTTACTCACCTTCTGCTTCTGAGCTGCCCGATTTTTTTCATCTGACATCTTTTCTGTGGTGTTTTTGAGAGGATGTGAAGACAGCCGAAGGGGGGCTTTGGACTGAGTCGGAGTGGTGGGGACATGAACAAGCGCCGAGCTGTCTCTTTTCAAATCAGGGACATCTTTTCCTATAGAGACYGTCTCGATCACCCGGAGATTGGGACGTGTGGGGTTTGCGGACATGGCCATGGTGAGAAGCCCATGGGTCTCTGGCAGGGTAGGATTAGGCTGCTGTGCAGGGGGGTACATGGGCCAACCAGGGGCTGCATAAGCCATATAATGCCCATACGCATCGTATCCTGGGGGGGCCATTGTGGGAGGTGGATAGTTTGGGGGCATTTGAGTGGCTGTGAATTGAGAATAGTTGGGTATTTGGTACTGGGAAACAGAAGTGGGTGGCGGTGGTAAACTAGGAGGAGCAGGTGGAACTGAGGGAATGAGAGATACAGAAGGAAGAGTCTGTTCTGGTATACACGGAGGTATCTCCTGTCCTACGGGTTTGCTCCTATTGCTATAGTCTGTTTTCTGGAAAGAGGATGAATCTTTAGACGGTTGGAAGGAGACAGGAGGAGAGGCTGAGTGCTGCTGGCCTGATTCTGGGGATCGAGTATCGCTCCGACTGCGACGCAAGTCCCAGGAGTCCAGTCTGCGAGCGTCTGAAGAGCGACGGTCAGGCGAACGGGACGTYGGCTTCTTGCCGTGAAGGCGTTCCTGAGTACGAACAGCCAGCTTTCCGATTTCAGCTACACCGATGTCCAGTCCAATAGTTTTGAGTAAGTCATGGATCTTCGCGTACTCAGCATTGGGCTCCTCCAGAGCATCCAACTTGGCAGGTGGAGCAGCAGCAGGGGGTGGACTCACTTTCTGGCTTATTAGCTCATTACCACAGCTCACTGGTGGCTTCTGAACAGAGTGAGATTCAGTTTTGGTATCCTCATCCTCATCACCATAAAGAAACTTCTCTTCATCTTCGATGTCAGGAAAACTGCGCCTCCGCTTCTCCTGAGCACTCACAGAATCAGCCATCATGCCCAGGATTCGGGAGAAGCCACTGCCATCCTGACTGGCCCTCTCGTGGGGCAGTAGGAAGTCGGTGTGGCGATCAGCAGCCTCTGACTTYGGCTCTGCTTTCTCATTGTGAGTTAAAAAGCTTCCAAATTTCTCTTCAAATGTGAAAGTATCCTTGGCAGTCCCAGAAAGCGGAGACCACCCATAAAAACCGTCCCTCAATTCCTTGTTTGCAGACTCCACAACAGAGTCTTTGTTAAACCGTTTGAGAAAGTTCTCCACTTCAGAGGCAAAAGGAGCTGCATCACTGCTCTGGGGCAAAGATGAATGACTAGAAAGAAGAGGAAGACCCTTGCTGGGAGCAGGGCTGCTTGAAAAGCCCTCAGACTGAAAGAAAGAGAAGTCATCATTTACTATAGTACATGGTGAGGGGATACTTACCTCAGAGAACAAGGGAAGGTGAYAATTTCCCTACAAATTTACAATTTAAAAAAAGGAATTTAAAAAGACAATATACAATTGAAAGAGAATGGAGAACACAAAACGAGTCATCTAGTGACTCTGGAATGTTATGTCTAGCACCGAAAGATCATCCAAGAGAATACATAAAATTACAGTCCCATTTTACTAGATTTTCCAGCAAGTTTAAGAGCTGAAACTTTCATATTTAAATCCTGTAAGATAAACTCAACTGACTTGAGTTTAATCACACACARATAGGTTATCATGCATTAAGGTAAGGTTAGACAGGTAAAAGCAACTGCACTGAGCTTATTTCCATTGACTTCTGTCTGTCACAGATATACATCACTAAGGTCATGCTAAATAGGATCAACAATAATATATGCTGGAACATCTTCCGAGATAAACATGCCACTTGCAAAACAAGACAGATGAGTACAAAAGTCTAATCAACAGTGACATGCTGAAATGTGAGACAAGAAAGCAGTACATTTATCACAGTGGTCCCAGCTGGATACCACCCCAAATTACTCTAATTTTTGGACTGAAGTGGTATAGTTTGGATATAAATTAATTTGCGATCATCCCAGCTTATAGAAAAATGGAAAGAATGAAGAAAAGTCAAAGGTACTTTCAGCTGGTGGTACCAAGAATACACTAGGCATACTAAGATGTGCTACAGTTTTCTAAAACTATACAAAAAGAGAGGCATTATGACAGGTAGAGATCTTCAACTCATGTTCTTGCTGGGCTGATAGGAGGCTCACGGCACTTTATATAAAACCAGGCCTGAACCCAGCATCTTGGACTAATTTTCAACAAGGACATTTCATTATGTCTCAGATTCTATATATACATGATTCTTGGTTAACTGCTTTCACAGTTGAAATGTTCTAATGCAGTTTTATCTTRTACACGCATGCAAAAAAAATAACATCTGTCCTCTCAAAGACACAAAAATATAACGATTGGACTTTTGCTCTTTAAACATCAATCTGAGGTAAAGTACCACAAAGCCATTATTTTTGAAATCAGAAGCCTAAAGCCAGGCAGAGAGATCAAACCTGAGCAGGAGATTCTACTTCCATCTCCACTCGTTTCTTCAAGATTGATTTTTTGGGCATGGAAGGCGTTTCCTCGGGCCTGTATGTATATCGCGGCTCAGAAGTCTGTAGTGTGTTAGTCAGACCAGGGATCACATAACCACTCCCTGGAGAATCATGATTCAAGTTTCTACTGCGCTCTTCTTCTTCTCGTTTCCTCCTGGCACGGTCAAGCTCTCGAAACTCTTCATTTAGATAGGATGGGCTTGGGCTCCTACTGCGGCTTCGCCTGCGGTAGTTCCGTGTTCCTGATGAGAAACCTTGATGATCTCCACTCACACCCTGCATCTTCTCATCCTTTTCATACCGTGGCCGCTTAATTTCTCGTCCTCTCTCTTCTGGCCTTGGTGGATAGGAGGATTTCCTGAGTTTGTCACTGTCTCTGTCAGATCCACGAGGCAGCTCTTCTCGACGACAGTAGTGTGGACTATAATCAGATCGGTGGAGGAAAACATCTCGGTTGCGGTAGTCTTCATCATGTCTCACGGTGTAGGGACTTGATGGATGATCTTCATGTGATGGGTACCTCTCAAGCCCCCGAGAGCATGGGAGACCTCTGGTGAATATTGGACCATCCGCCATGTCATCCCTGCAAAAATGAGATATAGAAGTACATGCCTGAGTCAAAGAAAACCAAGTCTTACTCCCATTCAAGAGTAAAAATCTTCCAAATCAGTTTCAGAATATCATCTCCACAACTAAACAGAAAGCAACTTTTTATATAATTAAAGTGGCGGGAGGCAGTGGGGCAGAATAAGCTGGTTTTAATGGCACTCTACTTCCTTCCTAAGAAGTCACTTGCAAATAAAGCAGTGTAAATAATTCACCTTATATTGCAGGAGAGCCTTTAAAAATTGATAAGATGGATTTATTTCTGTGAAGAAGAAAAATTATACTTTTCTTTAAAGAAAACAATAATAATTAAAAAAAATAAAAAAAAATTACTATCATGTTTCAGATCATGATCTCTTTCTTCACCTCACCTGGGAAATGGCAAGGTCACATTTCAAGTGAATTATTCAAGGTATAATTCAATTTCATGCTGGCACATAAGACAAGATCCTTATCATGCCTTTAGCTGCAGATAAGGACCATAAATTCAAGCAGTCTTTTCTGCTGGTGACAGATCTGCAAACAAGACTGTCGCCAGCCACACAAACCACTATAGCCAAAACAAAGCAAAAATCTTTAAGAAAATATATTAGGAAAAGAGACAGTAAATTCAAGAGCATCATTCCTCTGTGCCAGTCTCTGCATTATTTACACAGTGGATTTCCATATGGCATATCACCAAAAGAGTTGTATCACCTGCAGTACTTCTTTAGGACTGCTGCCTACACGCACCACCTATTAGCAACTCTGATGAAGTCCTTTTTCCCCACTTCCAGAAATGTTTCGGGGCTTTGCCTTTAAATTAGGCAGAAGTAAACCAAACCACTTTAAAATTGCCAGCTGCTGCTTTTGTGGTTTTCATTCTCAGATACAACATGTGGCAAGGTCATCCAAGAATGGGACACAGGAGCCGTCCTTAGGAGGAATCAATAGGACAGAAATCCTACAGAGAAGTCTCAGAAAGTGATGAATGCTTCAAATTAGTGATAAAACTACATAGTGCATGGCTGCCAAACATTGCTACATTCTACTCCAAAAATCTGCTACATAGAGGGGCAGTGACACCTTAGAAAGGAAGAAAACAAAACAACCTTTGTCCAAACAAACAAACAAACAAACAAAAAAGAAAACATACAGATAAAACCATCAGACTAAAAAATAGTTAATGTGACCAGATGGGGTATTTTTATCGAGTATAGTTATCCTCATAGTTTACATACACACATTTGAGAACAAAAGCAACATACAATTGCACTTTGTATTTTCCAGTATCTACTCTGATCTACCTCATTTCAAATAATTTCACACATTATTGGATGCTTTATCCAGTCTAAGATACATCCATCTTAACATACCGAGAAGTTCCTTAGCACTGCCCTGTGGGTCACAGTAAAGGCCGCAGCAACAAGACTTCTCTGTACCTAAGATGAGTACACAAGTACTACATGATACCTCTCCAGCAAACTAGACACTTCTACCCCCTCCAAAAGCTTCAAAATATCTAAGAAGTTGTTGGTTTAAGTTTCATATACAAATGCTACTGTTCATAGCCTATATAAAAGCATTTATCTAATTTTGAGAGCAAATGTCTCCTTTTCACTGTCACCATTAGTCTTCCTGAACTCCTGCTATACTCATATGAAGCACATGAATAGCCCAGTGAAGTAAGAGATGTATTTCACCATATACACTCAGCTGACTTTGCGCATGTAATTTGTTTGCATGATTGCCAAGTGTTACCTGCAAAACAGATGTTCTGACTGCACCGGCAAAACAAGGGAAAGAGAGGAATGGCAAATCTAACATGTTTAGAAACAGAGCGATGTTCCAAAACACCCTGAATCGAAAAGAAGCAATTTAAGACAGACATATCAGACCCAAAGGCTACGAACAGCTTTATTTGTCTTATAAGGTTTATTTGCCTTACAGAAACAGAGTTTTTTTTTTTTTTTTTCTGCAAATACAGTCCAACCAAGATAGGTCCCCCTTGATCAGTTTGGGTGATTTGGGGGACAGCAATGTCCACTGAAGGACAGACAACCTTCAGAGAGGATACAGGGTGGTTCCAGCCCAATCATCTCTTAGTCCAACTAATCCTTGAGTTACTTGACCTTACAACAGCAGAAAAGATGATCACAAACAACATACAGGTAATGCCTCAAAGAACAATAAATTGCTTTCTGACAGTTTATTTATTTATTTGTCTATACAGAAACAGAAATAAGTAGTGCTATTCTGCTCAGCCAATGGTCATTCTTGATATTGTCAAATTGTCTGTTTCAATATATAGTTTAATACAGGTCAAGTCTCTGCAGTGACGTGGTCTAAGCTTTTGAGTCAACTGCAGGTGAAAGAACTGGTGGGGTGCTCAGACAGTTTACAGAATATGCTAAAAACACTGAGGGGGAGGGGGAAGAATATAGGAGGATAAGATATATTCTTCAAGTATGCCGAAACTTCACTTTGATAAGATTCTGGGACACAAATAAAAAGACTGATATATTATTCTGCTGAAGTTGAATATGAAAGCTACTTAGGGGATGTGGAAGTCCGCAGTCAGTGGTGTTCAGGACGCTTGTTTAGATATGTGCAGGAGGCCATCTGACATAGAAACTAGGGGCAAAATCTTACAGATATTTTAGGATGGACCTGCAAGCGGACAAACAGGGAAATTCACCTGGGGCATCCGGGAATCCACTGCTGAAGGAGAATCCAAAAGCATTCCCAAATCCAAAAGCATCCCTGAATTCTATCCTTTGATATTTTATTTCCTTTATATGCTAATGAACTCCTCTATCATCCTAAGGCCTTGTAAGTTATAGAGAATAATTTGTAAAGACTCTTGAGTAGCTGGCAAAAATACCTGAGAATAACTAAGTTCAGAAATATTTGTTCCAGTTACTTCAATATCTGAAGACATATCCACAGAAAATACCCTACTTTTTTTTAAATGAGAAAGATCATGTGCCTAACATCAAAGCCAATGTGATTCAAAGCAATGTCTACCTTTAAAGCCCAGAGATTGATGTTCACTTGATCCCCCAGTAGCAGGACAACCTCTCAGAGGGAAAAAAAAAATGCAACAAAAAGAAGGTATAAATAAAGCACTTAACCAACCATATAATATCTTTTAAAAGCAATAAATGGATAAACCGTGAGGAAATCTGCAAGTAAGGATAAGAAATACACAGAGGCTATAAGAAAAGCTAAAGGATGACCAGGTTCTCACACACTTTAAGCTTGTGGACAATGAGTTCACAAACACAATCTACATAAAACACTGGACAAAAAAAAATTCTAGACAACATGAACTTACTGCACACCCACACAAGTATATGGGAAATCACCTGAAAAATGAGGACTATTTTGTCTCACTCTCTATTCTTCTCATTCATACTCATCTGTCACTTTCATACCTTCTCAGGAGTTTCTTCTGATCATTTTTTTACTTGTATGGGCTTCATATAGAGGTAAAGTGAAAGTTCTTCACTTTCACATCAAGGAGACCAAGGCCTTCACAGTAGTCATTTTCACACTTAGAACAAAATAAACTCTGTTTTATGTGATGTTACTTCTAACCCTGAACACTCTCACAGAACAGGACAAACATAAAACCTCAGTGGAGAAGAGGAAGCACCGAGAAACTCTCTCACTCCTCCTTCTTCGTTTGCCAGAGCAGTAAAATGCCAGCCCTTCTTCAGACCGTTTTTTGCTCCCTCCAACCACTGTACTCTCCCCTGGGCACATGCACTAGTTTCAGTCCAATTGCACAAGAGATTTACAAGTGGAACACTGATCCCAGGATAAAGCCACAAAAGTGGAAGTCCTGAAAGCTTGACACTCATTTGTCTTTTGGCATCTAATGAACCTTACTCTCACACTTCAAAAAAAAAAACCACAAGAAATTCTCTTAAGAGAATTCTGCTCACTTCCCTTTTTATTTTCCATTGGCAGCTGGGGGTATTTGCATACCAAAAAAAAACACCTTTTAGTGCTTCCTTTGTTCTTGATGTTTATCCTCTGCCCAAAATTCCACTTGGCGGCTCTGGCACACTACCCTGCCTTTAACTTCCGTGTTTCAGGCATAAAGAAAGCAATTTTATCTGCAAAAAGTCTTATTTTACTACTTTTGCCTGGTTACACTGTTCTCCTACCAAAGGCACAGATTCCAAACAATATCTACTAACATTTATCCTTGTAATATATAAGAAGTCTGTTCATTACTTGTCATTCTATTCAATTTTGATGCAGGAATCCTAAGAATTCTATTATTATCTTATTTATATCATGTATGAGGTGATGTCTGACTACATTCACTTCCCTTCTGCAGTGTTTTTAAAGGCAAAGCAATAAATTTTCTTCAAGCTACATGACAGCTTTCTTCTAGACTGTTCTGAAAAATCAAGAAAGCAGGTTATTTCTCACAATAGATGAGAAAGTTGAAGCTTTATGCTATCCACACACAAGTTTCTTTCCACAGGTGGTCCAGATAGGCTCAAAAGAAACCAAAGAAGGTGGCTTAAGCTATGAAAATCCTTGCTGCAAAATACTGTGGTCACTGGTGATGTATATGGATTCCACAAACTCCAAAACACAAATTCCCAGGAGGACTATGTGTCCACGGTTAATAGGACCACAATAAGCAGCTTTTGTTCAGGAATTCCCTGAACAGCAACTTACTGGGGGCAGCGGGAGTAATGCAGGGAAGCGTCACTGTGTGCCTGCCCTATTAGGCTTTTTCCCCAAGCATTCCCTGTTGGCCCCACAGGAGACAGGACACTGGGCTAACTAGACATCTGGTCTCACACACTCCAGCCATTCCCATGTTCTTACTGTTTCACACTTGAATCTCCATGTGCAGAGGACCGTACCTGTCACTCAGGTTATCAATTGGTGAGCCCAGTCTATCAGGCAGCCTCCTCCGCTCTGCCGTGCCAATGCAATATCGGTCATTCCCAACAGTAATCCGCAAACTCTGTTCCAGGGAAGACTCAGAGCGGAGACTCGGTGAACGTCTCTGTAAATTGAAGAAAGAGTGCAAGCCCATCAATCATAGAGTTTTGATCTCAGCTACAGAAAGGCAAGTGATCCTGCTTTGCTTTATATATAAGACTTGGAGTGGATGCATCAATCAAATTAAATTAAATGAATAAAATAACGTTTGTTCTAAATATCCCAATTGTCTATAGCTGCTAAAGAAAGGTGTGGGTACAAAGTGCTATAAATTTCTTATTCTAGCTGCTTGTAACAAGCTCCACACTTACTTCAGCTAGAATGGAAATTTAAACTCCAAAATGCCTTTAATAAACTACTGTTTTGGAAGTTGGAAGAACAGAGTTCAAAAAGTCCAAGAATTGCTGCTGTGCTCCTTTCTTTGTAGAGAAGCAGCAGCTAAACAAACATCACATTAAAAAAAAAAAATAGTGCCAGGGATTTCTTAATAAAAGTGTCTGAATTTCTATGCCTTTCTAGTTCTAACAACAGGAACCAAAGGATAAACCAGTGCAAACACAGAGTTTCCTTACACTGATACCTCCAACAGTTCTCTTGTTGTCTCACACTGCTTTCATCAGATAAATATAATAATAAAAAGAATACCAGCACCTGCAGGAACACCTTCTACAGTGCAGTTCCAACCAGCTGGTAGAGTTAAACCAGACTTAAGTAAATTAAGTTGCCTTTGAAAAAGTTACAGCAGAGAAGGCCCGAGCTAACTGCTTCCACACAGACCTCCCTCTGGAAAAACACTCAATGCAGAAAATGTCATTACTGTCAGTGTAACTAGTTGTGTTTCATATCTTTCCGAGGACAGCACCAGAATCCAGGAATGATTCGAGTCAGGGGAGCTCAGTAAGAAACAGATGAGGCTGTCCGAAGACTGAGGTTCTTATTTTATTAAACTAGCAAGGTTCATAGAATCACAGAATGCTAAGGTTGGAAGGGACCTCTAGAGGTCATCTAGTCCAACTCCCCTGCACACACGGGGTTCCGCTTAGCAAGAAGCAAAGTAGCCTGAGCTGTGCCAAGCCAGACACGCTCTGCATATTGCTGTCACAGCTGAAACCACAGCAGCAAGCTGCAGAGACACGGCCTTGTCTGCATCCAAGCTGTCCACTGTGAGAAGACGTAGTAGGTTCAGCTCGACTCTCCAGGACACCAAAAAGGAGGTGGCACACAATCTTCCGTGAGAAAGCAAAACAATTCCCTCACAAATGTGTCCAAACAAAATTCACTTGCAGTACAAGAATCCATTGTGCACATAACCTTGTTCTGAGATGTTACTCATTTCTGGTTCGCTCCACTGATTTTAATCCAAGTATTTATCAGAAGACAATTTACTTTCTAAGAACTACCATGCTGAACAGCACAACACTGCTCTGGCAGAATCTGGCTGAGCTGTAACACAGAAAAGATGCATGTGTCCCATATACGCAGACTTCAAAAGCTCAAACATGCTCAGGTCAACATAGTACTTTGAGGGCAGCCTGAAAAAGTAACAATTTTGAGGGGTATCATCTTGCCAGCAAGACTCAACAGTTGGTCACATTCATGACAGCCATCTCCAGAGAGAAGTGATGATGACACCTCAGAAGAAACTTCACAGCAATGGAAAGAAACACTTAGAAAGTTTAGGATGTTAAGCATGGAGCAAGTCCAAGATGAGAAACTCAAGCCTGCCTAAAACTCAGGTTTGTGCGAATGAACAGAAGGCACCAGACTTTGGTTTAGATTGTTCCAATCTGAAACTTCTGTAAGGTACAGCAGTATGTACATGATTCACAAGCACCCCTCCCAGGGACAGCTGTTCAGGGGATTCTTACTTGGACTCCATATTTTGCTTGGGAAAAAAAAAAAAAAAAAAAAAAAAGAGTAAATTTTAACAGCTTTTCTCTTTGGGAGGTCAATCAACACCAATTTTATCTCCCTATTGTACCACTGCTTTTTCCCTTCCTACTTCAAACTCACAAACAGTAGTTACCTCTGCCATGTAAACATATAGGCTGCAATTAGCTCATTTTATCTTTCTCTACTGACTTCAAAATACCCCAGGCCTCTCATTTCAGCCAACTTGCTCACAAAGAAAACAAAAGAGCTAAGAGAAATTATAAAAAGGTGTTATGAAAACCAGATGGAGTCTGACATTAAGAATATTTTATGTCAATTTTATTGACACCCAATTTAATTAGCGACCACACTCATCAAACAACCCACAATAACTGTAATAAGTGGACAACCACTTATGAGAGAGATGAAAGGGAAGACGGAGAGATAGAGAGAGAGAGAATAGACGGCAAAAAATGAGATAATGAAGTGATGCAACCTGTCACCACCTCAAAGAGAAGGAGAGCTCAGCCAGCCAAGTGGGAAACCAGTGGTGGTGTCGCTCTGGTTTCCTTCTGTGCGCTTCTTGCTCACGGTCACACTTGCTAAGGTACATGTATCTTTCGGCTAATAACCCTATTTTGTTCCTGTTCTTGCCAATTGCAGAACTGGGGTGAAGAGATGGGGGCCTTTTGTCTCTCCCCCTCCCCTGCCCCAATCCGTGTACATCCAATAGAGGGACAGAGTTTTAAGCAAACACAATGACTGAGATGAAAACACGGAGCCATGGAGCCTGACCCTACCTACAGCAGTGTTTGCTAGAAGCAATTCAGGGGATTCCTACTAGAATGCTGCATTTTCATTAGTTCGAAAAAAAGTACTTTTTAACAGCTTTTGCATTTAGAAGGTCACTCAACACCAATTTTAATGTCCCTACTGTAACACTTTTTCCCTTCTTACTTCAAACTCACGAACAGTAGTTACCTCTGCCATGTAAATACAAAGGCTGCAACTAGCTCTTCATTTTATCTTTCTCTGATGATCCCAAAATACCTCAGTCCTCTCATTTCAGCCAACTTGCTCACAAAGAAAGCAAAGAAGCTAAGAGAAACTATAAAAAGAAGTAAACATGCAGGTCAGTAGGGACAAGGCCTAGGAACGAGAACGTGGCAGCCTTGTGATAACAAATAAAGTTTACCAAAATTTCTCCATGCTTAGCTTCGACCTCCATCTTCTCCATTTCAGCTTTTGATACATCTTCCCAGACCTGTGCTGTCACTCCATGCTCTTCCAGCTCACACAATTTTCCTCAGCTTTCAAGAAACTGCCACTGCCAATATTTCCAGTGTCCAATGCATACCTCTGCTGGCCTTCAGCATCCCAGTTCAAACGAGTAAAGAGCAACAACCCTCCGACACCCTGGGAATGTGTGTTCCCCATCTCAGAAATACAGCTCACAGAATCAAGAACAGGGAACAAGAAACCTCAAAGAGGTTTCCTGTACCCTTTCCATATTCCAGTCCATATAAAGTGAACAAACAGTAACTCAGAGCTTGTATTTAAATCTTTTTAGCTTTTCAACCCCAACCTCATGCCCTTATGGCATCAATGTCTTCATTCCATATCTTACATCCTCCACCTACCTTTACCCACACACATTCCATCCTTGTAGCAGCTTGAGTCTCTTTTCACCTCAGCCCATTATCTCAATTCACCTCTGTTCAGCAATAGCTCCAAAAGTTTTTTACAAGTTTATGTAATCCTCCTCCTTTCCTTGCATTATATTCTCAAACTTCCAGAGAGGGAGTCTTAATCCATATAAGTCTAAAAATTTTATTGAAACTTTCCCCAACACAACATCACTGTCATTTGTTTTGTTCTGAGCACACTTAGTTCCACAGTTTGGGAAACATCAGCATAAGCCCAGCTTTTATCTTTTTCTAATTAATACTGTCTTCCCAAACAACTTTTAAAATATAAAAATAATCTGCCTATATACTTCATGCTCTATAACTTCACTTTAAAATAAGCATTGCTAGAAGGATGAATACTTTTTGGTTGATAAAATATCCATGCCAAAAGCATGCACAATATACGATCTCTGAGCATTATCTACATTAGGCTTTAGCATACCCCTAGGTGTGCACAGTTAAGTTCAAGAGCTCTATTAAATCATACCTCATTATTGTGACAGATGTCCTAGAGAAAGCTTTTTCTTAAGTATAGTAATAATCTTGCTATAAATAACAAAAACAGAAAAAAGTATTTAGCGCCACTGTTCAGCACAAGCTAACTTGCTAAAGCCTAACTTCAATTATATCAATATCAAAGCTAAAGACCAATAATTTTTCTATCCTTCCTCTGTGAAATGAGAGCAGGCAAGAAAAAACATCAAGAACCTCGGACAATTTGCTGAGATGACTACTGCAACTTGGGGCAAAGAGTTGCAAAATAACTTTGAGAGAGGTGCATTTCTGAAGAACAATATCTGTGCAAAATGTTAGCAACTTTTCTGCAGGGGRACTAGATGGCTGCAAGTCAAAGACTCCTTCAAGCACTGAGAGTTTCAGTTGCAGCTTGCGCAGGTACCAGGCGCAGGGACAATACAGCCAGTCATAGGTGCAGGTACCACACAGGCAGAGTCAGACAACAGACTAACTGATAGTGAAGAACTTTTTTTAAAGTTGTGTTCCTGTTTCCCAAACTGGCAGCCCTTCAAGTCGTGTCACCACAACCATTCTTGAAGAAGCTACAAGATGAACTGACATGATCCTGATTACAAACGACCTCCTTTATGAAAATTCATTATTTTCAACCTGGATCCGATTAGTACTGCAATTTCCTGGACTAAACCACAACAGCTGATGGGAGCAGGACAGTGCTATAGCAGCCCAGCAAGGGACAGCCACAGGTGAGCTTCTCAGCCCAACTTAACTGTCAAATCCAACACTATCTTCCCATACCTTCAGGGTAGCTCACCTTTAAATAATAAATAGCTTCAATAGCTGAGTGTTCACTACAATCACCTATAATCTCTACTGTGGCAACATCTCCAAGAAAATCCAACAGGAACCTGTGCTGCCACCACAAGGGACCATCCCACTCTCTCTTTCGGTGCCAGCACACAGTGAATCACGCAGCCAATGCATTTTTGCTGGATTAACTTTCAGCTGTATCGGTTCCCCAAAGCGGTTCATCCTGCAGCTTCAGGCACACAAGCAGGTGCCTAGGGCAGGAGTACAGAACAAGCTGCAGAGTGAGGTGAAAACAGCAAATGCACTCATCCATTTAACTGTGCGCACACTGGATTAAGCGGCCGCGGCTCGGCCTTCTAAGATATCACAGGACAAAAACCTCTTCTTTCAGCGCAGTGCAAGTTCACAGCGCATCAACTCCACGCTACCGACAGCAGCTTCCGGACACGGCAATCACCAGTATCAAAGAGTAACCACAGAAAGCGAATGGATGCTGTCTGCTCAAGAAAACCCTAGAGCTCTACACTTTCGTTTGGCATCAGGGTGTTTGCCTCTGCGGTGGTATTGCCTCATTTGCGAAACCAGAGCTTCACGTGCCCTGATCGGTCCTGCCTTTAGCACCTTCAGCACAGTCCACCCCAAACAGCAATGGTTATTGCAGGGTATCGCGTGCAATGTGACTCTGCAACAGCCTCTCCACCGGAGCTCAGTGACAGCCGGGAGCATCCCATGTAGCAAGTTACCATCCCACAAACTAAACCGTATCCACACGGGAGCATTAAACCGCGTCAAGTGAAGGAAAGCGGTCACCTAGCCACCCTCTGCATCGGTTAAAGAAGCATCACCACGGACCTTTACCTAAAATAGCTCTGCACGATAGAAAAGATAAGACGTCACAGCAATAAACACGCAAACTACACATTTAAAATAGAGACAAATCCTGCCCACCGGCCCGCCGCCCTCCTTCGGCTCCCCAAGGCGCGGGGGCACCGCGGCTCCCCGAGCGCTCCGGGCAGCGCGGGCGGCGCCGCCCGCGGCCTGGCCCCGC
>PTEX01000018.1:1563339-1594718 GCA_003342815.1 Eudromia elegans | reverse complement strand
TCTGCTTTGGGTGGGTGCAAAGCATGAGCATAGCAGAGGCAGTTCTTAACAAATCTGTTAATAATTTTTTTTCCAGCTAAATATGCTAAGGAATGGTCTGGATTCCTAGAGAGACCCCAAGTTGCACTTTAGAAGACTCTGATAAGACTGGACAGATGTGTGTTTGAGGATTTCTCCCCTACTTTTATTTTTTAAGTTACTGTCAGCTTGCTTATTGTCATTAAAAATATACTGTCATCCCAAGTGTATTCTGTGTTTTCTTTAAAAGAAATAACACATCTTCATGCCTCACTGTCAAGTACTCAGTTTTGCTAACTGTAGAAAAAGGAGGGGGGAAGAGGGGTGGTAGGGAGTGCACAAAGGGCCCATCAAGAGGGAGAAAACTGACATGTTAGTTTTGGACATCTTTCCCATACTTTATTTTTTCTTACCTAAGTTTTCTAAATAGCTTTAAACCATTGTTTGATTTAAAAAAAAAAAAAGTATCAAAGCCAAGAAACCCAATGCACTCTTTTTTTTTTTATGTTTAAATAAAATGTTGAGCATATAGTACCTAAAAGCTTTGCAAAATTCCAGACCACCAAAATACTTTATTCCTTTTTTCTTCACCTCTTCCTTTCTTCCCCCTTTATCCAGGCTTAAAGATGTCCTGGTGATTTATGATAATAAAGTTAAGTGATGTTTAGCAGCTGAAGGATTCCAGACACCAGGAAGAAAAGAATGTTGGATGTATGGGTGGGAGGCGCTCTGATGCTGTAGCAAGGTGTTTTTGTGGGGAGAGCTGGGTACTACTGTGCATTAAGAGTAACTGCTTCCCCACCCCGAGCAGAAAGTTCACTAAAACTTCTGTCTATATGTCAGTAAGAAAACTGCTTATTGGGAAGAATGATAAACAGAAAGCAGAGAGTGTGTGCACTGTGGCCTTAAAGTTCAGAAGAGAGAAATTCCATTCCTCCAAGACAAATGCCTGAGTGATTACTGCTTCCTAACAATTTGTAGCACCCTGTCATCTTACTGCACATCACTTTATAATCACAGTTTGTAAACTATTCCACACTAGCTATAGTGTCATCTTTCAAACATGTGCCTGACTGATCAAGTTTTCAGAAGTACTGAACACCCATGATGAGATTCAGTTAAGTTAATCCAGACTTTGATGCTGAGGTTTGTCCCAATGCTCCAGAACAAACTGATAACCCTCAGCTCTTTGCAAGAAAAGCTACATTCAGTCTCAAGGGATTTAAAGCATGGTCCTTAGTGCTTTGCAGAAGTCTTTGAAATGCTCCTGTGACTGAAGCTGCAGACTCTTTCAGGACAAAGGAGGTCCCTCTCAGTCTGCTGTGTCACAAATGCACTTCCCAAGCTCTTCTTTGGAATGCCAAGCCTCTTACTAGTTGGAGGACCTTGCAATTAGCTGCTGCTTGCTGAGAGCTTAGCTAATTGGATGCTGAGGGTGATGCTGGGGTAATGAGGTCTCTCTGAATTCTTACCAGGCTTCAAGAAAGTCATAAAGGCAAGCCTCTCTGAAGAAACGAATAAAGTGAGAAGAGTGGCATAGCTGTGCGTGAACAAAGTACAGCTGAAGACAATTCAGGTTAACTGTTAGGTGAGAAACAGTGCAATCAGAGGAAAATAAGATTATAAAAATTTCTTACCTTCATACATCTGAGACTGGATCCAGAGGTATGAAATGATCACGCAACACTCCTTCTAATGTTAGATTACAAATAAGAACAATTTCTTACAGGAGAACAGAACAAACCGTTTGTTGCATCTTCAGGCCCAGTTCATGGAAGGTTTTGAGTGAGCCACGCAGTCGTGCCTTCTTGGCTTACTGTGTCATGGAATTTGATGATGGATCAGCTGATAGGAGAGCCCTGGCACAGAGCACAGCACATGCCTCCAAACAGACAATTGCTTTCAGAGACTTTACATATGTAATTACAGGGTTGATATTTTTTAATAAGGCTTGTCTGGGCTGGCTCCTGTTTCACTGCAATATTTACTTCTGGCTGGCAAGTGTAATGGGCATACAGCCTTCAATCAGTGCTCACTCCAAGGCCTGCAAGGGAGTACTGTGGTACAAAATAAACTTAAGAGAAAGTGGCAAGGAAGGCAGTCTCACTTTTCCAGATTGATTTTCCTCCCTGTGGATATTTAAATCCAGACCATTACAAGACTCTGGATAATAGACGATGAATAAAATCTGATCTGCATTGGCCTGTAAGGATTAGATTAAGCTATACCTGATGTGTTCTTTTTTTTTTTTTTTTCATTTTGACTGCTCCGATTCTTTGATAAATGCAAAGTGTATGATTATTTATAGTGTGCAAGGTATTTTGTAAGCAATATAGCCACAAGCCTGTACTGCACCTGACACGCATCTTAAACCAGGCAGATATAGCAGTCAAAGTCACAGGCAGCAATGTTCAGGAAGAGGGGAAATATGTAAAACAGGAAGCAACAATTTCACATCAGTTATGGTAGTCTGGTCTTCTCCTGTAATTCCTTTTCTGATGCCCTTTGTGTTTCATTTGCAAGATATGTGTAGGTAACACTATCTGGAGCAAAAAAAGAAGTGATCAGGGGCATCAGAAAGCTGCCCATCTTTCATTCTGGAAGAAAAATCACATTCGGAAGGAGCAGCAAGCAAGCAGAATGCAGCCCATTAAAAATGAGAACACTAGAACATAATGCGCCTGAAATGAAAAATTTTGTAAGAGATTAGATTGGGGGAGAGAAAGCTGTTCTTTATCCCAGTATCTGAGAGATTCTTTGGTGTCTCACAAAGCCGGGAGAAGCCTTTCTATTTCAAATGAAGTAAGTTATCAAACTCAGCAAATCTGAAGGCTTCATTTGTGTGCAGTTCCAACCTCACACATTCCCCATTTGCTGTCTTGATAATCTGCTTATATCATAGCCTTCTCTGAGGCGAAGCTTCTTGGAGTGGAAAGGACATAAAGCCATATTATGTCTTCTACTGGAAAACATATTCTAGAAACCTGTGGAAGAAAGAGCAGACTGGCCAAATGAACATAATGTCCAATATCAGGAGGTAGCTTAGATGTGAAAAAGGAGCCTTTCCAGCCTGTGGGTAGGGATTACATTCAGGACTGTGAGAAGTCAGAATCCTCAAAGACTGCAGTTAAACATGCGTATTGGTTTAGGAAAAGAGCTCTATGCTGAGAGATTGAGCTGGACCAGAATAGATTTTCTTTCATATCAATATTTTATATGGCAAAAATAGTTCTCAGCAGAGTAAATGCTTCCTTTTTTTTCCTCTTCATAGCACAGTCTTCATGCTGTTCGAGTCTCTGCCTATCTGAGAGAAGGAGCTGTGTCTGTTTTGTCTTTGGTCTCCACCTGCCAGCTATTTTTATGCTGCGATGGGTATGGGCCAGATGATGAGCCACAGGAAGATTCTTGTAGGGATGACAGAGAACACATAAAGCTTGATCAATAGAAAAAAGTTATATTTTTTTCTTCCATGGCAAAAACAGGATCACAGAATAGCCAAGTGTAATCTGCAAAGAGCTCCCAGAATGCAGGTGCAGGATTAACTCCTTGGAGATTCTTGTAGGGAAGACAGGTGCCATGATGGGGCTTCTCATACTTTCTGCTTCATAAACCCGCGCGGAAAGCCTTTTGGTGGTGCCAGCTCCTTCTGCTCTGCCTTCCGCTGCTGCTGCCGCCTTCGAGGAAACCGTGATTTCCTCATGGTGATTGGAGGGCACCGTGGCTCCCAAGCTCAGGCTCTTATCTCTGCGCCTCGCGCTCCTCATCCAGACTGCGGTTTTCCCGCACGGGAACGCGACCGCTGCTGGGCTTCCTCAGCCTCCCGCTGGTGACACTTCTCAGCTCAGGGGCCGCGCCGCGGTGTCTCTGAAGAGCTGTGTGTCGGGAGGCCGTGAGGAAGCGCTCCCGGGGACACGCTATTTTCCCCTGCAAGAACCACTGCTACGGGAGGGCTTGGGAAAGAGCCGTATCCCGAGCCAAAGCCGTAAGGAAGAGCCCTGCAGCGTGCGGTGTCTTCACCGTCACTGTATAGAAGCCCGGGTGGGGTGCGGCTGGACCCCTCTCCTCGTTTTGGGATCTCGTCTGCCACATCTTTCCGTGGCGAAGACCGGCCGGCCGCTGCCCCCTCCCTCTGCCATTGCGACCAGCACCAGAGCCGGCGCCGCCGCCATTTCCCCAGCGGCCGCCCCCACCCGCTGCCGGCCGCCAGGGGGCGCGCGCAGGCCCCGCCCCCGCCAGAGGCCCAGCCCCCGCCGCGGGAGGGGAGCCGAGGCGAGCCGAGGAGAGCCGAGGTACGGTGGGGGGCAGTGGCCAAAATGCGCCGTGCGTGGATGCGGCGGGACGGGACGGGTGGACTCGGGGGGAGCGCTCCCGGCGGGAGCGGGAGGAGCGGGAATGCCCGCCCGAAGGCTGCGGTTTGTGCCGGCCTCCTGGGTGTTCCCGGGCGCGGGAATCCGGCTTCCAGACCGGGTCAGGAGGTGTTCGGTGCGGCACGGCTTGCCAGGAAGCGGTCTATAGGAATAGGGGCAGAGCTGGACGTGCGCCAGAGAGGAGATGGCTGGAGCGGCTCGCGTCCTTCTACGGAGGGGTATGGAGAGAGGCAAGTGCTTCCTTACCTTAGTATCCAAGGGAAAGCCGAGCATGGACAACTTCAGGTGGGAAGGAAGCAGAGTTCCGTATGCACAGAGCAAGGGATGTCCTGAAGTGGGTTTAGGAGGCAAATAACCTAGTTATGAACTGACCAAGCTCCAGGTTAAAATAAAGTGGGTGATACGATATCAAGGGTGCAATAGCAGGGCCTGTACCGGGTCACCCAGGAAGTCCTTCCCAGTCTTATGTTCATTTCTTATCGCACCCCACCCCTGCCTGGGCTGTAATTGTTGTCCTCTGCCTCATGCTCTTTTTCTTTCTTTTTTTTTTTTTTTTGTTTTGTTTTGTTTTGTTTTACACCCCAGGATCCCTCAGGAATGCGATTGCGTTCACCACTCCATGGAGAATGGAGAATATCCTAGCAGGTTTGTGCGGAACCAGCCCGGAAGACCCAGTCCCCGTGTGGATCCATGGCCGCGTTGGGCACTGCTTTAACCAGCTGGCGTTAAATGTGGCCCCTCACGTCACCCTTGCAGTGGTCAGTGCTTGCTTCCTCGGCACCCCAAGGTACAGCCGACCTGCCGAGCTCTTCATTACGAGACGAGGATGGAGGTGGGGATGGGATGGTTGAAAATTAGACCCCTGTCAGTGCACTAGACATGTCTCTGGAGAAGTATTGCAATGCACTTACATTTGTCATTCTCTGTTCTTGTGCTGAGTACTACATACAGCTCTGGTTGCTCTGTTGCAGAAAAGAGTCCAGAAAGAACAGAGAGGATTAGTGGGAATAAAAACACAGAAAGTGTCACAGAAAAGATAATATCTGTAGAGGAAATGTCACAGAGACAAGAAAGCAAGGATCAGGGATGTTGCACAGGAAATTTAATCATCCAAAATTAAAATAATAAATATATACTTTTGTTAATCCTTAAGCATTGAAGTCTGTTTTGACCAAAAGATATCACAGGTTATAGAGAAATTTCTTTACAAAAAGGCTACTTTTTGAATGTTTTCTTGCATCCTTGGTACTTATCAGATAGTGCGATGCAGTGGCTTGATCCAGTTTAACAACACCTAAAAATGTTTCAAAGCTGGAGAACGGGCTCCAAGAAAGTTAAGTGAGAACAAATGGATAATGAGGGATGAGGGGGGTGATGAGAGGGAAATGTCAGTGGGAGGTGATGGGTTTTTTGCTCTAAAGCATTTCTTTTCTCTTTCCTCCTCTAGATATGGCACTGGTGTTCCTCACAGGCGAGACTGGAGGTGCAGAATTGCTGCTTCTTTCATACTTGCTGGCCTCCTCCTCGCTGATATCATCCCAGTGACCATTTCTCAGCAGGAGCTGGGCCCTATGTACCTGGAGGTGCTGACAAGTGGCATTGCAGCAGTGACATGGCTCACTCACGGCTTGGCTCTCCTCATGCTCTGCAGGTCAATTCATGGCTCCACCCGGGGGCCTGCAGCCCTGGCTCTCCTCACTCTCCTACCTGTACCTTCCCTTGTCATCACGCTGCTGTGGTACTGCCAAAATGGGACAGCTTGGTCTCCTGCCCATCCTGCAGTGTCTTCCAGGTTCTCCATCCTCTGTCTGCAGCTGGCCTGTCTTCTTCTCTATGTGATTAACTACCTCTTCCCAGCTGACAGAAGAGACAGACAAGAGTCTCTCTCAGTCAATGCCCCCGGGCAGCAAGAGCCGCTCTCCTCGGAGGCAGGGATCCCCACACCAGTGTGCCAGCGGGTGGCAGAAGACGGGGAGAGTTGGCTCTCGCGCTTCTCCTACGCCTGGATGAACCCGCTGATGGAGCGCGGCTACCGCTGGATGTTGACCCAGCCCCAGGATGTCTACGTGCTCCCTCACCAGCTCCGAGCCGCCCGTGTCTGCGACCGCTTCTACTCCTGCTGGCAAAGGAAGGCAGCTCTGCACCAAGTAGAGGGGGAGACGGTGTCTCTAACGAGCCCCCTGATTGCTGGAGGGGATGGCAGCAGCACTGCCCCGGACAGCGCTCCGCCAGCCCGGGAGGGCGTGCGGCTCCTCCCAGTGCTTCATTCCATCCTCGGGCTCCGCTTCTACTTGCTTGGACTTCTCAAGCTGGTTGGCAGCCTGCTGGGTTTCTCAGGCCCGTTGCTTCTGAACCTGCTGGTGAACTTCATGGAGTCAAGGCAGGAGCCTCTGAGCCGCGGGGTCCTCTATGCCCTTGGGCTCTTTGCTGGCTCTTTCCTGGGCGCTCTCTTGAGGAACCAGTTCAGCTACGAGGTGTACAAGGTGATGTTGATGGCACGGGCTGCCGTCATCTCTGCCATCTACCGCAAGGCTCTGCGTGTGAGCAGCACCAGCTTTGCTCGCTTCACCATGGGGGAAATTGTCAACTTCATGAGCACAGACAGTGATAGGTTGGTCAACTTCTGCCTCAACTTCCACGAGGTGTGGAGCTTGCCCTTCCAGTTAGCCATTACCCTCTACCTGCTCTACCAGCAGGTGGGGGTAGCCTTTCTGGGAGGCCTGGCCTTGGCCTTGCTGCTTGTGCCCGTAAACAAGGTCATAGTCAACCGCATCATGAAGAACAACGAGGAGATGCTGAAGCACAAGGACACACGGGTCAAGGTGAGGTGCAGCTGGTGGCTCTCTGGATTCACTGCTATTTGTTATCCCTGTTTGTCTCCAGAACATTGGCTTTTTGGCCGCTTGTGAATCCCAAGTGGATTGATTGCGTTGCACTTATTGAGAAAAGTGCCAGAAAGGGACACACACAGAGAAGTGTCTCAGGGTGATGCAGTTTCACTACCCACAAAGTAATGAGCCTCTAAGGTTTGTGTCACCTCATCTCTTGGGCAAATTCAGGCTCCTTCTGGKTGATCTTGGTTTGGAAAACAGCTAAAGTAGGACCCCAATTTCTTTTTTCAGACGTGCTTCTGTTCTGTTACTTCAGTAATGTTTTCATTCATGAGGTGCTTAGCAATATGGACAAAGGCAGTGGTCATGGATATAATGGTTTATATTGCTCCAGTTTGATACCTGCAGTCATCTTTTCCACTGCTTTCTGCATATTTGCAGTGCCATCTCTTTTACCTCATACCAAACATTTGATGCCAATCAAATGACACCAAATGAGCCTAGTGTCTTCAATGTGAGGGAACGACATTTTCAGTCCCTATTTTTGCCATGCTTTGTAAATATAAAGCGTAAGTCAGTTCTGTGGCAGACCCACTTGGTGCTTTTAACAGAAGCTGCATCTAGCTGTGTAAGGTATCACTGGTTTGCTATCACTGGTCTCGGCTTTATTTCATGTCAGGCACAAACATATCTCGGATTGCTCTGCATGTGCTGACCTGAGAGCAGGAGTGAGAGGGGAACACCTGAGCTGCTGGATGTGGCCCATCCGTAGCTGGGGACCAGCTGCATCGTGGCAGCCCTGGGCCCAAGAACTGGGGCTTATTATCCCACATAATGTCAGGCCCACAGAGATAAATAGTGTCCAGACTGGAGCTACTAAGTCCACAGGTCCCTGCGCTTCTGTTGTGTGTATTTCAGTTGGGAAGCAGTGTAATATTTTGCAATAAGGCTCTTCCCAAGCCTTATGCAGCACAGGTAGCTGAGCAAGCTGGTTCAGTGAGGAAGAGCAAAGTCCCCGGCAGCTGCTGCTTGAATTTATACCCTTGTTATCAAGAAATGTTTCCTGGAATCTGTAGCTCGGCCCTTAGTAGGAGTGGCCCTGGCTGAATGTTGAGGTGGTGCCTGATGTGTTGGGCAGGTGGCAGCTACCCTCTGTGTTTCCCCTCTTCTGCAGCTGATGGCTGAGTTCCTGTGTGGCATTCGTGTGGTCAAGTTCTATGCTTGGGAGCAGCACTTCGGCACGCGGATAAACGCCTGCCGCGCGGAAGAGCTGCAGAAGTTGAAAACCATCAAGTACTTGGATGCTGTGTGTGTGTATCTGTGGGCAGCACTGCCTGTTGTCGTCTCCATTGTCATCTTCATCACATACGTCCTGCTGGGTCACCAGCTCACTGCCACCAAGGTGAGTGAACAGGGACATCCCAGGTGACAGCAGTGCTCACCATGGGCAGCAAGGAGGGCTCCAGAGAAGCATGAGCCCACAGTGGGGCTGCAGGTTTAGGGATGTTGGGAAATTGATTCAGTCTGCGTCTCCCCTGACCCTTCAGGCTGCTACCGGTGGAGCTGTCTGAAGGGTACAGGGTGCAAGGGAGGTACTGCTTCCAGTTTACTGTTGTTTCTGTACCCACACAGGTATTCACAGCATTGGCCCTCGTAGGGATGCTCATTCTCCCCCTCAACAGCTTCCCATGGGTGATAAATGGAACCTTGGATGCCATAATTTCCCTGAATCGAATTCAGCGCTTCCTTGAACTCGCAGACCAGGACCTGGAGACTTATTATGCTCTAGGTAATGGAGGAGGAGGATGCTGGGCTTTGCACCTTGGGCAAGGAGGATTCAGGGCAGGGAGCAGTGGTGTAGGGCACGGGGGTGGCACCAGCAGCTGGCTGTCACCTCATGCTTCAGGACATTCAGTGTTGGAGGCAGAGAGAAGGCGCTCAGTTTCTATGGGAAGCGGGAGGGAAGACTTATAGCATTGCTGTCACTTGTTCCCATTGAGCCCTGCCATCTGCCTCCCTTTGGAAGAGACTGTTCTGGCCTCTTTCCAAAGCTCCTCTGACACTGAAGCTATTGACAACCTCAGCTCAGTCTGGCAGAAAGGCTCAGATGGGTGCCCGTCTCCCGGGCCTTCACTGCTGCCTTTCTCTCTGCCTCTGCTCATTGCCATTTGTTCACATTCAGCAGTAAGAAAAGCAGGTTGTCCTCATGGTGTCTCCCTGAGAGCCAGCAGGTCACCATGTGTGGCCAGTGGGAGTTGGAGACACGCTAGTTTGGGAAGGGGAGGAAAAGTTTAAGAACAAACCAATGGGTTGGTACCTTAGCCTGGGGGTCCAGGGCATCATGGCTGTGCCTGTCCTTGTCACTCTGACCTTGCCAGGGTGGTACAATATGCTGCTTGTCCCTTGCAGGCAGTCCTTCAGGACCTGCTTCTGCCGTGGAAATGCGGGGAGCAGCCTTCTCCTGGGCACCAGTCAAGGAAGAAGGCATCGAGCAGTCCTCATCCACAGGCTCGCTGCAGCTGCATATTGAGAACCTGGCAGTGACAAAGGTGAGCAGAAGTGAGGGGAATAATGAGGAAAGATGACCCCAGAGGAGCTAAATAATGGAGCCAGGACAGCCTGCTTTCCTTGTCTTTTGAGCTGTGTGTCAATCTTCTCTTGTCCAAGATGCACGGGGCATGTGTCACATCTCTGAATGTTTCAGGCACTGGAGAAGATCCTGGCGTGGCTCCCTCTCCTTCTCACCCCTCTTGAAGGAGAGGGGCTGAGGAGATAGCTGGCCTCCAGGGTGACTCAGTGGTTGTTAATAGTCCTTACAGGCTTGTGTCCTGCCATATCAGGGATCTGGTTTTCTCAGCAACCATGCCTGGCTCTGCTACTGGATTTTCTGAGATAGGCCTAGTTCAGGACAGCAGTCAACTTCCTTAAAGGCTGTGTGTGGCTCAAGAAACCTGGGCAGGCTGCCCTGTTCAGAGCTACAGGTTGCTTCTTTTGACTTCCTTCTGCAGGGGATGCTGCTGGGGGTTGTTGGAAAGGTTGGCTCTGGCAAGAGCTCTCTGCTTGCTGCTATTACTGGGGAGCTCATTAAGTAAGTAGACAAAAAACTCCTCCCTGCCTGGGCCCTGCACCCCATGACAGGCAGGGACTGTCCAGTGCCACCTCTTTTTAGTCTACTAACAGTTCTGCACTGCTTTCCTTTTCCTTGCAGGCAAGGGGGACAAGTGTACGTCTGTGACCTGGAGCAAGGATTTGGGCTGGCCACACAGGAGCCTTGGATCCAGTTTACCAGTGTGCGTGAGAACATCCTCTTTGGGAAGGAGTATGATGCCAGGCTGTATGAGAAGGTGGTGGAAGCCTGTGCCCTCTCTGAGGACCTGAATGTGAGTGCCTGAATCCTGGCAGCTGATGCTCTTTCGGGTCTCGGGATCTGGAGGGGCTAAGTCTGTGCTCCTTCCACAAATCAGGCACATATTACAGGTTCCACTGTGTTAGCCAGTGAACTTGCTATTGCACCTAGTAGGAAGCCAGAGCTCCTCTTCTAGTGTGTAACCTTGGACTTGGTTTTCTGAAATGCCAAGCACTGGGAGCTTGTGTTTGCTTCATCAGGAATTATAAGTATTCTGTAAAGACATTTATTTGAGAGCTTGTAGACTATATACTAGTAAACTGAGGGAAGTGTTTCCAGATACTTAAATTCAATTGTCTGTTAAACTGGATGGTCCCTGACATGGTTTTCATCCCACACAGCTATTGATCTCCCCACAAAACTTCCAAGCACAATTTAGCACTCAAACCAGAAGTTCTTTCCAACAGACAATTAAAGTCTGGCCATCCTGTTTTGGAGGGTCAGAGAGTTTAGTGGCATAACTCTGGCCAAGCTTTCCAGTCATCCACAGAACCAGAGTATGGATCTTTACAGTTTAGTTTATTGGTAAGATACCACCCTGAGGAATTATTGCCAGAGCAGGAGAGGGACCCAGAGTTTTGATGTTGAGTCCCCTGTAGCATCCTGTCCTGTTCTAAATGTTTTTTTTTTGTTTTGTTTTGTTTTTGTTTTTGTTTTTGTTTTTTTTTGTTTTTTTTATATTTCAGGTCTTACCAGCAGGTGACCAGACAGAGGTTGGTGAGAATGGTGTGACCCTCAGTGGGGGCCAGAAGGCTCGAGTAGCCCTTGCCAGAGCTGTTTACCAGGTAAAAAGGACAATGGCCGGGCTGTGGCAGATGGCACCCACTGTCAGGTTGGATGTAAAAGATGCTGGAAGCACCAAGCTGTGCACTGTGCTCCAGCAGCCTGTCTTGACCCGCCACATGCTGGACCAAGGTGCTGGTGATGTGCCGTGCCGAGGCACTTGCACCTTTGTCTCCGGCATTGCCTGGAAGCCTGTCCTTGTATGTCTTTCCCCTTAGGAGAAAGAGCTTTACCTCCTTGACGATCCCCTGGCAGCTGTCGATGCCAATGTAGCCAACCATCTTATGCAGAAATGTATTATGGGGATTCTCAAGCACAAGACAAGGATCCTTTGCACTCACAGGACGGAGCTTTTGGAGAAGGCTGATGCCTTGTTGTTGATGGACAACGGCAGGGTAGTCAGGACAGGTATATTGGCCATCTTCTGAGGCTTCTGCATGTGCCTGTTTGTGTCCTGGAGTGGCATGAGCAGGCATGGCTATAAGGGAATGGGATTAACTGGGAGATCCCAGGAAGGGAAAAAAGAGCTCGAGGGCACTGTGAGTAGGTAGAAAAGATAGAATGGAATGGGATGTGCAGATGTACATATAAAGCAGGGTGGCCCTAGAGAGGGTGAGCTGATAAGGCATAATGCCATGGCAGGACATGTGAAGCAGAACCTCTAAAGGGTGCAGGTGCCATGAGAGAAAGTAGGAAAGGCAGTGAGAGAAAGTAGGTGATGTAATGAGAGAACAAACCAGTCCATTTCATAGAAGAAGACTGTTAGAAGCTGACTTCTATTCCTCAAACCTTGAAGCAATTGCATTTCTCTCTTTGCAGGAACACCAGCTGAGATCCTGCCACTTGTGGAAGCTTTCCCCAAGTTCAAGGACATGGACAAGAGGGAGAAGGATAAAGGTCAGGGCCCATTGCACATGAGGGCAACTGGAGCAGTGCAGCTCAGGTTAAAAATCCAGACAAAGTCTGTTGCTGTTATTGAGTCTCTGAACAAAATTTGAGGGCAGTTGTGTTGAGAGGGGCTTAAAGAGGAGAGGGAGCAATAACTATAAAGTACAATAGAGAGAAAGGAAGTGGTGCCAGATATCACAGAGTGGTTGGAGATGATTAGGCTAAAGATGCTGGTCCTGAATCTGTGCTAATTCAGCTGACTGCATTCCGTTTGCTTCGTTCCCACTTGTACCCTTTTGCTGTCTGCTTCTTTTTGTTTGTCAGAAACAGTCCAAAAGAAATAATTCCAGAGAGAGTATGAGCACGTCTCCCAGTCCTCTGGGCTTTGCAGGAATCACATGTTAAGATGGAGGAAGCATATCTGGCCTCAGAACAGTGCTCCCACCACCATGCTCTGCTGTGGCAGTGCTGACCTGTGGATGCTGTGTGCATAGTGGGAGAGAAAGCCCAAGTATCAAGTCCTGGCCAGGATCAGTGTTTGATCCTTCTCTTCTAGCACAGTCCAGATCTGGATGAAAATCTGCCAGGGTTGGCATGCCTGGCTTGAAGAGTAAGGGAGAAAGGAAGAAAGGCCTGCCCCATAGCCTACACTTGCTCTGTTTGCAGTGAGAAACAGCTGCAGAAGAAATTGGCGTTGCACTGACCTTGCTTTTTCCTCTGTATCCACAGCCCCTGAGGAGCAGGGCCAAGAGGATGCCATAAAGACAGAGACAGAAGAATTGACCCAAAACAACTCCCTTCTCTGTCAGGAGGAAGAGAAGAAAGAAGGAGCAGTAGCTTTTCAGGTGTACAAGACATATTGGCTGGCCGTGGGCAGCTGCTTGGCGTTGTCCATCCTCTTTTCCCTGTTCCTGATGCAAGGTGAGGCAGTGGCCCAGTGTTAACATCTTTCTTTAGACCTTCCTTCCTTGTTCCATGGCTGTGTGCAGAGCCCATAGAAAAGAAGGCATCTGGGGTTTAATTGCTCTCACTGCAGCAGGAAGTCTCCTTCCTTCTGTTCTCTAAACTGAATAGCATAGGTGGGAAGGGGACAAGTGCTGGCCTCCACTTTACTGCTGCACTTTTACGACCGTGTGGGTTACTCTAGCAGTGCCCAGTCACAGCTGCAGCTTGTGGCAGTTTCCTTGCACTTGATGCTGTGCCAGTGGAGAATAAGGGTAGAGTGAGATGCTAAGAAAATTCTCTTCCTTCTTTTCTACTTCCTATTTGCTCATTCAAAGGTTGAATCCCCCTGTATGCATTCTGTCTCTCTCTGCAGCATCAAGAAATATCTCAGACTGGTGGCTGTCACACTGGATCGCCAGCATGCCCCAGACAGCAAAAACCTCCGTGACGCTCACTTCAGCTCCTCTCCCTTCCCCACAGCTGCTGCTCTTCTTTGCTGGGCTTGTGTAAGTGATTGCTGGACAGGGGATGCCAAAGGCAGCCAGACACACTCAGCAGCTTTGTCCTTTGGCCACCCTGCTGCATGGGGTCTGTGTGGCTGCTTGGAGAAAGACAGATAAGTGAAGTCCTTGACCTGAGAGGGATCTGATGAGGGGCCTGTGGGGCTGGTGGAACCCCGCTGGCTGCCTCTAGATGAAGGAATGTGTTTGTCCCAGCATGTGAGGGGATGGTCTGTCACAGACATGTCAGGTTGAAATGTCCTGGTTTCCTCTTGAGTCTGCCCCTCAATTCTGACATGCAATCTGTGAGTTTACTGTCTCAGGGACCCTGGCAGATCCATGCTCTTCCTCCTTCTGTGTTCTAGGTTCCCTGTTCAAGCTCTGGACACAGTCACAGTCACTTCCAATGGTTCACTAGATGTGACTTTCTACCTAACAGTTTATGGGAGCATTGCAGGAGCCAACTCCCTCCTCACCATTCTGCGGGCCTTCCTCTTTGCTTTTGGCACCAACCGTGCTGCCATTGTCGTCCACGCGCGGATGCTCCAGCGGATTTTAAAGGTAACAGCCAGAAAAGTCAGGACAGGCTGACTCCTGACATTATTCTCCTAGTTGGGATTAAGAGTTTGGGATGTGAATTAGAGTTTCCCTTGGTGTTAGCTGATGGTTTAAGGATATAATGTTAAGGCTTAAAGTGTAATCCTTTCAGTGCCCATTCCAGAGATGGGCTACAAAATGCTGTTAGAAGCCTAGATTTCCTATGGCAGTCCCCAGCTCTGGTCTTAGAACACCATGATACCAGTACCAAGCTCTGTGCTGATACTCTGGGTCACTTGTGGCTGATAAACTGTGGTCCATTGTGAATTCAAGAAGTATCAAGATTTGGGGTTCATATGCTGTGAACATTTGGCTGTAGGACTGAGGTGTACTTTGCTCTGAGGGCACTTTATTCTAAGTTGTATGGAGAATCTGGGCCACCTGGGCCACCAAAGTTCAGAAAATACCTCCCAGGCTGACACATAGTGTATGGAGGCTGTGTGGAGTGTGTAGGTTAGCAGAGTCCCTTGGGCTCTCGTTGTTCTTGGGGTAAAGGATCAAGGGGAAGTTGTTGGAGCACAAGGGGCCAATGAGCCAGGAGTCAGAATGGGCCCAGTAGAGCTCGCTCCATTCCTTGCCAGGCTGGTTTATATCTGTTCACTGTTAGACTTAGAGATATAGCTCAAGTGAGGACCAGTTTGATCTGTTGCAGGATCACAGACTCAGATATGAGATTGGAAGGAGTCTTCAGGCAAGATTTAGGGCTAGTGCTGGCATATTCCAGTTAACTTTCCTTAGGACTGGGACTTTTTTAGGTTTTCAGTCTAGGGTTAGGATTAGAGGATTAAGATTATCAACTGATATTAGAGAATTAAGGGTTAGAATTAGAGGATCATCTCACTGGCTACCAGTGTCCCAGTATGGGATCCAGGTGAGTCATCAGGTTATTTTTTGGGTCAGCATAGTAGTGTGACACTCCCTATGTTAGCTCTAAACCTGACCTAGAGAGCTGCCTTTGGGCTTGGGGATGGGATTTAGGTTGAGATTTAAGGGTATGGACTAGATTGGCAGTATCAGAACTTTGTGGCTGCCATCTTGGTACCTGTCAGCCGTTCTGCACAGAAAGGCACCTTGCTTTTACCATGAGAGCTGCCTGAGTTGTTTAGCAAGGGGGTGGTGGCTTTGAAGCTTTTTTCCCAGCAGAGGAAGTGGTGGGGCTGGGGTGGCCGCCCCGCCGTGGGCCTGTCTTGCTCTGCTCAGCTCTGCATCTCCAGGGCCCTGCTCTGCGGCTGAGCCCCGCTGCAGCCCACTGTGCCTCCTGCTCTCTTGTTCCCCTGCTGCCAGGCCACGGTGACCTTCTTTGACACCACACCGGTAGGCCGGATCCTGAACCGCTTCTCCTCAGACCTGTACTGCGTGGATGACAGCTTGCCTTTTATCCTCAACATCTTCCTGGCCAACATGTTCGGGCTCTTGGGCATGCTGGTGATGATCACCTATGGCCTCCCTTGGATTGCTGTGGTCTTGCTGCCCCTGGCTGCCCTCTACTTCTCCGTCCAGCGCTACTACCGGCGCACCTCCCGGGAGCTCAAGCGCCTCCACAGTCTCACCCTCTCGCCCATCTACACCCACTTCTCTGAGACCCTCTCAGGGCTGAGCAGCATCAGAGCCATGCGGGCAACACACAGGTGAGTGCAGGGAACCAGCACTCGTCCAGAGGTGTGGCTCTGTTTATGGACTAGAGCCGTGGCACTGGTTGTAGCATCCAGAGCAGCCCTGGCCTGGGGCAGTGTGGGCACTGCTGGGCTGCATGGCCCGGCGTGCAGCTCTGTCATGTCCCCGCCAGGTTTGAGTTGGAGAATCAGCTGCGCCTGGAGCAAAACCAGCGCTGCCTCTTTGCCAGCAACACAGCGACGCAGTGGCTGGACATCCGCTTGCAGATGATCGGGGTTGCTGTCGTTACTGCTATTGCAGGAATTGCCATTATCCAGCACCAGAAGCAACTAGCAAATCCAGGTGGGGGGCCAGGGAGTGCTCTGTGGCCCAAGGGCACCTTCCCTCCTAATTCAGAGCTTCAGCATCTCCCTGTGCTGGGGGGAGGCAGAGCGTTTTCTCAGTGTCCCCTTGCAACTCACCCCCAAAATTGTGCTTCAGCTCCTATACCTCCTCTTGCATGTCCCTATTCCAGAATGGGATCCCTCACTCCAGAATGGTCCTTGTATCTCTGTCCTGCTACCAAGATCCTAGATCCTTCCCTGCCAGTAACATGCCTGTTTATGCTTTTGTCATCTCAGGACTTGTGGGTCTGGCACTGTCATACGCCTTGTCTGTCACAAACCTGCTCTCAGGCCTCATTTCCAGCTTCACTATGACAGAAACCATGATGGTGAGCGTGGAGCGGACAGAGGAGTACACAACAGACATCCCCATGGAGCCCCAGGATAAGCTGATCCAGGTAAAAGCTAAAACATGTTCTCAGACACTGGCCTGTTTCTCATCCTCTGCCTCTGTGCCATGCACTTGCCTCCTGGCAGAGATTACAGGGTTCCAGGGAATGGGTGGAGGGCCATCACCCAGAGCACCTCCCTTGATAATTCGTCTTTTGCAAGTACATCCCTCGAGGGGATGAATCTCAGGAAGGAGTTTGTGTCTGTGAAGGAGTCTGCGAACACTGGAACAAGATGAAGGGGGGAAGAGCAAAAGGGGCACTGTGCCTGAGCTGTCAGAGAAAAGCCAGCCTAGAAGGGACTGGAGATGGAGGTGGGCAGAGAGTGGGGCCTGTTCGAGGGCCAAGAAACCAGCCAAAGGGGAGGACAGCGCTTGGCTGGAGGTGGGTGGGACTGGAGCTGGCAGCAGGTCACAGTCACCGTCTCTCTTGCGCGGGTCCCTGTCAGGTTGCTGCGGACTGGCCCAGCCAGGGGCACGTGGAGTTCCAAGAGGTGGTTCTGGCATACCGAGCAGGCCTGCCCAACGCGCTCGACGGAGTGAGCTTCACTCTGTATCCTGGAGAGAAGGTGGGCATTGTGGGGCGCACGGGATCCGGAAAGTCCACCCTTTTCTTGGCGCTTTTCCGCATGCTGGAGCTGAAAGCAGGGCGGATTCTCCTGGACGGTGTCGACAGCCGGCTGGTGGGCTTGAAAGACCTGAGGTATGGAGGGCTGAGCAGATAGAGGGGCAGCTGCGGGGGGAACATGGGAGAGCAGAGCTGCCAGGGGCTGGGTGTTGAGGGACAGTGTGAGGGGGAAAACAGTTCTGCTGTTTGGTCATCCTCTTATCAGGTTGTGCAACTTCTTATGAGCTGCTCTGTTATTTCTGAGCAGTTGTGCTAAGGATCCCAGACCGAACATATGACCCATGTTTTGTCTCTGTGCATCTAAGCCACGCAGCAAGCCAAGACACCTCACCCCAGAGAAATAGGCCCTTGCTTTCCTTCACTTTCCGCTGAACCCACGTCGTGTCCTCCGTTCTCCCGTGCTTGCAGGTCCAGACTGGCCATCATCCCACAGGATCCGTTTCTGTTCAGTGGCTCCATTCGAGAGAACCTGGACCCGCAGGGACGGCACACAGACTCTGAGCTGTACCAGGTGCTGGAGCAGTGCCACCTGCGGGACGTGGTCCTTCACATGGGTGAGTCTGAGCCCACCATGGGCAGCCCTGTGTGCAGAGAGGGGAGGTGCCCTCAGCTCAGCCGGCAGCTGGGGAGAGGGCCAGGCAGAGGCAGAAGGGAATTGATAGGTGAGGCCGCACGAGGATCATGGTGAAACAGGTCCGTGAGACCCCCAGGATGCTCCCTAACATTTCATAGCAAGAGGTTGGCAGGTGATGGGTCAGACGGGCAGGGCTTGGCAAGATCTTACTGACAAGACCAGACTCCAGCAAATGCTGGCGCAGAGCCTAGGGGGCACAGCAGCGCTCTGGCTCTAGCCAAGCGGGGTTTTCGCTGGGAAGACTCCAGGCTGGAGGAGCTGTTCGGGGCCCGGCACACAGCCCAGCGGGTGACTGCTGAGCTTGCGTCCCTACAGGTGGATTGGACAGCGAGCTGGGAGAGAGAGGGAGGAGTCTGTCCGTGGGACAGAGGCAGCTGGTGTGTCTGGCCAGAGCCCTCCTGACACAGGCCAAGGTGAGTGCCCCTGCTGGTGTAAGGGATAGGGGGGCCGCTGGTGGTGCTGCTGGCACAGTAGGGCAGGGTGCTCCTGACTCTAGGAGTTTTGAGGGTGGGTGACCAGTGTTACCTTGTCAGGCTGTCCCTAAGCTGGGGCTGGGATCTTCCCTATCACGTTTGGGAGCTTCTCCTCCATCTGTCCCTGGCAGGTGTTGTGCATTGATGAGGCCACAGCCAGCGTGGATCAGAAGACAGACCGGGTGGTGCAGCAGACCATCCGCCAGCGCTTCGCTGACAGAACAGTTTTGACGATTGCTCACAGGTACAGAGGGCTGGGCGTGCTGGGCTGGGCTCGCCCAGTGCAGCTCTGCTGCCTCGCTGCCCCTGCCATGCCTGCACTTGGAGCTGAGCAGGGAGGTCTCTGGGGTGAGGCTCTTTGAGGTGCAGAAGGCTGAAACTTGTCTAGTGTTCACCTCTGGAGTTTACACCTCTGCATGCTGGAACAACTGTGTGTGAAAATGTTGTACCCAGAAGCTGGGGGCAGCAAAGGGCTCAGTCAATATACCCCATTCTATAGTAGATAGCTCCTTGGACCCTGCGTTCTGGGGCCAGTGAGTGAATCAGCTCTCATGGCTCTGCCAAAGAGGACAAGGAGGAGTGCAGAAATACCCACAGAGAGGAGCAGAGAGGGTGCCCGGGTGGAGCAGGGTCTCTGCTTCAGCAGAGGGCACTGCAGGACAGCTCGAGGAGAAGGGCTGCAGCCCGCTCCTCCGGCAGAGCGCATCCATTCATGATTCCATTTTCCAGCTCCTGGCGCTTCGGTTCTGGCTGGCAGCCTGTGCTAGCAGGACATTGCCCAGGCCGGACAGGCTGGCACTGCTTGCCCCAGAGCCGACAGCCTGAATTTAGGAGTAGGGGCACTAGGTGGTTGTAGACAGAGACGGTTATGGACAAACTTGGAGCCCGTGGCTACTGGGAAGGGCTGGGGGGGTTTTAGGCTTTCCCCTGCCCCAAGCGCTCTTGTTGTTGCCTGTTGAGTGAGAGCCTGGAGGAGTGTGAGAGTTTGGAGGGGTAATGCAGTGGTATGGAGGGTGCCTCTGGGGGAGTTGCTTCCCTGCACAAAGGGCACCACAAAAAATAAATAAAAGTCAAACAAGCAGATGGTGGGGGCTGGTGTCCTGCTGTGCGGAGGTGGGAGTGACAGAGGATGGGCAGGGTGGGATGGGCCTTGCAAGTAAAACGAGTGGCTTTTGCTCGGTAAAATAGATAGCAGGTAGCTGGGAGAGATGTGAGGGGGCAGGAATGATGTTCATACACTAACGGGATTAGAGTGCAAAAACAGAGTGTGAAGGAAGGTAAGTGCTCTGGGCGCTGAGCTGTGGTGGGGAGGATGGGTCTTAGATGGAGGACCTATTAGGAGAACCAGAAAAGGAAGGAATAGCAGGCGGCCAGGCAGCAAGCCTGGGTCAGGGATGGTCCCAGACTCTCCTGCACTGGATGAAGGGGGACAAAAGAGACCAGGAAAGGAGGAAATGTGGTGATGGGGTTGGTTTGTGCCTGCGCATCTCCCAAGCCATTCAGCTTTGGCTGAGCCACTGCCTGGATGCAGGCCTGAAAGTGACCTTGTGACCACCTTGTGCTGTGGCCCCCGGGTCACTGTCAGTGCTGCAGGCTGGCACTGTTGTGAGGCAAAGGGTAACCAGAGAGCTGAACCCCGGGGATGTCACTTGCTCCAGTCCTGTGCGCTCCCTCTGATCTGAGTTTCTTCGGGCTGGTTTTGCTCCCTGGACAGTGCACGACTGCCCAAAGATCTTACTGCTGCCCTAAGCCCCTGTGTAGCTCTTGGAAGGGGACAGGGGAAAGGGAAGGAAGGTGGAGGGGCTGACAGAGGAGGGTGCCTTGGTGCACGCTGCAGGTGCTGCAGTTGTGCCCCTGCCCTCTGCAAACCCCACTGGCGGGGGCAGCAGGAGGGAGGAGGGCAGCAGCGAGGCTGGGGAGGTCAGCAGCCCCGGGCACTCGCTCTGCAGGCTCAACACGATCCTCGACTCGGACCGCGTGCTGGTGATGCAGGCCGGGAGAGTGGCCGAGCTGGACTCCCCGGCCCGCCTCCGGGACAAGGATGGATCCTTGTTCCAGCAGCTCCTGCGCAGCGGACAGCAGTGACCTCGCCCCCAGCCCTGCTGCTGCCTTTACTCTCGCCTCGGCCACCTCTTTGCAGGCCCGGAGCTGCTGCGATGAGAGAAGGGTTAGTTCCCATTGCTGGGAAAACGGGGACATGCTAGCTTGGCTGGTGGGGTGCTGCTCCACACAGAGGCTCCCCTTTGAGATCACAGAAGGCTTATCTTCTGCTCTGTGGGAAAGCAACAAGTCCTAGTTTGAGACCTTGTCTCACATGTGCAGTTTAAAATAAAGTGGCAAAGCCTTTGTGATGTGTTGTCCAGCCGTCCTCTTTGGCTCCCAGACCTCAGCTTCCTGGTGAGGTCCAGCAGTGGTGACCTCCCTGCACAGGGACAGCCCTTCCTGCATCCCGGGGCTTTCAGGCTGCACCAAGCACTCTGAGGTGCTTCCTCCGTCTCCCCTGGACGCCTTACCCCAGACACGTCCCCATTACAGGTCATTACATGACAGGCCTCGAGTCTGATTTATGACAAGACCTCTTTTTCCAAGGATTCTTCCTCTTCCTCCTCCCCCCTTCCTCCCAGCTTCTGCCAGTTTAGGGTCAGCTTGCTCTTCCTGTCAGAGCCCGCGGCTTTGCTCTGAGCCTTTTCCTTCTCTCCCCGAGACGTGGAAGCAGTTCCAGGCAGGCACGCACCCCTGCTACGCTCTCCTGGCACGTGTCCCTTCTCTGCCCCCAGGCTGCAGGAGCCATCTCTGCTCCCTGAGGCCACATCCTTCTTTGCTTAGTGACTAATGACCTTGCCTCTCCATGCACAGAGCCTTACCACTCCTTTCTCGGAGGCTCCCAAGGCCTCTGGCGCTCTCCACAGCTCCAGGGCAGGGAAACAGAGGGCTTCCAAATAACTACAGGCTTATGGTGGGCCAGAACATGGGGCGGAACCACCACCCTGCCAGGACCTGCGTGGAAATACCCAAAACCCAACAAGCAGCTGAGCCACCTGGTCTAACTGGGTATGCTGAGAAGGGGAAGGTTGAACTAGATGACTTCCAGAGGTCTCTTCCAGCCTAAATTATTTTATAATTCTGTGATGCACTTGCTCTGGGCTTGTATTTGTTTTATTTGATAAAGGTACATCATCCATCCACATATTAAAAAAATAATTTTTCTGATGAAGCCCCAGGTCGCCCTCCTGGCTGGGCGCTTATTCCTCTGCCCAGTCTCTCTGCACCATCTTGGACCCTGCACAGCAACTCTACAGGCCAGCAGCTGTTTGGGTTTTTGGGTTGGTTGGCAGGTTTGCTTTGTTTTGCTCTCCACTTCTTAGCCCTCCATGCCCATGGGAAGGCACTGAAAATCCTGGAGGACCCTGCTGCACACCGGACCAGAACAAGCAGCGGCTGACCCAGTGTAAAGGGTGACCCGCTCGTCTACTGCCAGGCTTTGGTAATAGCAGAGAAGTCGGTGCCCCAGCTGCTTCCCGAGCGCATGCCGGGCTCTGCAGCCCATCCCTGCATCCACGGCAGGGCGCTCAGCCTCTGCTTGTCCAGAGAACCGGAGGCGGATCCTGGCGGCACGCCGGGAGGGGCCTGGGAAGGGAAGCGAGGTCCCATGTCCCTCCTCACCCGGTGCATCCCCAGCCTTGTCCATCTCCAGCTTCGCTGTGAGGACGTGCGAGAAGGCCCAGCTCAGGAGGACCCCAGGCAGAAGGGGCCCCGCAGCCCTCACGAGCAGGGGGTGAAGCGGCAGCACGTGCTGGAGTAGGGAAGGAGCGCTTGTCATTTGGAGGTGGACCAGACAGGACAGCTTGGTAGGCAGGGGAGAAGACACGTAGATCATCAGGAGGAAGGTACAGAGTGTGTTTGTAACCCCAAGTCCAACGGCAAGAGGGCATCACACAGGCAGAAAGGGCTTGAGAGGGTCCCGACTAACCAGAGCTGCCTCCAACCGGCTCACGGGACCACAAGGCTGCGGCACGAGGGCGTTCGCGCCCTCCCCAGGGACGGGGCGCCCCAAACGCACCAGCCGTGGCCTCCAGCAGCAGCAGCTGGGAGATGCCCTGCCGAGCGCTGGGGCAGGCAGGCCCGTGCAGACCTAGAACGGCCCCGGAAGAAACATCCCGAAGCAAGAGGGCGAAGCCGCTTCCAGGCRTCACGCAGACGAACTCCACGGGCCTGGCAGGATTCGGGTCGGCGAGAAGGCCGCCCCTCTCCATCGCTGCCAGCCCCGTTTCCCAGGGCTCGCGGCAGGCAGCCTCGGGCAGCCCGGCCTCTGCATCCCCGTGGCGCCGGCCGTGCCATGGGCTCAGCCCCGGGCAGGGCCGGGACACTCGGCGCCGCGGGGCTCCGTCGGCGCGCTCGCTGCCCGGAGCCCTTCCCGGCCGCCCCGCAGGCAGCAGAGCGGCTCCCTGGGGCGCAGTTCGAGGGGTGGCCAGGGCCTGGCTCCGAGAGTCCTCACAGCTCCGTCGTTTTTCTGGGCTCGATCAGCACTGTGTTCAACATGCCCACCTGGCACTCCTGGTCCTGGAGCTTCCTCGCAGCCTGCGAAGGGCTTTGGCACCAGTTCGACCGCTGGCGGCCCCTGTGCCAGTTCCTCAGAATTAGGAGGACGGTGATGAGGACGAGCACGGCGGTGAGAATCCCAAACACCAGCACCGTCACCAGCTGGGCCTCGCTCAGCCCGGAGTCCCGCTGCGTCACCACCTCCTTCACGGAGATTTTCAACAACCCTCCCGCGGGCACCTTCTCGCTGTGGTTGGCCACGCGTCGCCCCGTGACCGCAGTCCTGAGGGGCTCCAGCTGAGTCACCCCCGGCATCTCGCTGGTGGTGCTCTTCACCACGCTGCCGCCGCTCTCGTGGTTCGCAGCGGGGTAGGGGGCAGCCCAGGTGGGCTCGGGGACGGGGATCTCGCAGGTTTTGCCCGTGAAACGGTCGGGACACAGGCAGTCGTAGTCGTCGATGCGGTCGTAGCACTTGGCCCCGTTTTTGCAGGGCTGGCTGGCGCAGTCGTTGATGTTGATGGTGCAGAAACGGCCCTCGAAGCCCACCTGGCACTGGCAAGAGAAGCGGTTGACCCCGTCGTGGCAGGTGGCACCGTTGGCACAGGGGCGCATGAGGCAGTCGTCCACGTCGGTCTCGCAGAGAGCACCCACGAAGCCAGCGAGGCACCGGCAGGTGAAGTTGCTGGCAAAGCCGTTCTCGTCCTGGCACTGCCCGCCGTTCTTGCACGGAGACCTGCGTGGGGAGAGCAAGGACGGTCACAGGTGCAGCTCTCTGCCCTACGGAGGCTGCTCTGGCTGTGCGAGGACAGCACAGCCCTTCCTAAAGAGAAGCACGGGCAGGAGGTGGCACCTCCCCATGTGAGATGGTGCCCCAGAAGTCGTCACTGTGCACAGGCCTGTTGCCCCCCCAGGAAGAGGCTTAAGCCAAACAGCACGAAGAGGAAGCGGGCCCTGCTGCTGAACCTCAGTGACAAGGCACAGGTCTCCATACAGATCACAGCATGGTCCCTGCCCCACGGGGTTGTGCAGGGCACCGCGCTGAGCCTTAGCTCCACTAGTGCGTGGAAATCCACTGGTACTGAGGCAAGCTGGGGCACTGCTTGCTTGGTAGCGCCTGGCCTGGCACTACTGCTGCCTGCCCTGCCCCTGCTGCTGTGTCTCACCCGGCCTTCTCACATGGCCCTGTCTTCATTTCGCAGTCCTTCCCATGGAAGCCTTCTGGACACAGGCAGGAATACTCCCCATCTCGGTCGTAAACGCACTGAGCCCCATTCCGGCACGGGGACTGGTGTTCGCAGATGTGTATGTCTGAGGGGAAAGGAAAAGGTGGCGTTAGTAAGAAAAGAGGGCGCTGTGGCCAACTCACTGCAGACACAGCCCATCAAACTCCGGGGCGATCGGGAGAAGGCAGCAGTTTCTCTCCCTTGCCCTCTCCTCCGACACAGCTCCAGAAACGCGGTGCGCAGAGCCAGCCTGCACACGCTGCAGCGCTGCTGGCTACGGCACCGGCTCAGGGGTGCACGGAAAGCCCCTGTCCTACACGACGGGGGCTGCAGGCTGCGCTGTGTGCACCGCGTGCCGGCCGGCGCGCACCCGCAGCAGCCACCGAGGGGACCCCGCTGGCCGCCTGCTGAAGGCAGGAGCCCGGGGGAGCGGGAGGTGCTGCCCGCAGCCCAAGCGTGGCGTGGGAAAGGCCATGAGTTCACTTGCTCCATTTCCTGAGGCTGGTCGGAGCTGCGGCACTTCTTGCCATGGAGCCGGTCCCGGCAGCCCGGCCTCTTTCGCAGAAGGGAAAGGGAAGGTCCCAGCCGGCAGGGGTGACATCCTGTCTCCTTGGCAGCCGGCATCACCGGGGCTGCTTCCACCCACGTGGGTGCAGTGACTCCTGCCCTCAGCCCCACACAGAGGGAGGTGGCCCCTCAGGAGACACCCAGCCCTTGTCTCCCCTCTGCTTCCCGCCCAGGGTCCCGGCCGCCCGTGCCGCGTGCCAAGCCCGGCCCGGGACTCACCCTTGTCGCAGAACTTGCCGGCCCAGCCGCTGTGGCAGATGCACTGCCAGGGCTGGTGGCAGGCGCCGTGCAGGCAGCCCGGCATGCGCACGCACTCCTCGCAGGACTCGCCCTCCCAGCCRGGGTCGCACCTGCGGGAGGACAGCACGGGCAGCCGGGCAGCCTCGCCGGCGCTGCGCCGTCCAGCCGCTGCTGCGAGCGCGCCCAGAGCCCCACGAGCCTGCTGGCCCCGCTCCCCAGGCGCTCGTTACTGACATCGCCCTAAGGGAAGGCAGCAACGGGCCCCGAGGACTGTGTGCTTCATCCTGGCTCCTTTCATTATAACCTGTCCACGTAATTTTTCCTGTAAAGCGCACGGTAACCCAGCTGCAGAGCCCTGCTCAACGTGAACAGGCAGCCTCATCCACAGCTCACTGGGGAAGCGTGACGGGAAAAGCAATCCCAGCGGCACGCGATGGTTGGACCCTGACCCAGGCGAGCGGCTCAGCGGCAATGGCTGTAAGCAAAGCAAAGCAAAGCAAAGCAAAGCAAAGCAAAGCAAAGCTGTTGCTGCGCTGCCCTCAGACCTGCCGGCGCCCCAGCTCCCGTGGGGAAAGGAAGCGATAACGAGGTGAGAAGAAAAGGGCACAGCCATGGAAGCAGAGCAGAGTGGAGGTGCATCTGGCACCAAATGCCACAAGGCTAGACCCCAAACGGAAAAATTAAACCTAACAAGGACAATGTGGTCTCCACAGTAAGCAATGGGCTTCATTTTCACGGCTAGGACTCATTTTAGCCAGACGCACAGCAACTGCAGCGTTGCCAGGCTGGTCAGAGGCTGCACTTCAGCACCCGGGGCTGGCTGTTGTAACGGCAGTTTGTTCCCAAGAGATGGGGAGAACGGTAAGAAAACTAATAAACAAACAAACAAAGCAACTCTTTGACAGGAATGGAAGAGATACTGATAAAATCAGGCAAAATACATTCATAATTCAGATCTGAGAGACCGCTCTACTCTAAGGTGCCCACAGACTGCAGCAAGGGAACAGGAGACCTGGGCTCCCCTCTCAGGGGAGAAGAGCCAGCCCTAAAGGCTGCAAGGGAGGGGGCCAGGTGAGCAGAGAAGGTTCCTGTTGGGGATAGTTTCAGTGGGTTGCTGCTGACAGAAATCCGGAGCAGCGACTCACAGGCTCGGCTCCAGCAGGATAACCTGCAACCAGGCCACCCACCGCTCCAAGCAGAGCAGCGTCTCGCCTTGGGCTTTGCACCGGCTCCCGCGGCCGCAGAAGGGATCGGGGAGGAGCCAGCCCCCGGCAGCTGCACCCAGGAGGCCAGCAGAAACAGAGCTGGGCTCTGAGGGCCACGTGCTGTGCAGATGTCCTGCCCAGAGCTCCCCGGCTGGCACTGCAAAGCCACATCTGTTCCTTTGGGTGAGAACAAATGACCCAGGAACGGTGCTGCCAGGCTCTGCTGTGAGGGGCTGAGCGTGCCCCAGGGGGAGAACAACGGCGTGCACGCAAGCAGTCTGCCCAGCTCCGTGCCACGGCGTGCACACGAGCAGTCTGCCCAGCTCCGTGCCACGGYGTGCACACGAGCAGTCTGCCCAGCTCCGTGCCACGGCGTGCACGCAAGCAGTCTGCCCAGCTCCGTGCCACGGCGTGCACACGAGCAGTCTGCCCAGCTCCGTGCCACAGCGTGCACACAAGCAGTCTGCCCAGCTCTGTGCCACAGCGTGCACACGAGCAGTCTGCCCAGCTCTGTGCCACAGCGTGCACACGAGCAGTCTGCCCAGCTCCGTGCCACGGCGTGCACACGAGCAGTCTGCCCAGCTCCGTGCCACGGCGTGCACACGAGCAGTCTGCCCAGCTCCCAGCTGCTGCTTGCAGGGCTGCCCTGCGGGATCACGCGCTGGGCAGCAGCATCTGCCAGCCCGCGCCAGGCCAAGGGACAGGGGCCACCTGGGCAGCGCTGTTGTGTCACTGGCTGCAGCACAGGGACAGGCTCTGAGCTCTGTCTCATGGGATCTGGACAGGGGTCCCCCACACACTCTTGTTCAGGGACAGAGCTGGGCTGTGGGGGCACATGGGCCGCTCCTTGGCATGGTCTTCATAAAAGCATCCAGAGACGCCCACCTAGACCCATCTGTTGTCTCTAAGAGAGTCACCCTCGAGGCTGCTGATGCCCTCATATGTTGGCAGCTCTTCTCTCCCATGCTCCCAGGGAGAGCATCCCACCTCAAACAGCGAGGAGGCCAAAGGCCGGCTCTCGTCTAAACCTGCTCTGTTGTCTGATGTCTTTCCCCAGCCCATCTGAGCCTCCGGCCTCCCTCCCATCACTGGTGCGCCACAGTGCTTCCACACTCCTGCCCAGACTGTGAGGAACGCTTGGGCCTGGCAGAACAATGCCAATCGCTGAGTGGCAGGAGACCCCAGCAGCACTGAGGTCCATCAAGGGACCGAGGGATCTGGGGTGCGGGTATGCGGAGCAGGAGGTTCCCCAGCTCAGAGAGAGGGGCTGTAAGAACTGGGAAGGTGGCATCTAAGGAGAGCAGTTCCCACCGCAAGCACCAAGAGCGGGGGCCAAGGCTGAGCCATACCTGCACTTGCCATCCTGGTCGCAGCAGCCGTGGGCCAGGTTACAGCGCTCACTGCAGTCATCACCTGCAAGGCAGGAGACAGGGGAGTCACGTTAACCAGGGACAGCTCGTGACCCCAGGCCTGCTCATGCCCTGCTGGGTCATAGCCACCGGCACCCGAATGCTGTAATACCTTTTGGGTTTTCCATTGTAAGCACTCAGCCTGCCCTTCCACCAGAACTACTAAGCTGAGGACCTCCTTCCCAATCGCTGCGTGCCACACGAGAGATGAAGACTTTGCAGCCAGGCCAGCAGTGACAACACTGTGCTGTGCCGAGAAAGAGCCCGGTGTCCAAAGCCGCCCGCCCGCCAATGCTCTCCCCCATCACCTTCGTGCTGCCTCCCTCCGCCTCCAGGCCCTTCTGGTCTGAGCTGTGGAGTGCGCCCTGTGCGACGGCTGTCCCGCTGTCCTCCAGCTGAGACCCTCCAGAGAGGAGGGTTGTCAGGGTAATGGCAAGGATGGGTCAGTGGCCTCTCCCGGGATGCGCCCATTCCCAGCCCTCAAAACAAGGCTGACAAGTGAGTGCTGCTATTCTCTGTCACGGCCACGTTCTGAGCGCTCGCTCCGCATCACAGAGAGCGAGGCAGGAGCGGGGCACAGCAGCGGGCCGGGTATCCGGTTCTGTTTATTTATTTAAGAGCCGCAGCAGGTGTAACGTAGCCACGGGCTGGCCGTGCCGCCTCTCGTGCCCCGCGCGGCTGGCCTGCTTCTCCAGCCAGGTGTCTGCTTTCCTCCCCGCCGGCCCCTCTCCCCGGGCACCCGCCTCAGCCTCGCACAGAGCTGCCCCCATCCAGCTCCCCTGGGGCTCGCTCAGAGCCCGCGAGAGAAGGTGCAGGTGCCCCAGGCACCCTCCTGGCCCTTGTCATTGCGGCAAGAAGATGGGAGCATTCCCTGTGCTGGGAAATCTTGCTGGGAAACCAGCAGACATCCCGGGCAGTAGTGTTAGAGAAAAACAGCAAATAAGGGGTTTTCACGGAGCCCAGCACGATCCCAAGGCAGCCCAGGAGATGAAAGCTCTTGCATGATTTGCCTCCTCCATCCCCGACGGGGACAGGCTGGAGCCCCCACAGCACGAGGAGCACTCCGGCTTTGACCAAGCGATGCTGCAGGCTGCGTTGGGAGCAGGGGCAGAACACCCCAGCGTGCACGCCAGCGCCCCAGCAGCGCCGAGGCGATGGACTCCAGCTGCTCAGGACAGGAGCCTCCCGAAACAGGTCGCTGCAAACCAGGAGCAGCATCTCAGGACTGCTCAACCCAAGCGTGGGTATCGCTGTCTCTCCTATCTGTAAATATTTCTCTCCTTGCTGGTGGGAATTCAACACTCATCTTCAGGAACGGATTTTGCCTCACAAGATCCAGATTAGCTGACTAGTTTTGGGACCTGCTTACCCCTCTGCCCAACCTCTCCAAACAGGCCCATCCATTCAGGGATGTTTGCTGTAGCTGAGAGCAGCAGGACCTCTCTCACTGCCCTCCTGCTCAGGTGCTGCGAGCCCCTATGGGCACGAGAGCAGGGGGACTCCAGCTGTCCCCAGTCACCCCTCAGGTGACCGAGTAACACTTTCCGGTCCTGCCGATCAGCCAGCTCCGTTTCGCGTGGTGATCTGAGGAGACTTCAGCAACGCCAAGGGCAGGCTTGGAAAGGTGCACGTAGGCCAGAGGGATGTGTTTCTACAGAGACGCACCTTGTGCAAGCTGGTGATGGGCCAAGAGGATCCAAACCAAGGACATGAGCTGGAGACAGAAGCTCCTGAGCATGGTCAGCGTGGCCCCACCGAGATGAGCACCTGCAGGGGTAAAAACAGCACGCTCAGGAAAATCTCCCAGCTCACACAGCAGCTTCTCTTCACGGGTACCCTTCCTCCGCACGACCTGGGAGTTCTGATTTGAAGCATCCAGTTTTGTAGGGACTTGTCACTGCTCTCCCGTCTTTGTCTTTCCAGGCTCCTTCCTCTAAGGCAACACTGGAGCATTAAGGATCAAGAAGCCTTTCAAAATTGTACATGTGAAAATTACAGTCCTGAGTGTACAGGAACCATGGCAGTTACAGCACAGCCTGGAGCTCCCGATTGCCTGCCCAGAGAGCACGGGCGTTTCGAAACACCCGCCCTGCTGTGGGGACCTTACCTTCCCTCCCTAGATCAGGAGGACCTCAAGCACAGCCCCCCTCATGCCGCTCCTCCGTGCGTGTTGAGGCACACGGAGGGCCCGGGCTGCCTTGCAGCAGCGCTGCAAGCTGCCCCCTGCCCCACAGCGGCGACTTGCTGCTCGCTCACTTGGCATGGGGCTGCAGCCGCAACCCCAGGAGGACGACAGCTACGGAGGGAGGATCCTCAGGCCTCCTCTGGGCTTGAGGAGACCTTGGGCAGACTGGCAGGCAGCAGGAAGCAGTGCGGGATGCACAGCGGCATCTCCAATGGAAGGGAGCAAAGCAGGAGGCCCCGGGCCCGTGCGGCCGGGACGAGCACCTCTCGCCGGGCGCCGTCCTCTTCCCCAGCCGCCCGGCAGAGCGCTCCGCAGGCCCAGGCTTCCCGCACCGCCTGCTTCCCGGCCCTCTCCTGCCCTCCCGAAGGAACGCTCCGCTCCCTCCCAGCCTCCTGGGGTTGTTAAGGGCAGGATACTCCGGGTGCTATCACAAGGATAATGGTGTAATGAGATGGGAGGGGCTCAGCAGCTCTGCGAGGCGCGGGCGAGGGCAGGGAGCAGGCTCCATCCAGCCGCGTGGGTGTGATGGACAGGGGCCATTCCACTTTGGGCTTGACTCTGAAGCTACAGAGGGCTGTGCTGGGCCAACACCTGCATGAAAGACTTCTAAGGTTTTGGAAAGACGCGCCTCCCCCCCACCCCACACACAGTTATTACTGGAAGGGGCGTAGGGATCCCTGCCAAGGGCTTGACCTGCCCGAATCGCCCGCTGAACTTGAAGCGGCGACGTTGCTAGAAGCATCTTTCCACCGAGCAACCCACCACCTACAACGGCCGCGGTGCGTTCGGGGGGGCTCCGGGATGTTATTGTCACTGCCCTGGCCAGGTGCCAGCACGGACCATCGCATCCTCCCCGCGCACGATCCCTTTGTAGCTGCGCTGCTAGGATCGTCCTTCGCTTCCTGTCCTAAAGTGCTGGGCAGTGCTGAACAGCTGCTGCATTTCAGGGACGGGCAAAGTGATTCCTGCGAAACTTATAAAATAATTTAGGGCTTAGGGCTGAACAGTTGGCATCCTGCTGGGGCCGTTAGCGGCTCACCCTCGGGCTGCGTGTCATTGGAAAGGTCGTTTCCCCTGAGGTTCCCTACAGCCCCTGCCCCGTCTGCCCCACGGAGCTCCAGCCGCCCCACGGAGCTCTGGGAGCCCCACGCGCTCCTGTGGATCCCACGGTAGGAGCACCGCTCCCCAGGGAGGCGCTGGGGCATCGTGGGTGCCCCAGCGGGTGCCCGGAACAAGGGAGACGCCGCAGCCGCCCCGCAGGGCTGCAAACAGTGCCTGGATTCGGGGCCGGCGGCGCGAGGGAGCTCCCGCCTTCCCCATCCTCTGCAGCCTGGCTGGGCTCTGGGTACCAGGGACCTGGCGGCCACTGGGGATTTGCCTAGGGCAGCCCTGGCGAGGCTGGGCGCTACCAGGGACAGCACTCAGCCATGGGGCACCAGGGACCCGGGAGGGGCTCTCGGGGAGCCTCTGCCTGGAGGCTGTTAAGGGACCCCCTCGCTGGGGGCTACGAGGGAACACCCCGCCTGGGGGCTACGACCGCCGCCCGCCCGCCGGGG
>PTEX01000018.1:1509105-1553955 GCA_003342815.1 Eudromia elegans | reverse complement strand
GGCCCTGTCGGCGCCCTTGGGCGGAGCGGGGCTGTCCCGGCCCCGCCTGCGGCCCGCGGTGCCGGAACCCCGCGGGGGCGTCGGACCGGGTGGCTGAAGGGCCCCAGGGCGGGAGGGTGGTAGAGCCCCGGCCGGCCCCGGGGACCTGTCGGGAGCTGCCCCGCCCTGGTGTGTATGTGGGGTGGGACAGGCTGTGGGGCCGCACTGGGCTGGCCTTGCGGGGGATGGGAGTCCGCATCCAACTGCTGAAGCCAGAGCTGCGAGAGGGAAGAGGGCCAGTGTGTAGTGAGGAACCTGAGTACGCGACTGGAAGGGAGGGAGGGGAAATTTCCTGCCWGCATCTATGGCCCCTCCAGAGTGGTGGATGCTGCCTCCTGCAGAACTAGTGGGCAACCTCCAGGAGCAAGAGGAGGCGTTAAAGAAGAGCAGGTGAACAGCAGATACTGAGCTGCTTCTGCCTCTGGGCTGGAGTGCACAGTGCGGAGTGCAATAAAAGATTAAGTGCTGATAAACAGATCTCTCTGTGAGCAGAAGGTTGGCATTGGTAGGCCAGGAGGTGCACAAGTGATGCGCACATCTGGCAGCTCTGAGAGGTACCATGTGGATGCTGTCCACTGAAAAGAATTAATCCGTCAAGTGTAGATAGCTCCATGCTAGGGAAGGCTTTTCAGAGGTGTGCATCTGTGTTTTACAGAATCAGAGGCAGAACTGAGAAGGAAAGGGACTGCATAAGAGGAAATAAGGAATCCTTGTTGAAGCAGCAGGTAAGAAAGTCAGGAAGGAGCTGGTGCTAAGTTGCCTTTGTCCCTGTACTTGAGTTTTTGAGAATATTTCAAGCACATATGTGGCACGATGTCCTTCTCTGGGATGCTGTTGAGAGCTCAGAGATGCAAAAGAAATGGAAGCAACTCTGAAAAAATAGTAGCCACTGGGAAGAAAAGCTGAGCTAAAGAGCTGAGCTAGTGCTCTTCATGCACTGTCTCTATGCACTGTCCAAAGAAACCTCCCAAACTCTGTTCTTTCAGTGCTGAACTAGCTGTGTTCACTGTGTAGTTTAAGTGGTCTGYGCAGGCAGAGTCACAGTGAAAGCCTTGCTGAAGATCGGACTGTTGCAGTTATTACAAGTGAGATAATTTTAGTGATCCTCTCTTCTGTTAGTTTATTTCTTCCACTATGTTGTTTTTTTTTTTTTCCCAGACATGTTTTAATTGATACCCTGGAGGATATTTTGGGTGCAATGCTGCTCTTTCTGTGTTCTCTTGAATTCAGTATTGAGATCCAGTTTAGAGGGGCAATTATTTGATACTTAAGAGATGGTCCTTTGAAATTTGTTTGGCCCTTTCGCTTATTTGTCAAGTCACATTTAGTGCAGTTCCTTTGTCTTCTCTTTGCTTGTTACTCTGCTGCGTCAGAAGCCTCTGCATCCCAGTGGTGCGATACTGGCAACATATTTCAGCCTCTGGATGTCAACTCAGCATTTAAGCTGGCAGATCCTAGCTGTGGTGTCAGCACTGTTTGAYTTTTAAGTCCTTCCCAGGAATTGTGAGAATACATTTCAGAAGGGTGAGCAAAGTAGCAAAGTGCAGCCCATGGCTCTCTTCATCTTTAATATTAACAAGGTACGTAGGTCAGGAGAGGTTGTTACATGCGGAGACGTGTTGCCTCTTGAACCAAAGATGACCTTGCATTCTTTTCCAATCCTTTTCTGGTAGTTCTTGGCCACTGATAAGCCGCTTGTTTTGAAGCTCTCAAACCTTGTGTTCTTATCTTCTCCATCCACTTTTAGTGCAACCGTGGAGCTTAATGTTTTCAGGCGGTGGTTTAGGAAAGATGTACAATTCCTTACTTACCTGCCTCTTTTTGTCCCAGAGCAGGATACACAAAGTTGGATAGGACAGTGGGTGTGACCTATTTTTTGGTGAATGTGCTGTTGTGGAGTGTGCCAGACCATCTTGGAGGAAGGGTTTGTGSCATTTGGTGTGACCTACAAAATACTTTTAAAAAGACAAAGAAAKATAAGCTTTTAAAAAAGTTGACAGAACTCCATAAAGTGTGACTATATTTCTCAATATTTGTTTGAAGTGGACTTTATGCTTCTGAGTTAGGGAGGCTGGCAACCTTTACTTCCCAAGGATATGCTGCCTTAGTATTAAAAAAGCTTACTAACCTGCCAAAATATCTGCTGTGCTTTATGGGGGATGCACTGAAAACTGGCATGAGACTTCCATGTGCAACAACCTCTACCGGAGGAACATTTCTGGAAGTCCGATTATAATGTGTTAACCATATTGTGTCCTTGTGAGTGAAAGCTTGGCCTTTACAGCACAAAGGGGCAAGGATAATACAGTAAGGTCCCCTTCCCCTCAGCCTGTTATGTTACTAGAAGTGCTACATGAGGGAGTCTCAAAGGAGTCTAGGTGGGGTGAGGTTTGAGGGCAGGGTTCCTCTACTCAGCAATGCAGGTCTTGTTTGATATCTTTCCAACTCATCTGATTTGGTTGTCTTTTGGAGGTAAATTTAAGTSCTGAAGTGAGAGATGTTCGTCTCCTTGCTTTGAAAGCTTTGCTTGGGAAAATATTTTCCTTTTTGTATGACACCTTGGACAGAGTGTGTGTTTGTGGCATTTTTTAGCTAGCTACTACTAAGAATGTGTATTTTTTTTGTGCCTAATAACTGAATAAATACTCTGCTTCTCTCTAATTCATTTTATACAGGACTACAAAGGAGCTATGTGTGTACTGACAGCAAAGTGGACTAATGCTTTAGAAATAAAATTGTCTATTCTGTTTCYGTGGCAGTTTCTCCACCTAAGGGCTTCTGTCTTGTTGCATATTGGCTGCATCTGTAACTGGTAGAGAGAGTGTTATTTTTTATAAATTGAACTGATTAGAGAGGAAGGGTGACCCTGTGGTCAGAATTTTGATCTGGAATGTAAGATATGTTATTTCCGCTACAGGTTTATTGTGTGAACATGTTCAGATCATTACTGTTTCTTGGTCTTCATTCTTTGATTGCAAAATATGATGAACACACATGTTATTGAGGATTTGGGGAAGATCTCATGATAAGTCCCTGGAAACTGTAGTGATAAATATCGTAGTAAAACTTGGTGGAGAAGAAGAAGTGGAGAGAGTGTGTTGAGCTGTGACTTCAAAATGAAGCAGATCCTTGTGTGGTCCACTGTCTCTCGTATTTTGGAGCATGGTGAAATTGTTGAGGAGTGCAAGTTGGGCCCTGCTTTTTTTGAAGGAAGGGGACACTCTGAGACCTCTGCCTTTGTCCCTTCCCAGGGTCTATGTGCTTCTTTCCATGACTCATAAGGCCTTATCTGGCTGTATTTGTGTCTTGGATTAATCTTTTCACTTTTCTGACCCCCTTGCTTGCTCTAGGCTCCGAAATGGTCCTCTCTCTCTCTTGCCAGCATGTTAATGTACAGTCTTATTGCTAATATGTGCAGACRTAGGTGCCCAGGAGCAGCAACTTATGGGCTGTGTCATGTTTGGAATGTCAGGAGTCACCCTCTCTGGGGTGTCCTCTTGGGAGCTGTGCTTGGAAGGGAAACTGCCACAGAGTGTGAGAAGAGCACTGCAATGGCTGGAATGCAGGGTGAGCATCACTTGGGTGGGCTCAGTTTSCTTCTGCTTTTTTCAGCTATGCTGAGTGCCAAGCCTGAGGAAGACTGCCGCAGAGAGGGGAAGGAGCTGGAATATGTTCTGCAGTTGAGGTGAATGCAGTTCAGTAAAACTGATAGGCATCAAACTGAATAATGATTTTGAAGTATTTTCACATGATGTCTAATCTGTGGAAATTCACTACCACATAATAGCACTGAGGCTAAACTGAGCAGGATTCAGAAAAGATCAAGCGCTTATATGAGTGGAAATGTTCAGACTTGCTTCAGCTGAAGTACTTGGTTTAGAAGGCATATTTTTCAGACATAACTCCGTCTCTAACACGTAAGGGTTAGGAAAAAGGGCAGTTCATTCCATAATTGTCCATTGGGGCTTCTTGCTCCTTCTTCTAATGCATTGGCCTGTGTCAGAGAGAAAGTATTGAATTGCACTTRTTTGCTATGTTATATTATCTGCCAGTCTTCCCCTTTGTGATTTAAAAAAAAACCAACAACAAACTGATCTGARTAGCCTTAGTAGTTGAGAGTTTTAAGCTGTGGAAAAGAGGGGTCCTTGGAAGGATAGCACAGCCCATAGGAGAGAATTGTTTTTTATTTGTGAATGCCAAGGCATGACRACTCTTTATTCCATATGGTCAGGTAAAGAGCTTTATGCTTCTTGCCCCTGCTTCTGAGAGGGCGAAGAGCATGTGGAGTTTGGCCTCTACACATTGCAGTCTTGTAGTGAACTTTAGTCTGAAAGCAGCTGGAGGAGCAGACTCTCTAAGGCTCCTCTAGTGAGATCCAGTATGTTCTGGCCTGAACCTCCTGTTCCCTCTATTTGAGAAGACACATTCTCTGTCCTGCATTCTTGTCCCAGCTGTGTTGAGGATCAAGAGCATCATTAGTGCTGCTTAATCACATAGATATTAGATGGATTTAGAGTAAAGGTAAGTGGCAGTGGAATGGAGATACATTCAAGGGTATGTTTGTAATGTCTRTCTTGATGCTGAGGGAACTCCTGTAGTTCAGAGCAGAGGGGGAGGATTTTCAGAGCTTGGAGCAGGTCATGCAGACCTTGAGATCCATGTATGGCTGCCCTCCCTATGGGCTTCTCAGCAACARCACAAGTGCTGTAGGGCAGCGCTTCCCCTGTTTGTGGTAAGCATCGCTTCTGTAAATGGGTGAAGGGCTACTGACTTTCACAGAAATTGTTTGTGTGATGCTGGGRGAATACAGATAAAATGTGGATTGGGTGAGGATTGGAATGTGTGATTTCCTGTAGGGGTTAGGCTGTTTTTTTAGGGACTTTTGCACGAGGCGTCTGACTTCCTGCTAGCAGCAAGAGAGAACGGTTTTAAATTTCTAATTTTTAAGGGTTGGCAARCTAACAACTGAGTCCCACAGCGACTACTATGTCTTGTCCGAGTTCCACAGCTGTATTTTGTGCTTGCAATAAAGTTGGCTTTGGCAATGTTGTAGGAATCCTAAGTGAATTTTCTTGCTCTTGTGTTTAAAGTCTCAGCTGTCCAGCTGCATTACRGTTACGCTTATGCATGGGTGGCTCAGCAATGTAAAGGGATAGATGCGGTAGTTTCTCTTAGCTGTCGTGGGATTACACGAAGGCTTGTAAAAAGCCCTTGGCAAGTTCTGCTTTGTAGTATTTGTTTCAGATGAATATAAGATATTTCCCCAAGATAATTAGATAATCATTGTGGCAGTAAGGGKTTTTTTTTTGACCTTTGTATTAACATATGCTACTTGGAGTAACTGTGTTCAGACCTTGGTATGTGTTGCTGCCCATACTTTATGCGGTTCTCAAAGATACCTTGCTTTGTTGTCTCCTAAACCAAATTTCATTCTGCAATGTTGCTCTTCCTTAGTGAAGACTCTGTTGTTGGCTGGTGAGAAGGTTAAAAAATTCTAGGGAGGTGACTTGAAATCTAGTCAGTCTCAAATGAAAAAATGATTGCRTTTTCTTCTGGATGTTCTTGTGTGTGTTTTTATTTGTGTGTTTATATATATATTTGCTTTTTAAGATCTCTTCCCCCTTCACTTTTATCTGTGTGAAGGGATTCGTATTTTAATTTATGCAGAGCCCTATCAGACAGGGAAAAAGAAGATCACAAAATTCAGCAGGATGCTTGTTTAGATTTGTTTAAAGACATCTTCCTTAAGAAGGATCTTCTTCAGGTTTACTAGGTTTCTTTTTTTTCCTGGGCAGAAGGCAGCCGCTCATGAAGTAAAGCTTGCAAAATCCTTTTTTTTTTTTTTTTAATTAGAAAATTGGCATTTCCAAGCATGCCCTGTTCACACTCTGGCTATGTATGTGCTAGGAAATCAAGCTGTGCTCAGAAGGCTTTTCTCAGCTAACTGTGTTTTGCTAGCAACATGTTTTGCTAGTGGGAGATATCTGAAYTGGGTACTCACTGCAGTTCTTTCTGGGGCTAGTAAGGAGTGTCAATTTTTGGGAAGCTTCTCATGCCAGGTGGGGTTCTTTCCTGGAAGCAAACCACTCTTGCTCAACAGCAGAATTTTTGTAGAGTCTACTCAGAAGTGTATCCATTTTTCCTTGATTTGCTGATTTTTTTTTTYTTTTTTTTTTTTTTTTTTGGTAATAGGTTTGCAGGCGTGTTTGAAAGCACTGTAACAGAGTTCAGCGTAGCAGAGGCTACAGCTGAGTGGGTAGAGAGAGCTCTATTACTATGTAGCTCCACAGATGATTTATGGCCCGACTGACAACTTGCAATATAAACATTAGTCCAAGCATGATCTTGTCCGAAAACCCCGCCTACGCAGGGAGCCGGGAACCTTCCTGCCACGCGCCGTAAATTGTTTCGGGTTTGCTCATGCTCGTGCTTTTGCAAAGCAGCTGTGTCTTGGGGATTAGCAGTTTGCAGAAGGCCCGTGCGGGGCTAAATTCGGGTCCCTTGCCCTGATGGCCAGTGCTGGTAACAAGATAGCAGGGGTACTTCTCTGTCRTAGAAAGCACTTTGCTCTGGGGAGGAGGTGGCTGCAGGGGTTATGTTACRGGTGGCAGCCAGGGGAAGGAGTGGGTGTGCCACGTTCAAGGATGGTAGAGGGTTTTATCTTTTTGTGTTGCTTTTACAGTGTGGTTTCCCATGGTAGCAGAGTCAGACTGCATACAAGGCCATCTGGGACTTCAGAGCTCGCAGGTTTTAGGAAAGACTTCATGTTGCTACTTGGATTTATTGTGGCATAGCAACTTCAGCTCCCAAAGTCAAATTGTTTCTGTGCTGTCTGGGATAACTGAAATCCCAGAGTTGTTTAAATTAACCGTTCTTGATAAGGATTATCTTGAGGTTCAGCGAGTGACTTTAGGTCTTTCTGCAATAAAGTGAATACATAGATTTTGCTGTACAAATGTGACTGGAAAGTTCAGATACCTCATTTGTGCTGGATACTTTAACCAGCTGCTGAGTAGTGCAGATAGAAGCAGATCATTTTTAGCGGGGTTGGTGTCTCCACCACCAGATCCTTTCTTGGGTGGGTTGGGTAAGAATCTGGGTGGAATTTTTAAGCCAGGCCCCCCCATCACCATCTGAGCACAGGGACCWCCCGACTACATCATAAGCAGCCACAGGCAAAGCGAGTGGCCTCTGGATGCAGCAGAGCACTTGCTACCATGTGACACAATTATAAAATTTCTCCTTTGCTGGGTGTCCCTCTGTGAAGCTGGAAAGTTTTCCTGGAGGTTGCCGTTTTACTGTTGTCTATAGTTGGTTTGGGGAGAGTAACCAAAAGGACTGATCTTCAGTGTCTGAGCTTCCGTTTTTTTCTTCTTTTGTTGAAAGCTCACTTTTTTTTTTCTCCCTTGTGCTTTGTTGAGATGAAGGCTTGATAGAACCAGATGCGTTTGTGGCTGTTTGTGTGGGCATTAGAGATTTGGAAGGCACGTTACAATGAGCTGAGGGTCATTTCATGTCAGGTTGGCTACRCTTCCATTAGACTAGTTCCGTGTTACTGCAGTGTATACGGTGCRTGTGTGTTTGGGGATCCCACTTTTCTGTCCTGGAGGGAGACAGTTGTCCTCCTGTTTGCTGTCTCCTCTATCCCCTCAAGAAAAAAACCACACTGGATTCTGGGGAGCTGTTAGCGTAGAGACCACATTAGATGTTTTGCTCTTTCTTAGACTTTTCAGGCATATACTGAGTGTGAGACGGGACGTGTGGGTATGTGATTAGAGTTTGATCCTTCTTTCTCCTTGCGGTTCTTGATGCTWCTGTGGGAATTCATCTTTCCCTTTTTCTGCAAGCTGCTGGCAAGGAGTTGCTGTGGCCCGGAGCAAAGCTCAGCATGCTTGCCTTGAGGCCTTAGCCCTCCGGGTCAAGACTTTACCGCCTGCCATGGCAGCAGCTCCTTTATGAGCTCGCACTGCGCAGGTCGTCTGGGCTAGATCTGAAGGGACTAACTCTTGGTGGTGCAAATCGCAGCTCAGAGCTTCTGGAACAGGGGAGGGAAGGAAAGAACAGGGGGAGCAGTGCAGTTAACTCTTCCCCCTGCTCATGCTTCTCCTCTCCTTCTCCTTCCTTGCCTGCCCAGCTGTGTAGTAGGTTAGCAGTACGTGTCTGTTCTTATTCTTATGAAAGTAGACTTTGTTCTCTGAAGACTGCTAATCATGCCCCATGGGGGTGTAATCAGTTATAAGGTATTTAATACAGTGCAGGCGGGAACAGGCTGCCTGGCCGGGCTGGTAGATTGCAACACTGCAATTATGAAGGGCCCCTTTCCCCCACTCACCCGCCCACCGGTGGCAGGATGAGGGTTGTACCTTGAAACAGTATTAAGTGTGTGGAAAATAAAGGTGTAGTGGAGGAGGGGAGRAGAGAGGCAGAAGAGGCAGCTCCTATTCCAGGAAGCAGCTCTGAGTGCTGCGAGAGTGGCAGCCTTTGCAGGTTGCCTTGTTGAGGCTTGTGGGGATTTGGGGACAGCCACAGTTGAAGTGGGTCACACAGGGATGTCCTTCAGCAGTCTTTGAGCAGCGCAGGCTTCTGTCCTCTCCGAGTTAGGTTTCCTTGTGGTGGTTGGGGTTGGAGAGGTATAGCGTGGTTGGAACCAGAGAAGCCCTTTCTCCTGCTTTTGGTGATTTGGACACCTAATCTGTTTGGGTGCTTTTGGAAGTCCTGCCAGGCTTCTATTTATATCTTTGGATGTGAACTTATTGGTAAATGTGGCATTTCGTGTTCTTCCATCCAGGCACTGGAGGTAGTGGAGCAGCTTCCTTTGTAGTCTTGGAAGGAACTAGGTACCTGGAGGCCTTGAATTTTAATAGGCATGGGAGATGAGGAGCTCATCTGGTCTGCTCTTATTACCTAGCACCAGACCCTTCCCCTTCATGAGGGCCTTGAAACGCCCCCTTGGGGTRTGGGGCAGCCAGGCCACAGGCTTGAACGCTTTCCCTGCACTGGCAGCTTGCTACACATGTCCCTGTGTTGGTGGGCCTTGTGGCTCTGCTGACCTCTGCCCTTCCAGGCTGCCCAGAGATGACAGTGTTTCAGCGCTTCATTGGGGTTGCTGGAATTTGCTGAGGTTGMTCTAGGCAGTGACAGAATGGGACTATGTGTGTGTGTGAGCACAGGCCTCTGCTTCTTGGAGAGCAGAGGGGAATATCCCTTCTGCCATATCAGCTTGACCTGTTGAGTTTGTCTTGCTTGTGCCTTTAGGAAATGCTGCTCCTTCCTGACATCCCTTTGCTGAAGTTCGGAACCTGCTAGATGCAGAGATCTCTTTGGAGACCTTGGACTGTTGCTGCAGATTCGAGTGGATTGTATCTCTGCTACAGTGACCCCCAGAGCAGAGGCTTCTCAGCCGCATGCTGAGAGAACACGGGCTGTTAAACTTCATAACTGGCCCTCTGCACTGAGCAGTGGTTTTTGAGTGGATTGTTGGCTAATGGTATTACACAAAGTAAGTGCAGATTCCCGAAAGAGGCCTTTGGAATACAGCCTTTCTTTACGTTGGCTTGAGCACATGGGTAACTTGCGCCTCCTCATCTCTGATACATCCTCATCTCTCTCTCATTTGGAGTAGCTTCCTGTTTGGGGAAAGTGGCTTCTTTGGAAAGCTTTGGAGTTTGAAGCAGTGCCATGTGGAAGTGGTGCGGTGTTTTTCTGGCTAGAGCATAGAGTCTGTTTGCAAATCTGAAACAATGAAGTCCTGGGAGAAGAGAAATGTCACAGATTTCCATACACTGAGTTTCTTCTCAGATCATGTGAGTTACCAAGTGTTGGTGCTGGCGGGAGGAGAATCATGTACGCTGAGGATCAGGTCCATTTCTGTGGGCAGTGAGGACAGCATCTGCAGGAGGACATTGTGATAAGAAGGAAATTATCGTATCTCAGAGAAGCTGATTGACCTTAGGTGGAGCGCTTTCCTGAGGGAGAAAAAAGCCCTGGATCCTTCCAAGCATCCTGGATGCCTGAAGTGAGCCCCCTATTCAGCTCTGTCCCCCCAGCTCAGCAAGGCTCGCTGTTGTCTTTGCCCCTTGCCTCACAGGAAACCTCAGGGAAATTCCCTTCCCAAGCTCCTGCGTGGAGCTCCGCTCGTGCCCAGGAATGTGCTTGCTCCCCAGCCCTGGTGGCTGCTCTTCTGCTCCCGCAGCCTGGTAGCTCTTTTGCCCTGCTGTGTTCCTCTTGCCTCGCAGATGAAGATGTCGCCAGAGATGTTGCAGAGCTGAGCTGGGCTCAGCGGCCGGGCCAGCCTGCGTGGGGCGTGTGGTGAGTGTGTGGGCCTGCTTGTTTTCCTCCCTGCCTGGTGAGGAATGCAGCGTGTTTGCCTTCCYGGCCTGTGGCTGCCGCCGCATTCCTGCGCTGGGAGGCAGCACGGCGGCGGCGTGCTGTTCATGCCCCCGGGCTGCGTGCTTTCAGCTCCACATCAAAGGTGTGTTTGGTGTGGAGCTTGTGCCATTCCTGGCCACACCTGGTGGCCTGCAGGCACGCAGGAGGTGGAGTCTGGCAGTGCTCCCCGATGGCATTCAGGGTTCAGACTACTTCTTGCCTGTGGAAAAGCTGGAGCTGAGTCCATGCTAAACAACCCCAGGAATGCAGCGGGAGAGCCGAGCGGCACAGTCACTCCAGGGGCATGTCCTAGCAGCAATGTTTCCTTTATAGCTACAGCAAAATAACTCGTGCCTGCTCCTCCAAAGGAACTGGCTGTTTGCTTGGGTGTGTTGTGGGGCTTAATGTACAGTGATGAGGCCAGTTAAGGTTGGCTTGCCCCCCCTGCAGCTGTGTGTGCAAAGCAGCAGGGACTGGTGCCACCAAGCCATTCCCTGGGCAAACCATGTTGTACAGCCGTGCACGCGGAGATGGAGCGGGCTCAGATTTAACCCTGGGCAGGAGAGCTTCCCCCAGCCAACAGGGTAGAGGTACCCACATATCCACTGCAGCTGAGCTGTTCCAGCTTGTTCTAGAAAAACCTCCCTCTTCTAGCTGGCACCCCGAGAGCTGGCAGTTGAGTCCTTGGAGCTTGGTGAGGAAGTTCTGGTGAATTAGGTATCAGGAGCAGATGCTTTACTTTGGGATCCTTGCTTTGATGTCTGGGTGAAACAGACACTTGTTTTGCACATCATTCCTGCTCTCTTTTTCTGTAATTTCCATGGTGCAGGGGAAGATCATCCCTTTTGGCAGAGCYGTGGTGAGTATAGCAAGGCTCTGGGCAAGGCTTGTGGAAGAAACGACCAASCATCCTCCATGTCCTGTGTAAGCCCTAGCCTGTTCTGCTCATTAAACAGCTTATCTGATCTTTGGCACTTGCACTTCTGGCAATTCCCAGCAGCCTCAAATTCTGTGACCAGCCAGTTGCTTCCATACTGAAGTTTGTCTTCATGCTACTCTCCKTGGCTTTGACTTTATAGCATAGTTGTTGCTTTCTGGTTGGTTATTGCTGCAGTCTCTGGCTCTGCTGCTGCTGGACTACTCTGCCAGACCATGCCACTCTGTCTGGAGAAGGATGTGTCACTTCTTGAAGCAGGATCTTAACTACAGGTGGTTAGGGGAATGTTACTTGTTGCCAACAACTCTTTTGATTGTGAAAAAGATTGGAAATTTGGTTCTGTTCTCATCTGACTTCATGTGAACTGTACATTTTTTCTTCAGATTAGTTTCCACTGACTAYCCTCAACTTTCAAAACCTTCATGTATTGCGAAGCAAAGCGTGTATTGCCTGGATCTGCCTTCTTCCTCTATGGTGCTGTGCCAGACTGAAAAATATGCCCTGTGGCAACGTGAAGTGCAACAAAAATATAAAGGTGCTTAAAACTGGATTACGTGGAAAGTTATTCATTGAACTTTTAAGTGTATATAATCTTTGTGCATTTGTCACGGAGGCATTTCAGCTTTGTCATGAGACACAGGCTGCTGYTGCTGCAAAATCTTGCTTAGGATTAAAGATTTGCTCCCACTGCTACATTCCGGTTGATCGGAAGGGAGCTGGAGCAAAGTAGATTGGATGTAGGCTGAGGAGTAGCTGGCTTTGTCTTTTCCCTTTGCTTTCCCATCAGTGAATTTTAGTGCACAGTAGARGGGAAGCAGCTGCTTTCTCAGCGTGCCCTCCCTGCTGGCCTTGAGGAAGGTGAAGGGATTATGGTGTGTGGGGGTCCAGGGAGACCGATCTGCCCTGGACAGGGCTGCCGCAGCCCTCACCGAGCACTTAGGGCTCCGCCTTGTGGGAGAGGCAGCAGAGAGCAGCCCCGCGGCCAGGAGTAGCCGCAGGAAAGGGGCCTGGTTGTGGGGCAGGAGCAGATAGGGTGGTATTCCTGCATCCTCAGGGTGCAGCCCTCATCCTCAGACATTCCTCAGCCTGCAGTCACGGCTGCTTTAGGCCTTGGCTCTTGCAGCTGCACGAAGCCAAGGTATGAGCCGGTAGCTTCCTCCCAGTGCTGGACAAACACCTCTTTGCAACTCCTGCCTGTGATGCRTGGCTTCCTCCTCCTGCTCTGCCCTTACATGAGGGGCATGCAATCTRCTGGCTTCCTGAGTGGTTTAATCCAATGTATTCAACARAGAAAGATATTTGGAACATAGTAGCATATCTTCTTTAGGATATGTGGGKCTGGGCATTCTCCAGTCTCAACTAGAGTCTGGCTTCAGAGGGCAAGCTGGGAAGAAGAGATAGTGAAACTCAGCACTGAAGTKTGTAGTGTGTGCAGGTCTGGACATACCTGTGTGAGGGCTCTGGAGGGAGGAATCRTGTGTGGGAGACAAGCCTGTCTTTGCTGCTCAAAAGGAGACGGGTTTTCCTAACCCTCAAAATAATTGATGGGCTTGTGCTGTCCTAAAGGATCATGGCAGCAAAGAGCAGGCGCTTCAGCTTCATGAAGCAACGCCGGGCAGGGCCTGTAGCGCTGGCCTGGGCAGGGTGGCCTTGTGGTAACACTGAAGTGCCTGGCTTCACCGCAGCTACTCCTTGGGACGGTTCATGCTGGTTATTAGCAACTGGGAACAGCGGTGGCTGTGGCCATGACAGCAAGCGTGGGAGGGGACAATTGCTGGAAGCTGCTGACAGTTGGTGGAAGCCACCCTGCCTGGTCTGTGGCGGGGTGTCTGTGGCCATCCTCACTATGGAGAAAGCCAAGCGTGGGGAGCACAGYGCGGCATATGGAGAAGGCAGCAGGGCAGCCTGTGGCTGCTGGTGGTGAGTGGGCAGCCCCTTCTATCTGCAGGGCTGGGAGTGGAGGTGCTTTCAGGTAGGATCCCAATATTAAAAGGACTAATGGGAGCCCAGGTGGATGGGGAGGGAAGAGCCAGAGCCGTCATGTGCTCCATACAGGTCAGCACATGGCTCCACAGGTCAGGTGGGTGGATGGGTTTGTTTTTTGTATTTTGTATTGAGGCACCAAAAGTTCCACAGGAACTTGAGGAAGAATTTCTTAACGGTGAGGGTGACAGAGCMCTGGAACAGGCTGCCCAGAGAGGYGGTGGAGTCTCCTTCTCTGGAGATCTTCMAAACCCGCCTGGACAYCACCCTGTGCCACATGCTCTAGGGGACCCTGCGTGTGCAGGGGGGTTGGACTAGATGACCTCTASAGGTCCCTTCCAACCCTAGCCATTCTATGATTCTATGATTCTATTCCGGTGACTAAATTCTTCAAATAAAATCCCTCTGGCAGTTCAGTGGTGCTGAAGGCCAAGAGAATCATTAAAAAAAAGAAARAAATCCATCAGGCAAACTGAGGGCAGGCTAACTACAGGGCCATTCCACAGAAAGGGGGACGATGCTGCAGTGTTGCGCTGTGCCTGGGGAGCCGAGCTGCGCTGCTGGCTGCAGCGCTGAGACAGCTTTGTGCGCCTGCCTGCCCTTGGATCGGGCTCTGACTCTGCTGGGCCCAGAGTGTGGTTTTGAGGCGGCCTCCTTGTCCTTGCTTTGTGGCCTGTGGAGACTGCTGCTTCTGGTGGGTAGGTACGGATGCTCTGACACAAACAGTGCCTGGGWACGGAGACTGTGTGCAAGGCTGGGGAATATTTGATGCAGTCTCCAGAGGCGGAGATGTCTTGGGTTTGGAAGAGAGATGCCCGTGCRTGGGAGGAAGCACTCTTTGCAAGGCAGTGAGGAGCACTGTCACTTTCAGCTTCTGGGAAGATAAAGTGGCAGGACTTAGTCAGTCTTGGGAAAAGACTCTGAATACTTTCTGTTCCCTTCTTGCCTCATGGATGAGCGTGTTTCCACCACCTCAGTTTCAGTGCTAAATGGCTCTTCACTGCGAGCTTACAAGGAGCTGTTGCACATGAAGGGAGGATCAGGCTGTTTCAGAACAACCCAGCTATCTTCACACAACACCAGAGCCTGTGATTTTACTTCACTACAGTGACTGTTGTCTGTATGCAGTGCTGCAGAGATCATAAAATATTTCTATGCTGGAAGATCCTCTCTGATGGGGAGATCACAGGGGATGGCTTGAGTTTCCATGGCAATGCTTCTGAATGTGCTTCTGTGTGAGCAAAGAAAAGAGGGGCTTGGAGCTGACTGAGACCTGYGGGTTTCCTCTGACAAAGGGGCTGACGACGAGACTGCGCCTTAGTGGTCTGCCTGCCTCCGGATAATGCGCCCCACCGCGGCACTTAATCTGGAGAAGGAGGAAGGGGACATTTGGCTAATGCCAGAGATGGGCTGTGTYGTGCAGATTGCAGCTGGACTCCTGGACATGCTTAACTGTTCAGCTACAGATGCAGCTGCACCATCGCACAACGGTTAAGTCGGTACCATTCTCTGCCTCTCACATCTGACCATCTGCTAGGGAAAAGCTAATTAAACCACAACGATTCCTACTAGGATTAAGCCCTAGCAGCAGAGGGAATTGAGCATAGTACAAATATTGTTCTCCTGCTAATGGGTCAGGGTAGCTGCTTTATTTGTATTTGTAAGGAATCCTCCAGCTATTCATCTCCTTGTTGTCAGATAGGTGCTTAGTGTGTACTGACACACTTTCCTTTGTCCAAATCATTTCTGATTTAGGTGCAAAGAATATATCTCTGTCCTGCTGAATTTTCCTGCAGTTCATTTTTCAAAACAGCTGAGGCTGTTTCCCTCCTACATGAAGTTTCCTGCACAAAGCTGTTTTCTTTCCTGGTGGCTCAGTTTCTTTGCTTATGTAATGGAAACTGTTCCTGCCCTCCTCAGTGCATGGTGAATCCTAGTGTTAGTGTGGGGCCATGTAACCTTGTAACTCTAGAGTGAATCCGAGGTGACCAAGCAGCTCACTGCTAAAATGTTCCAGCAGCCTTTTACAAAAAGTGAATTATAAATCCTCATAAAATAGAAAATGTGGAAGTATGGTTCCCCTAGCAACTGGACTCTTGTGTATACCTACAGTCCCTGTTGCCATGTGATCCAGGGCAGCTCTTCTAAAATAATAATAAATAAATAAAATAAATTTTAACTTGAGTTGGATCTGCAGCTGGCGCTCTTCCTGGCGCTCAGCAGGGCTGGGTGTTCACCAGATTTTTCAGATTTCTAGAGGCCAGTGAGGAATTTAGTTATCTGTGGGGGGCTCCAAGAGAGTCTTCCCCACTGCCTTTCTCTCTAGCACCCGGAGACAGCGATCCTGCCCTCGTGCTTTCCTGATGGGATTCGCTCCACAGGGAACTGACCACAGAAATCTTGTTGCACTGGAGGAGAAAGTCATTCTGTGAGTGGTAGCTGAGATGACTGCAGAAGAGGGCAGGGATGAGATGGTGAAAGTGGGCGTGAGCTGGACAAGACCAGTTTGGAGAAGTGAGTAGAGATGAAAGCAAGAGCACCGAACAAGTAAAGATAAGAAATTAGGTCTCAGTACTCAGGAGAAACAGTTCAGATCGTATTAAATGAAGAACTGTGAGAAAAAAAAAAAAAACAAAACCAAAAAACCTAATGATTTGGGAATTGCTGAAATTTACTTTTGGCAATGTTTCAATCAGAGATGCTGGAGGAATTGTGGAGGTTAGAAGTGGTTTCAGGGTAAGGATTTGCAGCATTTTCAATCTGTGACCTCAGACTAGCTTTGCATAAAGGAATACCTCCCAGTAAGCAAGAGAAGTGTATATTTTGGTGGAAGGGGGGTGGTAATAATACCCTGTCCAGGGTAGCTAGCAAACATGCTCCAGCCCTGTATGCCAATTCGCTCAGATAAGCTGTCGGTGAGCTCTCACCCTGGGACTGAGTGTGTGGAACATCCATCCCGGTGTCTGGAGTGCCGTAGGTGCACTGGACATCGGCAGGCAAAAGGTAGGGGTGTGTGTACGTGAATATGTGCGTGCAGGAAGCAGGGCACAGCACAGGTGGCATCCTTCGTTTCCATCCTTCATTTCCATCCTTCTCATGCTTGGGAAGGACAGAGAAAATGTAATGCCTTGTGAGGCTTAGCATTGTGGTGATGTCTAGTTAGTATGGGAGTAGTAGTATTTTGAAGTCATATAAAGGCCAGTAGCTTTAATACCTTAATATATTTTTGTGTGTCCTGGTTGGCTTACATTGATTCTGCAAAAGAGAATCCATTCTGCTGTTTTATTTATTTATTTATTTAAAGCAGAAAATGGCGATAAAGGGGTTACATTAAATATTGTGAAAGATCTTGCCTTTGCAGGAGAGTTGTACTGATTTACCTTAATTGGATTGGAAATGGTTCTGATTAAATTAATGCAGCATTCTTGTATAGGCATCCTTAATTTAGTCGTGTCTATCTATTTAACTTAAGTTGATTCAACACAAAGTGCTCTTAAATTGAATTAAGAACATTTACCCAAGAGGGTTTTACTGCTTTACATTATTTCCTAAGTCAATTTAATTTTGTACAGCGTAGATGTAGACAAGACCTTGGGGAAAGAGTTGATCCTTTTTATTTGCTGAGCTGTATGTCATGTTTGGCTGTAGCCATGTGATTGTGTAATGAAAGGGCCTGTTGTGGTGCATGTTGGTGGAGGATGGGCAAAATGACCATTGCAAACCTTTGTACAAGCTGGTAGCTCTCAGTCATGATTTTAGATCAAAGCAGACTGTTTTTACCTGTAAATCTGGCTTTTGTTGTCTTCTAGTGGCAACAGATCTGGCTGTGTATGTAATAAAAGTAGCATCTCAAAAGCTTTTCAGATGTTTAATATTTCAGATGGCTGAGCAGATTTGTACTGGACTTTTCTGCTGAACTTGATGTAAGTTTCATCTAGTTTGATATTGTTTCCCAATTGTTGTATCTCTCCAGTGCACACAATGTACAAAACTTATGGCTAAGGAAGAAGGTACCACTTCATTACTGCAGATGCTACTTTTATTTCTTGTTGAATACACTGAAACTTATTAGTGCATCTTGCATTTTCTGCTTGTGGATGAAGACTCTACAGGAATAAAAGTGGCCCGTGAGCAAGATCAGTTAGAATGATTGTGTTTCAGAATAAAGTTGGCCGCTGCAATCAGCCATTCCATTTCTTGCTATTTGCTCTTGCCAGCACCTATAAGCATCAGGACAAGATCTAAAGCCTCCTCATCCCTGAAAATGCTCTACAGGCTGCGTAACTGCAACAACCTATCCGTCTGTCCTCTTGGTGCTGAGGAAAGGAGACTCCTCTGTCAGGCTTCAGAGACTGTGCAGTCTGTTGGCTGTCTCTGCATTACTGCCACTCATCAGGAATTCCTGTGTGCTTATTTTCTTCAGAAATGTTCACCTACTCTTTTCTTCACTACTCTCTAAAGGTTTGCTTGCTACAGCTGCTCCCTAGCTTGTGATTGGGAGGAAAAAAATAGCGTCGTAGATCCCTAATTTCACTCCTGTGAGGTACCAGCTCATCAGATACATCTGTTAGAGCATCAGGATTTGCTTTTGTTAGCAGGGACTCTACAGTTATTTTGAAAAACCTCTCAGTGTACTTGTCTCCACGAATTCTTGTCTTGTTTGCACCTCTAAATATCTAAACAACTTGACCGAAAAATCCTTGTCATTGCCTTGTGATAGTGTTGCTTCTTCAGCAGTGATTACTTAGTTCTGCCTGCACAAAAGACATCTTAAAAGAGGGGAGGTAAGAAGACATGTGGAGTGGGGAAGGACAAGAAATCCAAGGTATAAAGGTAAAGAGGCTCTGGAAATTTACAGCCTAAACCACTTTGTGAGAGATGGAAGGATCACTGAGCAGACTAAAGAGATCAAACTACAGGGATCACTAAGCAAACTCGACGGGCTTCCTGTGCGTCAGCATTTCTGGACAAGGAGCTGTCATTAGCCCTCTCAGTAGCTGGCAGTGCTAAAGGTAACTTGGTAGTTGACCTTTTGCTGAGCTGGCTCTTGAGCAATTTTAGAGGCAGCCATTAAAAAAGGTGCTTCTATGCTTTTATATGTATTAGAAAGCTAGGGCTCATTTCCTGGTCAGAATCTCTCTTGGGTATTTTTATTCTCCATTAACATTCCTTTGGGAAATTGGACTTGGGCCCTGTGCTGGTGCCGTTGCGATGTCCGTCAGCTGTTGTGCTCTATTCCAGAGCTTGCTCCATGTGAGTGTGCTGGAGCGGGGCTCCCCGTGTGGCGTGGAGCTGCTCCCACCCTGCTGAGGGGTGAGGGATGTTAAGCTGCGCGTCACGCGCTGGAGACGGTGCATCGTAAAACACAGACTCAGGCACGTAGAGTGTCACTGAAATAACGGGATTTCTGAGTTATGGAAAGAGGGACCATGAGGAAAGTGATTCCCATAAATTTAAGGGACTTCCGCAGGTTGCATGTGTATAACWGACACATGATACGTCCGGTGGTATTTATATTCAGCAAGAAGTATGCAAGACTGTAGAGTCTACTGATTTCATTTACTTTGGAAATATATTAGGTGTTAAGCAGGGCTTATTACATGGCCTATTGTTCAACAGCTAGCCTGATCCCCTTTTCTTGATGTCTCTTGGAGTCATTCCCATGCAGGAAAAGAGCTTTCTGCCTAACGATTAAGGTTAATTGGTATGAAAAAGCAGGAATGAGCAATAATCCTCCTGAAACTCAATTTTAATCTGAGAGTCACTGTAATACTATTACTCAGACTGAATTTTGAACATTCACATATCTGATACAACAGAATGGGATGCAGTTTTCTTCCCTGGGAGTAGTCATACTTTTTTTTTTAAAGTAGAGCATCAAAGTAGCCAGCAACAGAATGGATCCGAACATATTTCTAGTTGAGATTCCTTCTTTGAATGAAAAGATGATCTCTCATTAAATGTTGAAGAGTCCTTTAATAGCCTTGCTGTCCTTTTCCATCATACTGGCACCAGCACGCTACAGGGGCTGCTTTTCACTTCAGACAGACTCATTTCTCCTGGACAGGGCCTCTCAGTGCAGCACTTCCATCATCCATCTCACTGATTAGTTGTCTTGAGCACCCTGCTGCAGCAGTTTCCCAATGAATCCCTTCTGAGACCGTGGAGGCTGAGGCCAATGATACCGCATAAGCAGCAGAAGTGAAACTGTCTCCCTTACTTTTACATCCAGGAGTGATATTGTTACCTCGTACAGCCATATGTGCCAATCTTTTCCACTGAGTATGCATTGAGAATACAGGCTCCCAAACAGTGGAAATTCATACCGAGCAGCAGCAGCACTTTTTAAAAACACAGGGTTTGGGATCAGTCTTTTAGGATACTTTGACTTTGTGATAGCTAAGGATATTTCTGTAGTGTTGCACTAAAAACAACTGTAGTTCTGATTGTGTTATGGAATGCATTTTTCTCTTATTAAAGTTTATCTTGCTAAAAGAGAAGAATTTTTTTAAGTGCTATTTTAAAAGGAGAAGGCTGGGAGGATGAAGCAAAGGCTGAAATGAGGAACATTCTCTGCGACAGTCACAAGCAGGGGAGACTGCTGAGTTTTAACACTGGTAAACAGAAATCTTTATAGGGGCATAAAAGGCAACATGAGAAAAAGTGGTGGTGGGAAGTCCTTCTCTGACTCCTCATTCTGCAGGGAATGGGGAACTGCCTGAACTGCAAGCTGGCAGAACTGGGTATCTCTTAGCCTGAGAAACAAAGCCTAAATATGAGCTACCGAGGGCCTTGAGGGACTTGCCAAGTGTCAGGAAGACAGTAAGGGTCTGGAAATGTCACTCTTGACAGTCTTCTCTGCTTTTGTCCAAAGGGGCTCCTTTCTTTTTGATTCTGCTTTGGATATGTTGTGAAGAGCGGGAGGTCTACTGGAGACCAAGTGAGCAGGTGGGTGGTGGTGTGCTTTTTGCGTGACGGTCAAGGGGCCCTTAGTTCTGTGGTTCCTGTATGGAATAGTCCAGACAATTCCGTCATCTTATGTCGTGTGTTCCTGGTGTGGGATAAATATTTTGACTTACCCATAACCCTCAGAATGTGTAGCCATTCTGCAAATGGAGAGGGTGAATTTTGCTGTGAAGGACGATGCTCTCTGATAGGAACAACTACATGCAAGTTCGTGTGCTCAGAAGGTGAACTGCACTATGTCACTGTGAAGGGAAACGAGGTTTTATATTTCCCTCTTTTACGACAGAGTAGAGGATTCCTCAGATTTTTGCATTAACAAAGCAAGGTGTTTGTTTCTTTTGGAGCCTTCTGACACACTGTATGTCTGTCTGCCTGGAAGACACGACCACTGCTGACTGATCCATGTGAGCCCGAGTCTTAAACAAGCCATCCCAGGGCAGCTGTATCCTCCCTTAGCTCAGAAGCAACACTGAAACTACTCCAGGCTATAAGCAGCTATAAGAAAATCAAATTGGAGGAGACCAGAAGAAGGCCTGTAAATGTATGGGAGCGTTACTTGCTGATGAGAGATGGAAAGTGCAGATAAAAGGCACCAAGAGGTTAAGTTTCCTATTGAATTACAGAGCTAATTAGAATGGTTAAAGACTTGATGGAGGAGCTGCCTCCTGCTATAGCTTCAGGCTAAACCTGAGCTGCTCTGGAGTAGTCAAAATGTGGACTTAAATGCAATCTGCTTCTGAGAGAGCTTGTGAATAGCTTGGTGATTGTAGAGCAGAATTTGTGCATGTTTTTATGCCTAGATATTATCTATATGTTTTTCTGTCTTGGAGCAAGAGGTCCGTACGCTCTGCGGAGAGCAGGAGCTGGTCTCTGAAAGAAGGACTGGAGAATGGAGGCGCCTTTGGCTTCTCTCTCTTCCTCAGTCTGTGGTGTCAGAGAAAGCCAAGGTGTCGCAGCCAGAAAGAGGTTTAGCTGTGCTGGTTGGTGAAGGGAATTCAGCAGAAAGAAATGAACTGAGTGAGGCGGGGTGATTGGGGCTGTGACAGACGCTGGATTCCTGGTGCTGGATGAGAACACAAGTGGGGAAGCAATGACCCCTGGAGCCTTCTTGGGAAAACTGCTGCCTTGGAGACTGATTAGCAGCCTGGATCCGGGCAGCTATAGGCATCCTCCTCACTGGAAGGATGGTTAAAAGAGCTTCCCTTTCTGGGGCACAGTGGCGATGGGGAGCTCGTTTCAGTGGCGAGTCCTACCATCAGGGAGCAGCTTGATGGTGCAGCGTTTTGCTGCTGACTCCTGCCCTGGCACCTGGCAGTGGGTAGCTCTGCGCATGGCTCTTTCCATGTGTTGTGCTCATAGGTGACTGACACCAAGTTTCCCTTCTCATGTTTCAGGAGCTGTTGGCCAGACGCTGCTGGACACGGACAGGGACAGCGGGAAGCTGACTCAGAGACGTGCAGCTCGAGATGTTTGAACACATCGTCTGTTTGGATCTGTAAGTCCGTAGCTAAGGGGAGAAAATACCTGGAGAGGACTGTGAGTATTTAAGTGTCTCTGGAAATTCTCTGGTTGTGGGGACCGATTACAAATCTTGGTGTCTCGTGCAGGTAGGTGGGGATGAGATGGCAAGTAGAAGCATTGCCAGGTACTGGGCAGGAAGCAGGACAGTCCTGCTGGAGCTTGAGGAGCTGCATACTGAGAGACAAAGAGGGCTTTGGTGTGTTTGTTTGGAGCACGTTTGTGGTGGGAGCATGCATGGGCCTGTGAGGGCAGCTGTTCCTGGAAGCCTCTGCTCATCTGCCAACCTGTGGCTGGTGGTGCTGCCTTGATGATGAACCAGTTCCTGGGAGCTGGAGGAAAAGCAGGTTCAAACTACACTGACCTGGTCCCTCCTGGAGTTGCATGTTGTGGAGCTGTTTTCCCTGTGCTAGTCAGGACCTGACTGCAGAGCCATAGTGAGGAAAGGGAGCAGGCAGCTTGTTGGGGCAGAGCCAAACCTGGGGCACCTCTTCAGCTCGTGTTGACAGCACCTGAGTGCGCCTGGTCCCGCTCACCTACCCTCTCCATTCATCTCCCCTGTGGCTCTCCCTGTGTATGCGACTGCTCTGCATCCTGCTTGCCCGTCCTGCTCCCAGGGCTCCATGCCACTGACTGGGAAAAAGCAGTGGCAGCTGCATCGGGGAAGGCAGGGCCCAGCTGCGGGTCTCTCATGCCAGCATCAGGGCTATGGCCATGGCATGAGGCTCTTACAACTAGCTCCCAGTTTTCTGGGAAGCAGTTTCCTTCTTGTAGGAATGGAGACCGTGGGCTTTGAACAGAGAGGAAGTTTGTTTCTGAATTTGTATCACTAGCTGCATGGACATTACTTCCCAGCAGCCTCTTAGCAGCGAGGTAGAGGATGACACACGGCTTGGTGTGGGCTAACAAAGCTGCAGGCACAAGAAATGACCTTCTGGCTCAGATGGGAGTCTAGTAAGCGCCAGCTCATTTGTAGAGACAATGTTAGCAGAAGCACTGACTTAAAAGAACAAGTGCAGTAACCATTAGTGTTACCAAGCTCTGGATCTACAGCTTTGCACTTAGCATCCCTATGGAGGAACCAGAGTAGTTTAGCTGCAAGGACCCGCATCTGGCAGAAAGTTTGTTTAGGCCTGCCTAGAGCAACCAGGGGTTCCTTGAACCTGCTGCTTCCTTGGTTTTGGAGCAGGGTTCCTGTGTGCATTGCACATGGCTGTGTCAGGAGTCATGCCAGCTCTTGCTGGCTCCAACTTCCCAAAGCTAATTTCCTTTATGTTCAGAAAGTCTGTGGGAGTGGGATGAGCATTCAGTTGTCTTCTGCTGCAAACTATGAGATGAACTTTCAAACCTGGCTTCTTGATGGGTGCTGAGCTTTTTGTGTTTCCCTTCTTCAGGGCAACTGAGTGAGTGTCCTTGCTTCATGAGGCTTCAAATTTGAACCCAGGCTGGTAAGTGCTCAGGTTCTTTGGGGCTATAAAAGTTACAATGTTTGAGCTTGTGGTATCTGCATGGGCACTTCCAGTCCTTCGTGTGACAGGAGTTGACAGAAGAATCCCCCCAGACCACCTGCTGAGCAGTAGGGTGCTGATAAACCTCCTTCTAACCAGAATTTCAGCATTCCTTTTTTAATAAAGAGAAATGCCTTCCTAAAAGGCAGATTTAGCTGTTTTGTTTGGGAATACAGTGGACAGTATGCTATGCTGGATAGGGTTAAAACATTATATTCACCTGTCTCCGTGTTTTTAGGAGAAGAGCCCTTGAGAGGACGACTGCAGCAAAGATGAGTTTTACAGGGTTTTGCTGGAGGAGCTTTACAGGATAGTTCCAAGAAGTTGCATATGTTTTGGAAGGGGCATAAGAAGTTTTTGTGAACCTGTGTTTTTCAGCCGGGTGGAAGACAGCTTGCAAGTGTTGCTGGGACTTGTAAAGCCTCTTGTGGCTTGGAGCCACGTTGTGCTACGTGCAGACATGTAGTACGTACCAGTCATCTCAGGGGGCTCAGTCTAGGTTGAGAAGAGACAGGTAGGCAAGAACATATAAAACCTGGAGAGGATTCTTGGAGCTCCTTGACTTCTAAAACTCCACTGGCCAAAATACAAGCAAGTAAAGTTGCTAGGTCAGTGACCTGGTGGTACCCACCAGTGTATAGAGAGGCTGACAACTGTGTGAAGGGCAAGTGATTGAGAATCAAATGGTCCTGCCGGGAGATGAGGGCGGGGGGTGATCTGAGCTGAAGCAAGATCCTGCAGTTCAGGTATTGCAGGCTCTGGAGACACTGACCTATGATCACTGTTAGGATCCACCAAGGCAAAGAGGTATAAAAAGTGGACGCTTATCCCATATATAGGGGGAGCATGAATAAACCATGTGTTGTCATCAGGGAGAGGTCTTGTTATGAGACCCTGCATGGAGTTTGCTGGGCCTCCTGGGATGACTCAAATCTTGGCTGCCTGAGGAAGTTTCCTTGCCTTTTACTACAGTCTTGAGGTGGTAGAAAGAAGAATTTCCCATGCGTACAGATCCCTGCTTCTCTGCTGCCCTGTTTTTGCTCTTATACTACTACTACTGCCCCTGCCTATAAGGAATCCTCCTGTCCCACATATCCAGGATGAAGGGACAGCAACTAATCTGGTCTTTTAGTGGCACTGTTGCATATTACAACAGCTGACCTTGTATCCCCTCATTTGTGGCATTGCTCTTTCATTTTATGCCGTCTTGGCATCTTCTCTGGGTTTCCTGACAGAACGAGCGAAGTGCAGTAGCTGCTTCTGATGAGCCTCCCAGGGCCTGCCCCAGTTCAAGGGTTCAAGTGCAACCACCAGCTTGTGGGTTTGGGCTCTTCAATGACTGGAGTCTCCTCCCACGTAGTTGCTGCTGACAGTGACAGCGCAGGATCAATAGCTCCTGCCCCAGCCGTCACTGCTGCCTGTGAGGTTTGCAGTTTCCATATTGGAAAAGGCCTTTCCTAAAGAGCCTAATCAATATGCTACTCTGAGGCCTGTTCTCGTTTGCTATATATAATCTGGACACACACAAACTACGTGAGTGAGTGTGTGCGGAGGGGGGAGAGGATGTGCCAGCCCTCTGCTCTTGCTGGCCGGGAGAAGGACGCAGCTGCCTCGTACTCCTCTCCTCTCTCCTGCAGCTGCTCAAGGCCTGTGGCTGCCTCTTTCCCGTGCTCTGTTAGTAACCTGCATGGGGAGCTGCTCTGGGACTTCGAGGGAGCTCATTTCCTGCTGGGTGGCTTCTAGGGTTCGATGGAGCAGCGGCGACCCTCTTCTCTGTGCCCTTTCTGCTGTTGGTAGGTGACCGGCTACTGGAGCTGCATCAGTGGGAGGATGTCGAGCACAGCTCCGTCCAAGAAGCCGTACCGCAAGGCGCCCCCACAGCATCGCGAGATCCGTCACGACGTGCCCATCCTTCGTGACGACCAGGATGGCGTGATCTTGGCTGAACAGAGTCAGGTAACAGATTGCCGGGTGGCAAAGGGCTTAGCACCGTTACACCAGCGAGCGGGGGTTGGTTACACCAAGGCAGGCCGGCTCCAGCAGTCAGAGGGGTTTGAGGTTTGCGACCTGAACTTCTCCTCCTTGTGGTCCCTGGAGTCCAGCAGTGAGAAGGAAGTGGCAGGTTGCAGAGCAGAGCTGAATATCAAGAGCCGGACTTTCTCGCCGGCGCTGCTGCGTGGTGGAAAGATGGGGCAGCGGAGCGGGAAGCGGTGCCCCAACCGCAGCCGTGGGCGCCTCAGCAAGTTTGTGAGCCGCAGCATGGAGACGGTGGTTGTGTCTGGAGACGAAAGGCACCCTCCCACTTGCTCTTTCAAGAGCAGAAGCCTGGAGCGCTCACTCATGTTTAAAGAGCCTCCGGAAGTCCTGACGCCGAGGAAGYCACGCGCGTCCTCGAGCCAGCTGCCTCTCAAAGGGATCCTGAAGCAGAGCGGTGCGCCAGGCCCGCACGCCGAGAGCCTGCGCAAGGCGCGCTCCGTGGAGACGCTTGCGCGCGGCCGCGGCCCCCGCAAGTACAGCGACCCACAGCTGTGCCTCGGCGAGCACGGCAGCAATGCGACTGCTCGCCCCAGCCGGCGCAGGGACAAGATCATGGAGGAGAAGCTGCAGTTCTCCAAATTCCTGGATGAGATTACGCACCGGGTACTGAGTCCCCTTCGCTTGCGCTCCCTGGGAGAGGCCAGAYGGGCAGAGCGAGACCCGGACTGTTCCTCTTTTTCCAGAGGTGCTGTGCCAGAAGGCCGGGGGGAAGGTCACCTGGAAGAGGTCAAAACGAACCATGTGACTGAAAGATCCCCGTGTCCAAGCAGAAGAAAAACGGAGGTGAAGCGTGAGAGGCTGGGGATCACTTCCTCCCAAAGAAAACWCGCTGAAGAAGCTGAGACAGTTTCCAGACTAAGAAAGAAACCTGTCCTGGGGAAAAAGGACAGTAAAGAGAAATTCCTTTCCCTGGAGAGGAAGGTAGTAGATCTGCAGCAGCAGGCAGAGCCGAGGCTGGTAGGGACATCACCYGGGCAGCAGCACTCGCTGTCTTCATGGAAAAGCAGTGCTGAGGGCAGAAGGGACAAGACAAGCCCCAGTTCGCGGCTGCTGCAGCCACAGCATCTGTGTGCTAACCTTGGCCAGAAGCGTGCGGTGGAGTTGAACTACCCAGAGAAAAGACCTTGCTCCCCTCCAACGTGCTGGAGTCGGGGGGAGGGCCCTTCCCCATCTAGATCCTCCCCTTCCTTCAGCGTCACACTAAACAAGGTAGGTGCCAGGGCCACCGGGCTCACAGAGAGGTCTCACAACGGCCAGTGCCCGGCCTGGGTCTCAATTTGTTTCTAAAGCCAGCATGGGGAGCAAGAGCATGTCCCGAAACACTCATGTTGTTCTCATCTCCCATCAGCTGCTGGATTACGGCATCTTGCTCAGGGGAAATGCAGCCAAAGCTTTCATGTGCCTGAGCATCAAGGTGTTGATCTGGGCCTGCCAGGTCACCTTGCTTCTTGTAGGAAGCTTTCAAACGAGCAAAGAGGGAAGAGCGAATTGGCAAGAACAGACTCCTCTTGCGCCCCTCGGTGGGTTTTGAGTCCGAGTTAGGTGGCAGGCGATGCACGTGGAGGTGCGAGTGCTGGTGCTGCTGGCAGCCTGGCTGCGTGCTCGGTCCCTAGGACCCAGCGCTCATGGCCGTGCTCCAGATTGGGTTTATCTTCGCAGGGAGCAGCAGCTTTCCCCTTGGCTCCAGGAGTCAGGAAAGCAGGAGCGGCTGCTGTGCTCCCCATGGGAGGCTTGCCAGGAGCGGTTGGCAGGCCAGAGCYCTGGAGGCTGCGGGGAGCAGGCGTGTGGGAGGCAGTGTTGTCAGGCACAGCTCCGATGCTCCTGGTGCTCTGCATGCTGGTGTATCTGGCCGCCTGGATATTCATCTGAGACTGTGTCACTGTATCAGGTCTTTGTAAGCTACTGCCTTTTTTTTTTCCCTTTCTCTCCATGCTGCTTTGAGGCTATAGCCTCATTTTAGTAGGAATGACATATATTCCCTTTGCTTGGTCACAGGTACATGTTGAGGTATGGGAGAGCATTTGCAAGCACTATGCTTTTAAAGTACAAGTGGTTGAGGGAAACAGCTCCATGATGTCTTAGGACTGAAACTATGTTGATTTCTCCTCTCTAGCAGCATAGCCCCATCTGTAGCTGTCTMTGTGCTGCAATTTCTCATCCTGGAGCTGGCTGTGACACTTAACGGATAGATCCAAAGCACTTTGGGCTTGTACAGGGCTGCTGGTACTCCAGGCCTCTGGAATATCCTGTAGGCAGCCTGGCCTTTGTCATAACAGTCACAGCCCTGGGCTTTTACAGAAACTGTGTYAGTAGAATCTCTCCCGCTGTGCTGGCAGGCAGCAGCTGTCTCATGGGTTAGCACAGAGGGAGTGAGGGTAACTGAGCCAAGTTGGGGCCCTCCTTGTAGGCTGAGCTATTGCTGTGCTGTGTCTCCTTGTTCTGGGGGTCCCTGCTCCGGGCATCCCTGGAGATCTTGCCCTAAGGGTTAGTTTCTGTCACAGGCCTTTCTGGCCTTTGCTTCTTGGGTTCCTCCAGAGTAGTTACAGTGGCTGTTCACAAGTCTGCAGCAAGAAACCCCTTTCACTGCCAAGTCTGGCTGGAGTAAATGGCAGGCAAGATTTTTCAGCTCCTGGATGATTTTCACTACTGTTTTTGTGCACCCTCTCCAGTGTTGACTGCTGTAGTGGCATTTTCATTCTGGGTATGCTGACCTGTGAGGACTGCGCAGGGAAAGTGCAGGGGGCTGAAGCACCAGCTAAGGTAACCATGTTGCAGAAGATGCTGAGGTCACATCATTGAAAGAGAAAAGTTACTCGACTTGTAGGGTGATTTCTGCTCTAGCAATTTCGTGCTGCCTCAGAGCAGACTGTGCATCAGCCAGCTGGGCGGTGTGTACAGCTCCTGGTTTCCCCAGCAGGGCTAGTTTGTCTAGCATGGCTTGTCAGAGCAGGTCAGGGAGAGTCCCCGGTACACCAGCAATCAAAACGTTGCCCTTTAGGATGGTTTGTGCGACCCACTCTTCCTTGGTAAGAATCTTACAACTGTTTTCTTCCCTGTGCAGGATCCCTTGACGGATGCAGAAAGGATGAAGTAAGTGTCCTGTTGTCCCTTTATGCTATTGCACTGCAGCTCTGTGACATTGATTCCTCACATGCTGCTTGTGCCAAGTGAACATCAAAGCTCACTAGTCCTGTGGGTTCCCCTCAGCTTGAAGTCTCRTGGGGCCTTGTGGGAAGAGCTTTAATCTATGCCTCGCCAACATCTGCCTTGTATCCCTGCCTGCCCTGGAGGGAGGACCCTGCTCCCCAGTGCAGGTGCAGAGGAGTTGGTGGATGTGGAAGAAAACAGGAGGTGAAGCCTTAATAAAGATGTAAACAGCAGAGCCTTTCTTAACCTTTCTTGTTGCCTCTGCTGTGGTGTGAGGCACGAGGGGTGGCTCCTGGTGGCATGGGGTGCTCCAGCCCTTGGTCATAAGCGAGTCTGCACTGCTGAGAGAAGCTGTATTTCTGAGTTTCCCTGAGCGCTGAGGAGTGAAAAGCGACAGGAAATGCTTCTGACCACCAGGCACGTCCTGGCTGGAGAGGAACAGAGCGGTTAATGTTGGAGTGGGGTTGCCTGGCAGCTGCGATCACATCTCCCTTGGCACCTCATCACCTCTGTGATGGGGGGGCGACTGTGTGGGGGTGCTCTTTCTAGCATGTATTGACAACATGAAGGCTTCTGAACAGCCCAGGGGGAGCAGAAAGGGCGCTCGGTCTTTTGCATTCAGATCCTCTGACCGGGGCTGGGATTAATTATTGAGTGGACTTCATTCTGCAGCGAGCGATACAGGAGCCAACCGCTCCAGCTGGCTGGTGGGCTTTGTCCCRGCTCTGTAACGTGAGAGGGAGCTCACAGCCCAGCTGCCTGCCTGCCCTGTGCTTCTCTGCTCCTGCTCTCGAGGCTTTGAGAGATGTGATCGCAGCTCCCGACAGCAGTTCGGCCCGCACTGCGTGGACTGGAGCCTCCAGCCAACTCCGTGCCCAACTTCCCTGGGATCCGGTGTGGGGCTGGGCCCTCGAGGAGGGCGGGAGGGGAGTGTGGCTGAGAGGCCCCTTGTGCACTCAGTGTGGCCTGTTGCTCTGTGCCACAGGCTTCTGCAGCATGAGAATGAGGAGCTGCGCCGGCGGCTCACCTACGTGACCGGCAAAATGGAGGCGATGGAGAGGGAGCTGGAGTCGGGGCAGGACTACCTGGAGATGGAGCTGGGCCAGAACCGTGAGGAGCTGGAGAAATTCAAAGACAAATTCCGTAGGTATGGAAAAACGAGAGAGGGATAGAACTAGAGTGAGCTCCCATCAAGCGCTTGCTCAGATAATGTGGATAGGCTGTACCCTGTTGTACTGATCCAGACAGGCTGCATCCTTCGAGAAGTGCTCCCGACACTGTAAGGAGGGTGAGGGCTCTCCATCCTTTGCTTGGTGCAGCTTCCTCCAGGGTACCAGGGCACGATACAACTTGAGAGGTTGACTGCAACAGTGAATTCTTCATCCATAGGGTGTAAGGCAAGATCTGGCTTGTACAGTTGACTGACAGGCAAAGAGCCACTGATGCCATGGCAAGTAATTCCATCATGACTTAGAAGAAATTGCTTCATGACTTACCTAGAAAATAGTGCCTCAGCTAGGAATCGCTGTCCATCCCGTGCTTACACATGGCATGTCTCAGGGGAGTTCTCCAAAGTCACTTACACCCTTCACTGGAGGAGTGTGGAGGTCACCAGGCCAGACTTGCCTCTGCTCTAGTCACTTGAGGCCTGAAGGTTTTGACGTGGTAGAAGTGAGGCCTCCCGTGCCCGGCTGTATCAGCACTGCAGGTGTTGTCACTTTTGGAGCCATGTGGCTGGTGGTTTGTGTGGCAGCTGGGAAGGGGCCTCCACCAGCTGCCTGAGAACTGCTCCCATGTGGGCACTCCTGTTTGTGTAGGTTGCAGAACAGCTACACTGCTTCCCAGAGAACCAACCAGGACCTGGAGGAGAAGCTGCATGCCCTGGTAAGTGCCTGTCACGTCTCTTCAGAGAGGAGGTGGATGAGGCCTGGGCATCAGGAGCTAATGGGGGAAGGGGCCCTAGCTTTGCTGAGTGGTACGACACTGGGTAACAGTAAGATTCTGCCCATGGCCATCTAGTTCTCCCTCAGAAACCCCCCAAATCCCAGCCTTGTGTCATGAGCTGGCTGCTCGGTTTGCTTCCCGCCGCCGTGGTCCGCACGTGAGCTTGTTCCCCATTACATAACCGCATGGTCCTCCGTCATGTTGCTTCAGGCCCTGTGGCAACGCGGGAGGTGTCAGCCCGTCCCGGGGGGCGGTCCCGGGCGGGCAGCGGGGGAGCGCAGCGAGGCCAATGTGCGTGTGTCTGTGCATTCATAACACTCATGGCTGTTTCTTTTCTCTCCCTCCCCCTTCTCTCTCTCTCTCTCTCTCTCTCTCTCTCTCTCTCTCTCTCTCTCTCTCTCTCTCTTCCCCTCTCCCTCTCCCTCTCCCTCTCTCCCTCTCTCCCCTCTCCATGCTGCCGCTGGCACTCGCTGGGCACTCGCCTCTCAGGCCTCTCTCAGCCAAAGCTGGATTTTTGCAGTTGCGTCTTTTCGTTTGTGTGTTTTGTTTCTTTCTCCTCCCTTCGTGTCTCAGCCTGTTAGTCTCATTGTCAGTCCCGCACGCGCCATCCAGACGGAGGGGCCCGGGCCCCGGTCCAGGCGAGGGCTCAGCGGGCACGCGGCGGGCGCCCGCGGACGCGGCAGGCCCTGTCTCGCAGCGCTGCGAGCAGCTGCGGTGCCGCGCACCGTGTGCAAGGCCGTGCGCCTCCTCTGCTCCCTTTCCTGCCCCTTCCGGGCTGCGAGCAGGCAAGTCCAACAGCCGAGGTGCTGGGTGCCTCCCTATGGCCCGTGGTGCCTCTTTGTTTCTCACACGTGAGCTTCCTGGGCTAATATTCCTTAGGCTGGCGCCCAAAGCGTGCCATTGTGCTTTGGCAAGCAGCCTCCTCCCCCCTTGCCCCTCTCTCTGCCTTGTACCCAGTTCATAGGGAGTTTAAAGAGGAGACGTTCCCTGCTGTCAAGAGGGCATTAGCTGAGCTCTGGATGAAGTTCCAYGGGTTTTTTTTCTTTGCAGAGCAGATTTTGAGCTCTTCCAAGGTGGTGCCCTCTCCCTGCCCAGCAATCCTGTCTAGTATCACCCATAGAATCATAGAATTGTTAAGGTTGGAATGGACCTTTGAAGATCCTCTAGTCCAACCCCCCACTGCACACACAGGGTCACCTAGAGCGTGTTACACACACTGGGTGATATTCTCATCATTGGGKTTTTTTTCTGCCCCAGAGCAGAAGGGCAGTTAGAACAAGCTCAGGCACCTTTGCTGCTGGTGGCAGTGTGGGATCAACCACTCCAAACTCGCCATGCTTCTCTAGAGCAGYATCAGAACTAGCCCCGCACTGGAAACGTGGCCGAGCAGCGACGAGAGGTCTCGCGTTTGACGTGGAGACTTGCAGGTTGCCTCTGGGACCGGCAGAGTGGCTGGCTCCCCTGCCCTGGGAGCCCCTACCTGGCTAAAGAGGCAGGATGTTCCCCTTGTCCGTCTGTCCAGARGTTTTTGTATCCCAGCTGCACATGTCTGTAGGGTGCTTGGGGGGGGTGGGCTGTGAAGCCGTGCTCTCCTGTGCTGGTGAGACTCATGCATGGTCTCYTTGCATCCCAGATTAAGAAGGCAGAGATGGACCGCAAGACGCTGGACTGGGAGATTGTGGAGCTCACTAATAAGCTGCTTGATGCCAAAACCACCATCAATAAGCTGGAGGAGCTCAATGTAAGTGTCAGTCTGCAAATGTGCTGGAGGTGTGTGAGGTGTGGGGTTCTCCTCTCATCCTAAGTCATTAATGAGAGTGTAAAGAAGCACATGAGTGACTTTGGTGTGTGTGAAAGTGGGAGTTGCATACAGCAATAGGCGCAAGSAAACAGAAAAGGGCCTTAGGGGGTGGGCAGGGAAGAGCTGGTCTTTGAGTTTGATGTGTGTGCTCTATTGGTCTTTAAATATTAGGTTTGACATGAGTTCAGGCTGCACCAGTCAAAATGTCAGAGTGGGAAGGGKTTTTTTATCATTTCATTGTATTTTTGTCATTGATGATATGGCTTTTTCCATATAATTTAGAAATTCTTGGATCTGGTGCTTGTTGGCTCATCTCAACTCCTTCCAGCCTGGCTGCAAGGCGCTGGAAAACAGGCAGGGTCTGCAGGGATGAATGTGAGCTCTGGGATGGGATAGTAAATCTGCTTGGACTCTGGGGGTTGTGGATCCCTTGGAGAGAGGGCTTTGATGCACTGACAGAGCATGTCTGTGCCCAGAGCAGAGGGCTGGGACTGGCTGAATTGTGAGGAAGTGCACTGACACCTCGGGGTGGGATATGGAGAGGACAGAGTGCTGGTTACTGTCACCAGTGATTCACCAGGTATCCCCGTGGGCTTCTGTTCCAGCAGCATCTGGGAGGTGATGCCTTTTATTTGGTGAGAGCGGGCTGGGCTGGCGGTGTCTGCATCCTTTGTGCCCTCTCTTGCAGGAGCGGTATCGGCAGGACTGCAACCTCGCAGTGCAGCTGCTCAAGTGTAACAAGTCCCACTTCAGGAACCACAAGTTTGCTGATGTGAGTAGCAGGCCCACCAAGGGGGGCAGAGGGGCTTTGCGTGCCCCTCGCTTCGCTGCAGGTTTCTCTGTGGGGCAATTGGCCTCTCCTCCCTCAGCAGTGGAGTGAGGGGCTCTACTGCCTCTGAGAAGGCAGGTCAGAGCTCCTGTCAGCTCCTCTTTCACACCAGCTCCATTTCACAGCTTRGCCTGGGACTGTTATAAAAAGCACAATAGCCTTGAATTTGATAGCCTGATGGGTGCCTGATAGGAGCTGTCAGGAGGACAGACTTCTCTCTTCCCCCATTCTGTCCTCTTTTCCTTCTCACCTGGCCATATGGCTTGGCCATGCCGCCTGCRTTAGAGTGGTGGCCTGCTTCAGCTGGGCCTGTGTCACTTGTCTCTCTGAGCAGCAGTTAGGGGAGCAGCCTTTGGAGTGCTTTAGAGCAGCTTTGGGCCCTCACAATGGAAGCGGTTGGCACCGAGTCGTATGTTCCACATGGACTTTGTGCAGCCTTGTCCAAGCCTCAGCATGAGCAAAGACAGGGGTCGGGCACTTGTCGTTAGTAACCTCACTCCTTGGACTGAGAATAGGCTCTCTCTTTGCCTGTACCCCCAGTCTCCAGCCAACCTTTGTACTTGTCTTCTGTAACTTAGCAGGTGACCAGTACGTCACCCTCCCCCTCGGCCAACGTGTCTCAGATTAGCCCTGTTGGGGCCGGTGTATCAGTCACTGCCGGGGCAACCTTGGCCTCTGCCGGCTGCCTCCCGTCGCCGATGCTCCGGGTTGAGCCAGCGCAGTGGCCGTGGTTGGGCACCGGAGCRGGCGGCCCTGCAGCCAGCGGCGCGCAGCATGCCCTGCGCCCAGGCTGCCCCTGCCCCGAGTAGCTGGGCCGGGCTGGGCCTGGGAGGGCTGGCCCTCCGCCTTCCCCTGCTATGACGGCAAGGGCAGGGGCAGCGCTTTCCCCTTGCTGAGACTCCAGTCCTGGGGGTGAGATAATGGGTTTATGTGTTGGCCCATCTGAGAGAGGGTGAGAACGTGAGAGGAGATGAGGTGGCCGATGGGAACGAGGGAAGACATTGATTCTGTCCCCCGGCAGGCTGCCAGGGTGGCAAGGCTGTAATTACTGCGTCCAGGGAGCACTGCACATCGTGCGCCGGGGCTGTTCAGTCACTTCAGTGCAACTGCTGGTTGATTTTCCACAGATCAATAGACTCCTCCCTAGCGTGTGCCAGCTAGGCCTTGTCTCTGCTCACTGTGTGGGGGGCTGAGGCCTGTGCGCCACCTTGTCCTGTTCTCTTTCCAAAACCGGGCCTGTGAGGCTGGCCTGGCCCCCTAACGCTGTGCTACAGCTAAAGCCYTAGGTAAAACTAAAGGTATTTCATGCAGGGCAGGTTGGCTTTGGAGAAAGATGCATCCCTCGAGGTGAGGTGGGCAGAAGTGCTAGCATCAGGATAAGGAGCACAGAGCACCCATGAAGGCTGCCACGTGAAGGCAGACTATTGCCTGGCAGTCCTCCTCATGGTTTGCCTGGCAGTCCTCTTCTAACGCCCTTTTCCTTCTCCGTAGCTTCCCTATGAGCTGCAGGACATGGTCAATAAGCATTTGCACAGCTCTCAGGAGTCTGCAGGCCCTGGGCAAGAGGCAGCTCACACCTTGGCACCGTCTGATGTTGTGCCCACCTCAGTCATTGCCAGGGTCTTGGAGAAACCAGAATCTCTCGTTCTGAACTCGGCCAAGTCGAGCAGTGGCAGCTGTCCCATGGCTGAGGACGTCTTCGTGCATGTYGACATGAGTGGAGCCGCTCCCGATGCCTGCAACAGCACAGGGCAGGTGGGGAAAGAGGGAGAGAGCACAAGAAAGCAGCAGAACGGGGGCTGCAAGCCCCAGAGCAGCGTGGAGAGCGTGCCAGAGGAGGTGCCCGCCTTTGAGAAGCTGAGTCCCTACCCTACACCCTCCCCTCCTCACCCGATGTACCCGGGCCGTAAAGTGATCGAATTCTCCGAGGACAAAGTGAGGATCCCCAAGAACAGCCCCCTGCCCAACTGCACGTACGCGACGCGGCAGGCCATCTCCCTGAGCCTGGTGCAGAGCGAAGACGAGAGCTGCGAGCGGCAGCGCGCGCTCCCTGGCAGCCCGGCCTCCGACGGGCGCCGCTCGGCCTCCAGCTGCTCCTGCCAGCAGTCGCCCAAAGCAGCCAGGGCCGCCGGCTCGTCGCAGAGCAGCCCGTTCAGCAGCCCGCCCCAGATCCCCAGCGCCTTTGCCAGCTCCGCCAGCTCCGAGGAGGACCTGCTGGCCAACTGGCAGCGCATGTTCGTGGACAAGGCGCCGCCTGTGTCGGAGCGGGCGCTCATGAACCGCACGGCCTTCAGCCGTGACACGGCCCCCGAGCTGCAGAAGAGGTTCAGCCGCTCCATGCAGGAGCTGGGAAGGGCAGCCTCGGCTTACTCGGATGGTGAGGAGTCGGCACAGAGCTGCAGCTGGACCGTGAGCCGGGACTCGAGCGTGGACACAGACAGCACCGAGTCCAGGGCCCGCAGGGGCCACTTCTCCTCAGACTACGGGACTGATTTCTCCCAGGATGAGGCGCAGAAGTTGCTGCAGGGGAACGGTGGAGTYGCTGCCGAGCCCGGGAGCCCCCCGCCAGAGAAGCACAAGGACTACGTGGACCTCGGCCTGCCAGAGAGCCCAGCTGAGGAGAGGGAGCTGCTGCTGCAGGGCAGCAAGGAGAGCAACCCAGCGTGCCTGCAGGAGGAGAGCGGGGACGGCCGGGTCAAGCCTGCATCCAGCCGGCCACACCGCAGCCCCAAGAGGATGGGAGTCCATCACTTGCATCGCAAGGACAGTCTGACRCAAGCGCAGGAGCAGGGCAACCTCCTCAGCTGAGGCAGGGGAAGAAGCAGCCGCGACATCGTGCAGAGCTGTGGGTGCTGTCATCTGCCACCTCCTGGGGGAGCAGCCTCCCGCAAGGCCTGCCGGCCGAGGGGGCACGGGGCTCTGCTTGGGACCTTCCGTTTGTTCTTGTTTTGATACAGGGAAGAGCTGGGGTCCTGCCTCCGCAGCCCGGCAGACTGCGGTACTGCTGCCCTGGCGCGCCCGCTGCTCTGCTCACAGCCTCACACTGGTGCCTGTACCCGACCTCGCTCTCGGTCCCTCCTCGTCCTGTGCCTGTGCCTCCTAATGCTCCGGTCGTTCYTCCCTCCCTCCCTCCCTTCCCGCTCAGGTACCTGAGGCCCTGGACTCTCCTCCACTGCTGCCCGCAGCTGCTCTGCTCGCTCTCACCTCATGCCAACAGGGCAGGGTGCCYGTGCGGCGGCACCTGATGCCCTGGGAGCCGCCGGGCCGCGAGCGAGGCTGCTGCACAGGGACTCTCCCGCGGGGCGGCCTGAGCGCTGGGCACGGGCAGCACTGCTGGGGCCTTATGCTCCCACTGCGCTCCGTTTTCACTGGGCAGTGCCTGGGAGCTGCCTCTGCAGCTCCACAGGAGCGGCACCCGGGTCCCGTGCTGCGGTGTGGGGTGCTGGTGCTGCCCTTGCCGGGGTCGCGGTGGCGCTGTGGGCTGAGGTTTGTGTTTGCGTGTCTCCTCCTCACACGTCTTCCCCCACTCTCCGTGCTGTTGTTTTGTTTGAAYGGTGCTGATCCTTTGCTCCTGGGTGGGCTGCTTTCTTCTTCCCGAGCCCTTGGCTTTGGGGTGTATTTTTGGTTTGGTTTGGTTTGGTTTTCCCCGCCCTGCACAAACAGGCACAGCGGTTGGCAGCCCCCRTGCTGCGTGCGCTGAGGCAGCCCCGCTCCCGGCTGTGCCCCTCCGCTCCTGCCCGTGGGACAGGGCCAGGTGTGGGGCAGGGCTCCCGGCGCGGGCGGCATGCGGGAAGCTGCTCCCTGCACGGGCGCCGGGCTGCGGGCTCTCGGGCTGCCTCCGGCGCCTCTCCGGGGCTGCCCTGTCTGCGCAGGGCCTCTCCGCGTGTTTTCTTCCTCGTGTAGCGTGATTTCTTGCGTGACTTCTCTTCAGTCTCGTGTGCTCGGTGTCTTAAAGGTGGGGGGTGGGAAGGGGAAAGCTCTGTAGACGTAGGTGTTTCCTGGGGGGCTTGCGAAGCCCGGTGTCCTGTGTGTAACCTCCTCCCGTGCCCTTGTCCGGCTGGTGTCTCTTCAGTGCACCCGGGCTGTGAGGCCAGCGCCAGCCCCGCTGCCCGGCCCTGTGCCCTCCCCTGCCACCTTGCTGTCTTGTCCTTCGAGTTGGGCCCGCTCCGCCTTCCCGCCGCGGTGCAGCCCCTGACGAGCAGGGAGCTCCTGCTCCGAGGCGGCGGGAGCCGCGCGGGCCTCGGCTGCTCTCAGGTGCTTACCGAGGCCTGCAGTGGGGCAGCTCCGGGGATGCGAGCRGAGCAGAGCAACCTGCGGCCGTGAGCGCAGCGGAGCGGCGGCTGCTCCAGCTCCAGCCAGGCTGCGCGTCGCCGTGCTGCCCGCCCGGGCACTGCCGGAGCTGGCGGCACGCTCCGGAGCGGAGCTGGGCCTTGCCGTTTCACTGCAGTGTTTCACTACAGTATTTATTTCACCCGATCACCTCCCGTGCTAACAGGCTGATGCTGAGAGCGGAAGCGGCCTCAGAGCTGCCGGGGCGCTCACCTCCCCTGCCCGGCGTGCAGGGTCCTCGTGCCCGTCTCGCCATCCGCTCKCCTGCCGTCTCCTACGCTCTTCTGCAGCGTCGGAGGGGCTTTACCGTGTGGTGGCCGTGCTCGGGGAGAGCCCAGCGCTCAGCCCGGCTGCGTGGGGCCGCGGGCCCCTCATCCGCGTCGCAGCGTTGGCGGGTGTCTCCCCTCGGCGCTCGGTCCCTGCGCCGCAGCTTCTGGCACGCCGGCCAGGGGGATCAGCCCTAGGAGCTGGCGCCAAYGGCAGAGGCGGCCTCCTCTGCAGACCGAACACAAACCCACGAGCGGCTGYGGGGGGCACGGAGCSCCCGGCTGCCYGCGCAGGGCAGCAGCTCTCGCTGCGGGCACGGCCCCTTGGCGCCCGGCACTGCCAGCCCCACGCGGGCCCCACTTTCAGTGTCCCAACTCCAGACTGTTAATCTGTAACTAACGTGGGGTTTTTTTTTTTTTTTCTGAAATTTTCAAACTGATGTATATTTTAAGACCAGAAATAAACTATTTTAAAAGTAAGTGKTGACGGCTCTAATGCTTTTTCGACTAGATAAGTGTGAACCAGACGGCTCCTGAGCCTGGGAGGAGGCCGGGCTTTTCGGGGCGCCTGCTCCCAGTGTGCCCAAGCGTGGGTGCCGCCCACTAGCCTTGTGGCAGGCTCGTGGCTGTCCCGCTTTGGCCCTGGTCTCTTGAAGGTGTTTGTGCCAGTCACGGCTGCTGTGGTCGGAATGCGGCTCAGCCCTGGGAAAGGAGCCACGTGCAGGGAGGAGGCCTGGTTTCCTTGTGTCATCACCGCCAAGCGCTCCCACTGGCTGCTCCTTCCAGCCCCACATGYGTCCAGAGAGCTCCCAGGTCAGAACGCCTCCCTACTAGCAGTACTCGGGTCACCTTTGACTTGGAAGCTGCCAATGACTTCTTCTAAAAAATAGCCCCTTTTTGCTGTTTCAGAGTTGCCAGATGAAGTAACGTGGGCCGTTTTCACCTTACTTAAAGGCTGTGCTGTAAGCAGCAGCCTCTGCGTGAGGACCCCTCTGCAGCGAGCCCTGCTCTGCTGTAAACAGGCTCAGCGTTTGCAGCAGGAGCCTCTGCGTGCCCTACTGCAAGGGTTGCTGTCCATCCATCCGTCCGTGCGTGCGAGGGGTGTTTTGGCAGAGCCCTCCCCCTGCTGACCGCCTGCCTCCGCAGTGGGACGGTGTGTGGCTGCTTCTGATATTTGCTGCTTTTCTTGCAGCTCCAGCTCTCGCAAATACGCAAGTACTCACGTCTGAAAGTGAGCTACGTGGGCACAGGAGGAAGGCTGAGACACCCTAGAGCTTCTGAAAGTKGTCTGGCAGCCCGGCCCTGCTTCGTGGTTACTTCTGCAGGGGAAGGGGTGGTGGTGGGGCGCTCTCCTCGCTCCCAGGGCTGGGGCGAGGCAGGCTTGCTTCTCGGCTCTCTGCTGAGCTGCACGTGGAGGTAGGAGGCTGGGATGAGTTCTCCTCCTGCCCGGGTGGTGCTGCTCGTGCAGCACTTGGTGCTCCTGTTCCCTCGGAAGCGGGGGAGACCCACGGCACCTTCTGGCATAGGAGGCAGGGGCGTGTTTCCTGCTCCTTGGTCCCTGTCCTTAGTGATTTTGCTCTGTGCCACCTCCCGCTGCAGCTGCTGCCACCGCTTAATCCTCCAGGCTCATCCCAGACTTGAAAAACTAACGTCACCCTACGGGAGGGCATCCAGCCGCCCCGCAGCAGCTCGTGGCTGCCAGGCTACTCACCACAGGTAGCAGAGCGGCACACGGGCACACAGGCACGCTGCTTTCTMCTCCCCCTCACCCAGCAGTTGCACAGCAGGGACGCAGAGAGCAGCACGATGCCTTGCAGAGAGCCCATGTCCTACGTGGAGCGGCCGCTCTCGAGGGAGCCGATGCATCCTGGCTGCAGCTTCAGCAGCAGGGAGCAACTGCAGGGCCTACRGGCCTACATGGGGAGCCAGGTGCCTGCCCTGCTGCTGGCAGGGCCCCACCAGCACCCGTGCTGTGACAGCAGCTGCCTTCCCTGCCCCGTGGCACAGGCTGAGGGGCGCAGCCCCCCATGGCACCCCACTGTGCTGCACGTTAGGGCATCTGCTTCACAGGAGCCAAGACCGCTGCTCACTAACACCTTGGTGCTGAGCACCCAGGCCCCGTGTGTGACCCACAGAGGCAGGGGCTGCAGGCAGCCTCGTGGGGAGGACCCCAACAGAGGGGCCCATCCCTGCCACCCTGCAGGGCCCCCTGCCTCGCGCCCTAGCCCCCCACCTCGGCCGCACAGGAGGCCGTGCGTGTTTCCCCCATACCAACCTGCCGCGGTGGCACCGCGCGGAGCTGCCCCTGCACAGGGGCAATGAGCCAGTCTCCAGCAGCCGCGCGCTGCGGTGCCACGTCGGTGGCCTTTATAAAACCCTCAACGCGAGAGCGGGGCAAGCCCGAGGAGGAACGTCTGCTATACACATCTGAATAAATAGCGGCCGCAGGCCGGYGGGGCACAGCCAAGCGTGGGGACAAGGCAGGGCGGCGCGATCGACACATGCAGCGACCGGACAATCACAAGCGGCTCATGGGGCGTGTGACGACACGGGAAGGCGTGAGGAGAGTCACTTGGACCGGGTCCCAAGCGCCAGCGTGCGGGGCCCGGGGAGGGCATCAAYGGGACATGAGATGCGTGAGGAGACACTCAGTGCAGGCCCGTGGGAGCCCCCAGATGCGGGTGCATGGGGGCAAATGTAGTCCCTTGTGGGGCTGACRCGCACACGGGCTGCCCCTGCGCTGCTCTTCGGGGCAGAAGCAGGCAGGGCAGCCCAGCTACATCTCTGTTTCTGCTAAGAGGCTGTCACCAAGGCCCGACGTCATCAAGACCATCTGGGAGCTGGARTCTGCGGCAAAAAGAGAAGAAAAGAGTGAGTGCAGGAGAGGCTGGGGCTGCACTCCAGCCCGAGGTGGGGATGAGCAGTTAGGACACAGGTGGCTTCCCTTTCTCCAGAGCCCTGGGAATCCTCGCGCTCCCCGCTGCACACGTGGYGGGTGGGTGTAGCCCGCCCTGGCCCGGCGTCAGGAAGGTGAGGGCAGCTTTCCGGCCCTGCGACCGCAGGGAGAGCTGCCCAGAAGCGCTGCGGCGCTGCAGCTGCGAGGAGGATGGGCACGCAGAGCGAGGACGGCTCGGCAGGGCGCCCGCGTCCCCTCCAGCAGACTGCAAACAGCAGCGACTTTTATTTTTCCTCCCCTGAATATGAGGAGGGAGATCTTGGAGCCCCCTCATCATGCTTCTGACCAAGACTCCTAAACACTCAAACCCACCGCGTGCGAGCTCTGTTTTGGGGATCAATTTGGGGAACAGGATCCAAAATTCTGCAGCAGTTTTATGGCTTTGATAAATAGTTATCCAGATGTGTTGAGGCCCTGGGAGTGGTTGTGCTTGYCTGTTAAATCTCATATGAGAATTGGGAGGGAGAAAGGGCAATAAAGATGCCAGGTTTAAAAGAAAAAAAAAAACCCACAAACAAAAAAACCTCAGCAGGCTCACCATATGGTTTGGGCAATATAGTCCTGCGTATACCAAAAGCACAGAACAGGTACCTATCGGTACCCCTGTTTCTGTCACAAGCTCCTGCCAGCCAGGCTGTGGCACCTGGCTAACCCCTCGCAAGCTCAGGCCGCAGAGCGAGGAGCTGATCCTCTGCAGACTGCAGGGGGGTTCTGGATGCAGCGAGCAATGACAGGAGTTTTGGCTAGGATGTCTTGGCAAAGGCCCGGGAGATCTTTAACGCGCCTACCCTCGATTTTAAGACTTCTTGCAAAGACGTTCAGTTCCTGCAGCATCAGCAAAAACACTTCTGAGGCAGCTTCCCCTCTTTGCTGCAGCCGCATTGTCCTTGGAAACAATTTCCAAGGACTCTTTGGGAATCCCTTTCCGAGCACTGCTCAGCCCAGCAGTGTGTAACGTGAAGGTCATGCCTGGAGGCAGGCGGCACTGCAGCTCTCCGGCAGAAGGGACAGGCCCCATTTCCCCRTCCCACCACGAGACTGGTAGCATTAGGAAACACCCCAGCACCCAGGATGCTGCCCCCCAGCCATGGGGCATCAGAGCTCTCACTGTTCTGGCAGATCCAGGGGTTCTTCTCCCTGGATGTGACCTCGCGAGCCTCGCTCTCCTCCTCTTCCTCGCCCTCGGAGAGCAGGTCAGAGATCTGCTGCTGCAGCTCAGGACTGATGTTGTTCTCTGCCAGGATGAGTGTCCGCAGGGCTGTGGGGTAATTCTCCACCATGTCCAGCAGCGTCTGAGCAGAAAGGGAGAGAAGCAGCACAAAGAGCAGCTAGATCAAACAGGAAGGGTTTCGAAGCTCTGTTCTCCTGTCAGTTCCAGCCCTCCTCTCCCTTCCCTTGGTCTTGACCTCCCTTCTCCAGGCTCTTTGAGAGTCTGAAGACTTCTCATTTCTCTCTGGGAGGGAGTAAGCCAGGATTTCCTCGCTGCATCCCTCCCTGTTGGTCCCATGCCCTCCTGAAGCATGTCCTACATTCCAGCTCAGGGGAGTCCTCTCTTACCCCTGGGAGCTGGGGCTCTGAAGGACAGCCTGTGTTGCCAAGCCTTGGCCACAAAGCTTTAGGTCTGATCCACAACCACAAATCCAACCACTTATTTCCTAAAAAAAGAACAAACAAATACCCTACGAACTACAAATATCTCCCTGTATTTCTCCCTGCTGACGTGAGGTAAGGCTGGAGAGCACTCAGTCAGGAGCTGTGACCTACCAGCTCCTCCTGTTGCTGAATGTGATGGGCCAGGGAAAAGCAACAGCTCCTCTGAATACTGAGAGGAGGGAGGATGGATGTGGACTCTGGCAGGGGAAAAGCAACAGACCCCTGGTCCAAGGGCCTCTACAGGTGCCCTTGGGTCTTAGTGACGCACCGTGAGCACCTGCATCTCCTCACCTGGGCTGACTGGTTGGTAAGTCCAGTTCCCTCCAAGTCCAAGACTTCCAGGGTCCGACTGGAGGCCACAGCGACAGCGAGCATCCCTGCCACCTGGTCCCCTGCGGGAGAAGCACACMGGAGCTGTCAGCACTGCTGCCTCCTCTCCTGCAACACCACGAGCCTCACTGGGGCTACGGCGGCATGGACACACTCTCTAGGAGTGTCTGCATCCAACAGCCTTCAAGTCCCAGGGACCTCCTTGGGGAAAAAAAGAAAACGCTGCTGATACAAAACAAGAGGCAAGGGGGCACGTTTGCAAGCGGTGGGAGTTACTCCCTAGGAGGCTGTGGCCGGCGGGGCCGGGGYGCCCGGAGCGCTGCGAGGTGCAGAGGGGGCCATGGGGCGGGATTGTGGGCCCAGCCGCTCTCCTCCTCACCGCCTCACCGCCTCGCAGCAGAGCCAGGGAAGGAGAGGCRGTTTCTATGGCAACTGGTGCCAGGCTCCCCTCCTCCTCCTCCTCCTCCTGGCAGTTCCTGCAGAAGATGAAGGGTGAGCGGGGACGTTTCACGTGCAGAGGGAGCCCCGTCCGGCCGGGCAGAGGCAGAGGGGCGAGCGGGCGGGCAGGGCGCAGCCTCCTCCCTGCAGCCCCCCGGCAGAGGTGGCTGGACACACCGGTGGGGCACATGCAGGGCGGGCTCTCCTGCAGCTGAGCGCGCCCGGGGGATGGAACCCACCGCTGGGGACCACCTGGGACCTCCTGCYCCACTAGCGAGGAGCTGCTGCTCTTCCAGAGCTCGTCCTGGCCTCCCATCCCAGCAAGCTGCTCGGGCCCTGCCCCTCTGCGCCAGCGCGCTGCTTACCCAGGGGGTTGTAGTCCAGGTTCAGCACCCGCAGCTGGGAGCTGTGAGCCACTGCAATGGCCAGGCGCCCCCAGCCCTTGCTCGTGACACCCGGGTTGGCGCTCAGCGTCAGCTCCTTAAGGCCTGGAGAAGAGAGAAGGCAAACCACCRCCTAAGGGGCACCAAAGCTGTCAGAGGGGAAACATTTCAGCTAGAGAGAAGACCTTTGAGCCGTGGCCCCTTTACTCCACTGGTTTAAGGGTTTGGTTTGCACGGGCAGCCATCGTCACTTATTTCGCTGACTGTTGCCCTCATTTTCCCTGTGTCTGTCAGGGTTTCCCTGCTCTCCCAGCCTGAGTCCTGCTTGCTCTAAACAGCACACACAGTGAAGACAAGGAAGGAGTGTGTAAGGTGACTGCCTGGGGGGAGGTGGCAGGACGCTGGAGGTGAGAAAGAGGGTAGGAAAAACAGTAGGGTCTGAGGCTGCTACCCGTGAGGAGAAGGAGCAGGGAGAGGCGCCAGGAGCACCCTGCATGTCAGAGGGCAGGGACATCCTTACCTCCATCTTACCTCCGTTTCACCCAGCCCCACGGCCTCGGGCCCCTGACAGGCCCCTGAGCACCCAGAGCACCCCCAGGGCCAGGGCCAGCTCCCAGGCGCTCACGGTGGGGCCCGATGCCGAGGTGGGGGCGCACACCACACGCTGCCTACCRGCACGGCCAAAGCACAAATGCAGATCAGCAAACCCAACGCCCAAGCCCCCCCGTCCTCCAACTCGTCAGCTGGTCCCTGAGCTCAGTCTGTGCGGGCAGGGCCGCCCGCAAGCCGAGCCCCCCCCAGCTTCGAGGGGCTCCTCGGGGGAGCAGCGAGCCGCGGGGCTCCGCGCGGCCGCCCCGGGCGCGGGCGCTTACCGGACTTGGCGCCGTCGGGCGGCAGGAGGCCGCACACGAGGTTGATGCCCTCGTCGCCCAGCATGCAGTCGCCCAGGTCGAGCGCCACGAGCGCGGGGTGGACGCAGAGCGCGGGGTTGAGCAGCGCCAGGCCCGCGTCCGTCAGGGGGCTCCCGTGGAGGCTGCGGGCGAGAGGCGCCCTGAGCGGGGGGCTTCGCCCGCCCGCCCGCAGCGCCCGCGAGCGGCGCCCAGGCCGCGGGCACTCACAAGAGCGACTGCACGGAGCGGTTGCTCTTGAGCGCCTCGGCGAGCTGCTTGACGCGGTTGATGTTGGAGACGATGCCCAGGTTGAGGTTGAGCTGCGCCAGGGAGTGCGCCTCGGCCACGCCGCGGCAGACGTGCCCGAAGTCGCGCTCGGAGAGGCGGCAGCCGCGCAGCGACAGCAGCCGCACCGAGTTGTCGCGCAGCCCCGCGCAGATGTCGCGCACCTCGGCGCTCGAGAGCGTCTCGCCGGAGATCTGGATGGAGCCCGGCAGCATCTTCCGCGCCGGCGGCGGCGGCGGCGGC
>PTEX01000018.1:1447421-1508730 GCA_003342815.1 Eudromia elegans | reverse complement strand
CGAGGCTCCCGGCGCGACGTGTGGGCGACGCGGCCGCCCCCGGCCTGAGGCGACGGCCGTGGGGGGAGCGGGCCCTGGGAGAGGCTCCGCGGCGGCAGGGCCCCGGTGAGACCCGCGCCCAGGGCTCCGTGGCGCTGGGGGTGCCTTTGGGGCCGGGGGGCAGCAGCCCCCGTAGGGGCCTTGGTGTGTCCGTGTAGGGCTTACTGAAGGCTCCGCTCCCCGTGGCCGTGCTGCCCCTCCCGGCCTGGCCGAGGCCGCGCTGTGTGCGGGACGGGGTGGGGTGCGCTGCCGTCCGCCTCCCCCTGCAGCCCCCGAGCATGACGGTGTGGGGTGGGCGTGGGGCTGGAGCGGAGGTGACGGCTCTGCGCTCCTGGACCTGGCACCGGCAGCAGCGGCTCTCGGTGGGGGTAGACGGGGACCTCCTGAGGTGTCTGCTCCAAGGGACACTGGTGCTTGTCATGAGTCTGAGGTGGAGCTGGGAGGGCGGCAGAGGGGTGGCAGGCCCAGGGCTGGTGGCCCGGGGCAGCTCTGGAGTCCTTAACACTGCCGTGTTGTGGTTAAGGGTGCCGTGTTCTCTTTGCAGCTCTATGGACTCTCACCCCGAGCAAGCGGCAGTACCCGAGCCAGCAAGGGGTGAAGTAGTGTGGCTGAAGTACAAGGAGCTCCTTGTAGGTTAATCCCTTCTCTCAGGAACTGGCGTCAGCTGGAGGTATTTTAAGAGAAGTGGGGCAGCACGTGGAAGGATTCTTGACTGTGGTTGGGCATACAAGAGAAGCAGAGGAAAAAGGGTCATGTGCAACCCTGTGCCACGAGGTCTAGGTGTCCCTGCCGGAGCAGGGGAGTTGGACTAGATGGTCTCTAGAGGTCCCTTCCAACCTCCACCATTCTGTGATTATCTCTCTGCTGTTCTTTTTTTTTTTTTCTTTTTTTTTTTTTTCCCCTTATCAGGGAATAACACCCATGAGGAAATTGCCTGGCAGAACAAGGAAGCTGGGGACACGGACATTTCTTTGGCAGCAGGGGCATGCCTGATGCTTGTGGTAAGGGAGAGAACTTGCCTGTGGTGCCAAGCCTTGCTCGGGGCAAGGAGGCAGCTCGGAGAAGGTGGGAAGTGGTGCGGGCTTGCTTACCTCTGCAGCGCAAAGCCTCTAACCCGCTACCTGCTTAGAAGTGTCAGGGGCACAGCTGACCTCGTTTTCATTCACAGAAACAGAGCAGGGGGGTTCTCCTCCCCACTTGGTAGCCCTGTACTTGGAGAGAAATGGGAAGCAGGGCCCCCGTGGTTTCAGCTCCAGTGAGCTGAAAAAGGAAGCCAGCGATGTGGAAATTAGGTTAAACCACATAAGTAGGCAGCTTTCTGCACGTAACTAATCTGCTAAGGAGCAAGCTTGGCTGCTGTGTGTAGCAACGCTCCAGTAAATTCCAATCCAGTGGGTAACTAAGGCACAAACCTAGGCTCCTCCGCTTTGTTTGCAGGCCAGGGCAAGAGAGAAGAGATGGAAAGTGAGGTGGAAATAGGATCTGGATGGGGAACATTAATTCTTCTCCTTGAAAATGGAGGGAGCACATCACCTGAGCCAAGGGCTGTGCATTATGTCCTGGTAGGAGATTGAAGGGGAGCAGCTGATAAGAATATGGACTTAGATGTCAACTTTAACATTTTGGCTGCAGTGTGTGATTTACAACCTAGATGTGACTGTGCTCTCTTAGTAATCCACTGCTGCTCTCTAGAGACATCTACAGATCCCTCCTTCCCTGTCTTGCCTAGGGATGCGCACAGGTTTGATACTGCACCTGCAAGCTAAAGCATGAGTAGTCCCCCGGCCTGGTGACACATCTGCACCGTGACACGAGCAGCTTCTGCCTGCGTCGCGCTGTGCACAGCTTCTGCAGGTGGTGGCTTTCAAGGAGGGAGCTCCCGCGTGTGGAGCTCGCATCAACTGGTCTAAGTGAGGGACTGGATCCTTTGTTCTCTCCGAGCGGAAGAGGGTGAATGTTGCTGTGCCAGACGAGGGGATGACCAAGTAAATACCAGCCACGGATCAGCGCAGGTTGAGCGCAGGCAGCACTCAGTCTCACCTCATAATTACCTCCAGGCACCAAATAACCGATGCTTCATTAAACGCGCTATTTTTGGAGAAGTGATTGGAGGTGAGCCCGGGGACGTGTCTCCCTGCAGCAGCCCTGAAGCATTACTTGGCGACATGAGGCTGCTTCTCAAGTTCTAGTGCTGTGGCATCTCCCCTGCCTCCTGCCTACAGCAGCAGTGCTCTGTGGGGAGAAATACCCTGCCTTGCTTTGTGCTCAGATAACACCGGAGAAAAATGAACAGGACCTAAGGGCCCAGGGCTTTGGCTCACTAAACCTGCTCAGGGACACTTGGAGGGGATGCAGGAGGAACATTTTGTCAAGAGCTAGGTACTAGTGCCTTGTCATGTGCAGTTACCCAGAAGGTATGAGGAAGATAGTTTATTATTTACTCTCTGGGGCATTGAGAAGGAAAGTTGACTCTGCACTGATGCCATAAATCATTAACACATAAATGGAGGAAACAAAAAGGTGGCCCATCAGCCAGAGTGAGATTAGGCACAGGAAGAAAAGCCAGTGGGAGCAGCCTACTTGCAACCTGCAACACAACCAAGGTGACAAATCATAACAAGCATGGACTATAAAAAAGGTTGCATTCTCACACTGTGCAGAGGAGAGAGGGAGGCCAGAGTATGCTTTTATATATTTGTATTTTATGACTGTATATGTAATTTTTCACTTAGCCTCATATTTACTCTAGCTGAAAAGTAAAAGGGGGCTTATGGTTCTCGTAGAACTATCCCTCCTCAAAGGGAAAGGAAGGAGAATTTAAGTTTGCTGCAGCAACCATAGCAGGAACTAAAGGCATTAAAGGCAGGGATAGTCTGGCATGATGGAGTTGTAACGCTTGGGCTGGTAACTAGAGTTGAGTAGGCCTGAGGGGCGCTGCCTCTCTCACTTTCTTTGCACAGGGCTGCGTGCTGCTACAACATCCTCTACCACCAACACAGGCAAAGGGCCAAAGAGTGTGATCCTGAGATGCCCTGTGCTCATTTGTGGGAACACCAAGAGAGGGAAAGGCCTTGGCTTTGTTCAGTCTGCCTGTGAGGGAAAACTCGCAGGTAGGCTCCTCTCCTGCAGTCATCTAGAACTACCGGTAGAGAAAAAAGCTGAAAACTCCCTATCAGCTAACAGCTTTCTACTTTGGGACCAGTTCAAGCTAGAGCAGTGAGGAAAAACTGTATCCAAAATGTGCAATAAGTTCAGGTAAGCCTAGCCTGAGTTTCTGCATTTCCACATAGTTATTGGAGCGTTCCTGCATCCAGACGCTGGAGTGGAATGTGCCAACTTCATTATGACCATTATAGGCTCCCCTGCTTCTCATTTTCTAGAAGTGCATTTACTGGGGAGAATTTGTCAAAGACTCCCTCAAGGCTGAGGAATCCCTTCAAAAAATTAGGCCTAGGCCCTACTTGAAAATCCAGAGTGTATAACAGACTGTGCACATGGAGGGTGCTCTGTGTACCCGAGAGAAATGAGGTAAAGTATGTATCTGGGAGAGATGAGAGCAAGGTTCTTGAAGATGAACTGGCCTCTGCAGAAATAGCCACAGGAAACTGCACACTGTGCTGCAATCCCAGAGAGTGACGCAGACAGAAGGGAGATGAGAACAAAAGGCGCTGTGGAAGCAGAAGGACAGAATACAAATTTTAAATGTGCAAAGAAAAAAGGGGACAGTGAAGTGAGGCAGTGAGGAGAGAGATCCAGCTGGAGTATGACAAGAGATGATATGGTGAAGTATCGTGTTGTTTCAAAAATCCCCAGCAGGCTAAAATGTTCATGTGCCTTTTGGCAACTACTGAAAAGCTATACAAGACTGGCCATGTAACATGCAATATCTGGAGTAGAACAGAAGTGCAAAGAAATCTGTTTTCTGTCTGGGAAGGGACAGACAAATAAAGACCCACTGTCCTCTTATACAACTCTGCTCAAATGTAAGAAATCATTCAGCACCAACATCAATTTAATTCTTCCCTCTCCAGGACAGGAACAGAGCGCGCAGCCCTGGGTTTATAGGAGCAAGCAAAAAAATGGGGGAAGGAACAAACTGAGCTGGGAAGTCCCAGCTAAGCGCACAAGTAATGAGACTGCTCTAACCCAAACAGCCCGGACCTGGGCGGGGAGAGAGCCTGGTTCTTCTGAGTCACTGAAGTGCTGTCCATGTCCACTCTGCTGCCCAAAACTGGCACCCAAAATAGAAATCCAGGAAAACAACATGAAACCAAGTCCTACTCCTGCTCTTCTGTGCTCTTCCTAGGAGACAGCAGGTAATGCTGCCCTATGCAGCCCCGAAAGGAGTGAAGGAAGCAAGTCCAGGTTTGTGAAACTACAGGGTCAATGCTGCAGCCTTGGTGGTTGTGTTCAGTAGAGCATTGGAAACAACTGGAATGTCTCTCGCAACTCTCTGAAAGGGCGGCACGTTGGGTCCTTCCAATGTGTCCAGGATACCTACAGGGAATAGAAAAAAAGGTGAGAGTGAGAAGAGTCAGTACTGCACTGTTTAAGATACAAACTATCTTCTTGTTCTCTCTGGCTGGTGGCTAACCATGAAAGGGCCTAGAATGCAGAAAACATGGAAGGAGACATCTAACCCAAGAGATGGACGGACAGCCTTTGCCCTCAGATAAAGCAGTAAACACTTCCATCCAGGCAGAGCTTATCCCTGGGGAAACTGTGTGTCCTCAGAGGAAGCAGAGTGCGGGTCACCTCGCGTGTGCCAAATCCAACCCCTGCCTCTTGAATGCAGATGCTGCTGGGGGATGCTGCTTTGCCAAGGCAGCCTGGTAAAATCTTCTGCCCACCTCATCCCTCCCAGTACAGACCCTGCTCTCTCTTATATCAACTGGATGCTTTCATCCTGAAATGCACGTGCAGACTTACATTAAGAGCAGCTGCAGCTGGGCTTCCAATGTGACATATGTGTTGCTGCAGTATAAATGTAGACCTGGATTAGCAGCAAATGCAGGTACTGATCCAAGTGCCATCCAGACATTATCAGTTGCTCTCTTGAGACTGATAATCAGTTCTGGAGATAATTTTGGAAAACTGCTTGGAATATATCCTATCCTACCTCATCTCCTCAAAAATCACAGAGTGAGGCTCCAAACCCTGGCCACGAGAATGGATCTGGGGAGGATCTATTCTCAGGGAAGCACTGTATTTACGTTTAAAAGGATTTTAATGCCATGCTATAATCCCCAATTATTCAGTCTTCTGTGCAATATCATAACAGGACTCTTTGCCTAAACTCAAAAAAGGGACTAGAAAATGGCAGATTTAGGGATCTGTAAACTCTCTAGTCATTAAAATCTAGTACTGGCCACTACTGGATATGAAACTGGCAGAGATGGCCCTATGCTGAATCCAAACCAGACATGTTTTTGGAGTGAGAACGGAACAGCAGCTCTTCCCCCAGACCTAACAGGCACTGCCTTCCTCTTGCCCCTTCTTACCTTCTACCACCTTGTGATAAGCAAAGTGCAGGTAGAGGAGGAAGAGCATGTGCAGAGCAGCAAGAGTCCCACACAGAATGAGCCTCTGAGTGTGTCCCACTGTGCGTGACACCAGCACAGCAACCTAGGAGAGAGGAGGAGATCAGGGACAAGGCAGCTGCTGCCTTGGTATTGCAGGCAGGAGCATACAGGCAGACGGCCCAAGTGGGGATAGCCAATGGGAACACTGCTCAGAGGCCCTTCAGCAGTTCACAGCACCAAGTTCAAACTAATCTGATTCTGTTTCATGTAGGGGAAGCTTGTCCAGCCCTGCCATGAGTTCAGGATGCTCAGGCAAGACTCTCCACTGCATCAGGGGCTGTGAGGGAGAAGGCTCCCGCAGCCAATAGAGCTGGTGAGGATATTAGCCAGATACCAGCAGTCAAACAACCCCAGAGCATCAGGCTGTTCTTCATAGCCGCCCACCTGGCTGCAGTGAGAACGGCCTCCACAAGGAACAGAAAGCAAGTGGCATTTCCCTTTTCAATCCTCCCCAGAGCAGGAGGGCAGCAGGTTGCCTGTCCCTTACCATTCGTAGTGTAGATAGTCCACCAACACCTAACCAGAAGATGTAGAAGAGGGAGTGGAAGTGGATATTATAGGTGACAAAGAGGGTGATGCAATGTCCAAAGAGACCATAGCCCTGAAAATCAAACAAACAAAAATATGTGTGTTGTAAGTGGCAGTCCATGTGAAAGGCCACTGTTCACGGGCATGACTAACCTGCAGCATTGCAGTGAGGCAGAACTTCACCTAACACTCATTCAAAGCCACAGAGTCAACCAGCACACCAACTGTCGAAGCCAGCGTGCCATGGGAGCAGCTCGCTCCTAGATCATCTGTCTGAGGGATTCACAGGGACAATGGAGATTATAGTAACTTGGGAAGCAGAGAAAGCCTCTGTTTCCAGAGAAATTGGAACCTCTTGTTTTTAACCCCCATGCTCTCAGTTGGGGGAGTACAAAGCAGGAGATCTGCGTGAAGCAACAGCCACTTTGCACTTATGGCTGTACCTGGGATAGGACGGGTCACAAGAGCAACTTGGAATTTGAGGTTAACCCAACAGAATAAGACTACAGTCATCTGGGACCATTGGTTTAAGAGGAGACTTTCACAATTCTGGGAAGATCCCACACGCTGCCCTTCTGCTGAAGCACTGTGCAGCTAACCTGCATCTCAGGGCAGCCCTATCCATACGTACCAAGAGTGACAGCATCTGCACCATCGTGATCTGGGCATTGCACAGATATGCCAGGAAATAGATGAAGGAGGAGACGCCCAACCAGTAACCGAAGCAGGTGCCAATGGCTGTGCCCATCAGTGTGCCTTCCCGCTGTGGAGATAGTGTCAGCATGAGGAGAATGCCAAGAAGTGACCCGCTGGTACCCAAATTTTGCCTCCAAGAATTCCCAGAGCCTCTACTGAACAGCAGTATCCAGGATGCCATGCAACCCCTCCCAGCAAGAGGGCGTTGAGACTTTCTGATGCTTTCCTCCTCCCACCCCTAAGCTAACAGGCTCTTCCTCCAGCCAGTCTGCTTCTCAGCAAGTCAAGGAAGAGATTCCCTCTCCCTCTCTGGTGTCATTAGGGCAATCCAGGTGCCGGTGCAAACCCCAGCCTATCACCAGCACTTGACGTACAATGATGGTGTCCGAAGTCTTCATCCCGTGCAGGAGGATGGCCACCAGTGTGAAAACCAGCATGAGGGGCCCGTAGAGCTCACCGGCAATTTTCTATGGAAGGAAATGGACCAGGGAAGGTTTGGTTAGTGCTCTTGAATGCCAAGCTCCTTGTACCAAGCCATGTGACAGACGCCTCGGATGAGTTTTATCACCTGCCCACCCACTACTGACCTGAGAAGGACCAGTCAGGCCACAGGAGCCGGGGAAAATAGGGCATATAATTATGAATCAAAGTAGTGTTAAACAGGCCACAGTAGGTGAAGTTTGGAGAACTAGAGCTGTACCTGCACTGCAGGTAACAAAAAGGGTTTTAAAAGCAACCTAGGAAGGCGCTCACCAGCAAACACTGAGGGAAAGGAACACCTAACAAACTCAGGACCCTGTTAACATAACATGGGCTAATTAAAATCTCCAAAGTGCCTGGGGGACATATGCTTGAGCTGCAGGGTCCGACTCAGCAAAAGGGAACTCACCTGTGGGAAATTCACCATCTTCACGGGGATCATGGACTCTAGCAGCCTGCGTCACAGAAAAGCACATTGGTGTGATGTCAGAAGCAGGGAAAACAACAAGGTTAACAAACCCGAAAGACCCCATAGACCAGTCACCAATGTTCTCCTATTGTGCTTCACGGGGCTTGCTGGACAGTTCGAACTCGTCTACAGGGTACCAAAGGGGAGGGCAGAGAACAAGCTTGCTGCCAACAGGCTAGCTTTGCTGGAACGTTAACGGAAACGTAGAGGGATCCACTGGGGGCTGTGGAGCTCGCCGCCTGCCAGCCCGCCCGTGCTGCAGCCCACCTGGCGCGCACTTGCGCGGGCTCCACGTCGAAGTACGGCCGGAGGATGTCGATGTTGGCGTAGAGGCTGAAGGCCTTGCTCGCCTGCCGCTTGCCCGCCTGCCACACCTGCCGAGGGAAGGGAGCGGGGGCAGCGTGCGGCTGCCGGGCCGAGCCCTGCGGTTCCCGCCACGCTCACCTGGTCAGCGACCTGCCGGCCCAGCTGCCCGCGCAGCCCCTTCATGCCCAGGAACTCGCCGTCCTCGTCGTCGGCGACGCCTGCCTCGCCCTCCTCCTCTTCCTCTTCCTCCTTCATGCGCTGGTGCATCTCGCCCATGTCCTCGAAGCTCGAGCCCGACGTGTCGTCCATGTTCTCCATGTCGATCACGGCCGAGCCGCCGCCCTGCGCGGCGGGCAGAGGCGTCAGCGCCGCCCGTGCCCAGCTCCACCCGGGCCGCTCCGCTCCGCTCGTCCCCACCTGCACACTGTCCTCGAAGCCACCCCATTCGGGCGCGCCGCTCCTGCCGCCGCCCGCCGCCGTGCCCGCCATGGCCGCCCGCTGCTGCCGGCGCCGCCGCGCCGCCGGCACCCGGATGTGACAGGCGGCCGCGCACCGGTGGACGTGGAGGCGCCGCCCGCGCTCTCGCGAGACTGCGCGCTCGCGGGCGGCCGCCGCTGCCATCTTGGCTGTGGCAGAGAGGGAAACGGGCGAAACGGGGAGGGGAGGAGCAGAGCGAAGCAGAGCGCCGCGCGTGGGCGGGGCCGAACCCTGCACGTGATCGGTAGGTGTGGCCTCGCGGGCCGCGCAGGCGCAGTGCGGGGGCCATGGCGGCGCGGCGGGGAGCGGAGGAGATGCGCGAGCGCGTGGTGCTCGGCGAGTTCGGCGTCCGCAACGTGAGTGGGGGCGCCCGCTGCGGCCCGCGCCGCCCCCGGCGCCCCGCTCACGGGCGGCCTGCCCCTTTGCTCCCCGCAGGTGCACACCACGGACTTCCCCGGCAACTACCCCGGCTACGACGACGCGTGGGACCAGCTGCGCTTCGAGCAGGTGAGCGCGGCCCGCAGCGGCCGTTGGCGCTGTCGGTTACGGGCCGCGGGCGGCCGTTGGGGGATGCTGAGGCGCCGGGGTGACGCGGCACGTGTCCCGGGCAGGGCTTCCGCGTGGACGTGGTGCGTGAGGAGGAGGACACGCTGGAGTTCGACATGGTGGGCATCGACGCGGCCATCGCCAACGCCTTCCGCCGCATCCTGCTGGCTGAGGTACCGCCATGGGGCCGTCCTGGGCTTGTCCTCCCCGACAACTCTTCCCTGGTGCTTGTGGCCTGCTGGGTTTCTGCAGCAGGGCCCAGGGACAGGGCCCTGGCTAGAGAGCTGAGCTCTGCCTGGGAGTGGTGTCTGTACCGTGTTTGTGTCCTGTGCTATCTTAGACCCATAGAACATCATCTCTGTCTTGAAGGTAGAGTGAAAACTCTTTCTGCGTGTGTTTGTGCGTGTGTCAGGGGCCCAGAGAAAGCAAGAGCCTGAGCTGTGTGAGCTATAGCATTTAGAGCTCTTCAAGAGCACCTTACTCAGCATCTTTGTAGTGGCCATGGATTAGCCTGTCCTTTGCTTTCCTTATGCTTATTAATTTCTGGGGATAGAGGGAGATCGCATTCATACTTGTACTAGGGAGACTGATTTGACAGAAATACTGGTGAGAAAAGCCTCCAGGGCAATTATTTTTGGAAGGGAAGGAGCAGTGAAAACAAGAGTGTTCTAGATGGATATTTTGCTTGTTTATAGTTGGACTGTCATCTTGTACTGATTTGATCTGCTCTCTTCTCCTTAAGGTACCAACGATGGCTGTAGAGAAAGTTTTTGTGTACAACAACACATCCATTGTGCAGGATGAGATTCTGGCTCATCGCTTGGGCCTTATCCCTATCAGAGCTGACCCTCGACTCTTTGAGTACAGAAACCAAGGTGAGAGTCACGGGCATCCCTTTGATCATATAGAACTATTGAAGATTGCCCCCAGGATAGGAATCTAGGGGTAAGGTAAACTGAGCAGAAGACTTGTGAAATGCAGAGACTTGTGAAATTCTCTCTTTTCCAGGAGATGAAGAGGGGACAGAAATTGATACGCTGCAGTTTCAGCTGAAAATAAAATGCAGCCGAAACCCTCAGGCAGCCAAGGAGTCATCTGACCCCAACGAGCTGTACATCAATCACAAAGGTAAAGTCATTCCATGTCCTTAAAATGTGTGCTGTTTCTCTCTTGGGAGGCAGGAGTTGGTCTGTTCTCTGGATCCTGTGGGCAGAGAGAGATGATTCCCCTATTCTGCTAAACTCTTTGCCAACTGCAGTCCTGTGGCAGTCTGCTTTCTGAGGCTGATGCTTGTGGCTCCCCTTCGCAGTGTACAGCAAACACATGACCTGGGTGCCCTTGGGGAACCAACCAGACCTCTTCCCCGATGCCAACTTCCGACCTGTGCACGATGACATCCTCATCGCACAGTTGCGGCCTGGCCAGGAAATAGATGTGCTCATGCACTGCGTCAAGGGCATAGGTGAGTCGTGGCTCCTGGGGCGAGGGGAATGGGTGCTTGAGTGCTCCGGATGGGGCATGGATGTGGGGCGGGAGAGGTGGAGGCCTGGCTCCCTCTTGGTTATGCTCGTGTTGTGTGGGGCCTCTCCTCACCCTCTCCTCCCTGTGCAGGTAAAGATCATGCCAAGTTCTCTCCTGTGGCCACGGCGAGTTACCGGCTGCTTCCTGACATCACTCTCCTGCAGCCTGTTGAGGATGAGGCAGCTGAGTTGTTGCAAAAGTGCTTCTCCCCTGGAGTCATTGAGGTCCAAAGCATAAAGGGTATACTTCATTCACTGTTCTAAAGTGCCTTCCTTGTGAGTCTTAGCAGGGACTGATGGGAGACTAGAGCCAAACTTTGTAGACACAAAACCACATTGTGATGTTGTCTTGCTGGTCAGCAGCTGAGACTTGTTTTGTGGATGAGAAGCTGTCAGGGGCAAACATGTTTGTGGGTGAGCTGAGGTCTCCCTCGAGTGCTGAGGTGCCATGTGTCTGTCTGCAGAGCCCTGTGGCTGCCAACTGCAGCTTCTGAGCATTGCCTGTCAGACTGGGCAGGGAGCAGCTGTGTGTGGGATGACTCGGACCCTGAACAGCGCTACGTACAAGTTTTTGGGTCTGTGCTGGAGCTGCCCATTCCTATCGTGTCAGTTTTGTGTTGGAAATGTGCTAATTCTTTACATATGTGACTTCCCAGCCTTTGCTGGAGGATGAGTGCTTGTTTGGGGCACCCTTTGATTGTGAGATGCAGGCAGGTGTTCCTCTTTGCTGCCGCTGCCCAGCTTGTTTCATCTCCTTTGCTTTAGGAAAAAAGGTGGCAAGAGTAGCAAATGCCCGGCTGGACACGTTCAGCAGGGAGGTTTTCCGTCATGAGAGTCTGAAAAACCTTGTGCGCCTGGCCAGAGTGCGGAATCATTACATCTGTAAGTGAGCCCTTTTGCATGGAGTAGGGGGCTGTTCTGCTGTGGTGCAGCATGAGCAGAGACCTGCACAGCACTGCCCTCTGGTCTTTGTCCTCCTTCCCTGGACATTAGCAGTGGTGCATTCCATGCCAGTGGGTGATTGCTGAGCCTGTGCTTTGGTGCTGTTTTGGAGACGTGTGTGCTTCTTGGTGACTAATGCTGTAACCTCTGTGATGGTGGAGGTTTAGGCTGACAGGAGCACTTGTGTAAGGGAAGATGTGGGGCAGAAAGGCTGAGCCAGGTGTGGGCTGAAGCACATGGCGCTGCTGACTCGTGTCCCTGCAGTTTCAGTGGAATCCACGGGTATCCTGCCTCCCGATGTGCTGGTAAGCGAAGCCATCAAGATACTGATGGGGAAGTGCCAGCGCTTCCTGAATGAGCTGGACTCTGTGCCTATGGAGTGAGCGGGCTGCAGCTGAGACACACATCTCTCCACTGCTGCTTTGGACTGCCTGCAGGGCTGGATCTTCCTCTCCAGGCAAGAACTCTGGGATTGGTTGGTTAGATTCTCAGGATCATCTCTCTGTGTTTGCTTTCTGTTTGTAATGAGCCTCATTGAGGAGAAGCCCTTAAAGGCTTTATTTTTTAATAATCATGTGCCTCTGTACTGTTAGCGGTTATAAACCCTAATATACAGAGAAAAAAGTGCCAACAGGCCTAAAGATGGGTGGGGTAGAAACGGCAGCGTCCTTGCAGGCAGCATTTAGCCCCAATACCAGGCCTCTCCCCTGTTATTGTGCTGTGTTGCAGACTCGGGCTCTGCTTCCATTTTTTTTACAGACAGCTGGTAACTAGTTGCTCAAGGGAAGCTAGCTGCTTCTCTGTTAAGGGAAGCACAATGGGTGCATCACCCAAGTCCTTGCTGGCTATTGCATAGCCAGGTCTCTATGCTCCAGAACCTCCCCTTCAGGACCTAATTTAATTCTTCTTATGCTTAGGGTGTTGGAGTGAAAGAGCCAGGCTTGCGTTCTGCAGTCCCTACCTGCTGGCTCAAAGCTCCTCCCAGCTGCAGCAGCTCCCTCCTGCTTTCACTTGAGACAAAGGCAGCCCCTCTCTGCAACTCGCCTGTGCGAGGAGTCACAGTGCCCGCGCTGACCTCCAAACTTCCTTTTGCTTGGGACTGGGGTTAGGTGTTAATCACCTTCATCCAGGTTTTACCACTCTTTTCTCAAAAGTAGTAATTTATAGCTATAAATGGCTTCAGTTTAACCAAGCTGGAGTAGCTTCTCATGTGAGCTGGATTGCAGCTCAGGCCTCAGAAGCTTTTGTAGCAGGGACAAATTGTGAGGGTGTTCAGGCTCAGCTCTTGGAGGGCTTCTGTTCTGGTTATTTGTAGGGGAGGATTTTCTTGCAAGAAAACTTATCCCAGGGCAAGAAAGAGAAGGAACTCACTCCTTACCCGTGGTGAGGGATGTTGCCAGTTCCTACTGACGGATGCACCTGAGGTACCATGAACCCTTAATTAATGTGTCCATATGAGTCCCTGCATTTGGTATAAGGCAACAACCCTAGAACTTGCCCGCCCTTGTGGTTTCAAGGTGTGCTTTGTCTGGTGTAGCCATGTCCAAGGGTTCCTCTCTGGAAATGTGTACCCTTCCAGCTTGGAACTCAACAGCTTCAGTAGAAAAACCAGCTCTGACAGATCAATTAATATTTCTAAATATATCATCTTTTTCCTTGTCTTCTAATTTATTTAGCTAGGGAGGGAGGGTGGATCTCCATCCTGCTTCTCAGCATGTGGTAATTCCCCCTTTACACTGACTGCTAGCAAAGGTGCCTCCCCTGTAGCAGGTGGGATAAGGAATGAATGACCCTTAGAAGAGCTTCAGCTTTTATGGAAGCAAATTGAATAACATGAAACAACACCGTGTGTATGAAACTGGAATAGCTTTATTGACATTCAGAGGTGTAACAACCAGTTCAGAGACAGCTTCAGATTTAAACATTCCTACAAAAAAGGTTCTAAAAACCATTTATAAAACCCCTTGTGTCTAGCATGAAGTCACAGAATGTTAAAAATGCCACAACACAATAAATACACCCAGCCTTTGCTAAAGCCAGGAGTTATGTTAGCTGAGGAGTTTAAAAAACTGAGGCCAGGAGAAAGTGTGGGGGCTGCTGGAAGAGCAGGGCGTGCGAATGGAGCTCCCCAGGCCTGCTCTTCCTCCCAGCCCCCTTCACCCTCTTCAAAGCCCAGCTTTTCTGTCCAGTCCACCCTAGCAGAGACATGACCTTTGTCCCTCGTGCTTGCTTTCTTCCTCTGTCTCGTGGAGGGCAGGACTGCCAGCTCATGCTGGACAGTGTCGCAGCTCCTGTACCACTGTGCTAATGTTAGAGTAGATTGAGTGAATCAGTTATCGCCTAAGAATAACCAGCTTTGGGGCCTGGAGTGGTTTGTGGATTCCCACCTCCTCCAAAACCCAGTTTCTGGCCAGCCTTCCCTCTATGAACTGCATTATGAAACCTGCCTCCCTCCCACCTGCCAGGCCCTGCAGTCCTCTGAAAAGTACCATACTTGGTTAAAACAGAGGCTACTGTCACCTCCACAGCACCAGAGTGGCCTCATCCCTTTTGGGGGTGCGAGTGCCTCGATTCCTGCTCCACATTCTGTACACCTGCACACTTTACACACCTAGCCCCAAGGCAGGGTAAAAAAATGTTCCTGTCCTGCTCCTGAGAGGTGCCTGAGAAAGCCTGGCATGAAGCAAGAGCCTTCCCTTACCCCTGGGATAGAGCAAGACCCATGACACGTGAAGGTACATGAGGACAGTGCCTGCCTCCCTGAAGAGAGGAGCTGCACCTTAATCCTGAACTCAGGGCGAGTCCAGAGCACACTGAGGCTGGCTGGCACCCAGCCCAGGCCCTCAGAGGCCAAGGGTGAAACAGTCATCAGCAGACAAGCCCACTAAGGACGAGTGCGCAGGGGCATGACAGGAGTGTCTGATGTGTTCCCCAAAGCCTGGTGCCCACCAGCCTGATATGACTAGGGCAGCCCCATTGCAGATGGGCACTATTCTGCCTTTCGTGTTACTCCTAACTGCTACAGGCTGAAGAGGGTGCTAGAGACCCCCGAGGTCAGAGCATGGCCAGGCTTTACCTAACGGAGTCTGTGGGCTCAGCTTCCCCCTTGCAGGGAAGCAGAGATCTAGAGCAGGCAACACTCGGTGGGGAGGGGAAGGAATCAGAAAAGCTTAACGGACTGGATCCAATGGCACCCCAGCGCCCTCCACGTGTCGGGAGGGCAGGACCTGTAAGGGGCTTTATTCAGGTAAATGCTTGTGGAGATGACAGGTAGAACCTAATGTGCTTACTATGAGGAAAGACAAAAGGGGAAGAGATTGTTGCAGCATTGCTGGATCAGGGCTCAAAGAGTGTAGTGAGGCCCTCTCCCTCCTCATTCTCTAGCATGTCTGTCTCCAGTGACGGCTTCACCTTTTTGAAGAGAGAGGGGAGGTTCCGGATATGAACTTCCTTGCGGAACTGCTCCCCAAGGGACTTCTGCAGAGGACACATAGGCTTTAGTCATGCAGCCTTCACAGGCCCGCTCAGCCCACACCACCAAGGCAGGCCCCAGGGTGGGAGCAAGCCCCAGACCCACACTGCCGTGGGGCTTTTTAGGGTAGCCCAGGCTTGGTTTTTCCAAAGCATTCCAGCATCTCAATAAAGGCCACCACAGCACTCCTGCACCTCACCCCCTCCAGCTCCAGCATCACTAGAGGCCTGCAGCTCTCCAGCAGCTTTGCTCAAACATCTGAGCAGTGCCCTGGCCCCTGCCATTGCGTTTGTGCCAAGCACCTGCTGCTTCTCGGAGAGAAGCTGCTGCTGGAACTCTGCTCCATCTGGGTTACCATCCCTAACCCTCACTCCCCTTGAAGAGACCCAGTAAGATACTGTGCTTAAGTGCTGGGTGCTGTCAAGCTGGCTTCCCATGCACGGCTGCGGAAGTCAAAGGAAACAGGTTCCTTTTGCTCTAGGATATCACCTACCCCAATACAGCCTGCGATGAGGCGCTTGAAATGATCCTTCCGGCGCTTGTCTGCCACTTTCTGCAATGTTGGGTTGAGAAGTTTTGACTCAAACTGCTCCAAAGATTCCCTCTGGATGTCTGGGATCTGCTCCATCACTACCTTGAGCTCAGTGTAGCGAGGACGCTGCAGGGAGAAGCACGGTCAGGATGGCTCTGCTGAGGGAGCCGTCCTGCCCTGCCGAGGGCCCGTTGGCTCTACTGCTTCCCTGGGCTGAGCTGCTCCACCACCCCAGGCACCCGATGGAGAGCAGGGCTTCTCACCAAGGCCTCGTAGATCTGGAAGGCCAAGTGGACCAGAGCTGCCATGCAGCCGTCATGCTGCCCATGCATCTGCAGCCCCCGGAGCACACTTGTGAAGAACCAGGACACAGCATCAGGCAGCAGGTTTCCAGCGAGCACCTAGGGAACAGGTACCATCAGCACAGCAGCAGGATACTGACACACGCTGTCTGTGTCCAGCAATTTACTCATCCCAAAGCAGAAGGTGCCCCGGGATGAAGCAGCCTCGTCTCTCCTGCACTCAGAGCTGCTTCTCCCAGCTGTGCAGAACTAGTCCCGAGGTACCTGTTTGAGCAGCGGCCAGCAGAGCTGCGTGGTGGTTCTTTGGCACGACAGGGTGTCCTTCCAGGACAGGGACGTGTAGGCAGTGATTAACATAGCAGTACAAACATCCTGAAAGGGAGGCAGGAGGTGAAACAGGCACAAGAATTATTTTCCACCTTGAGGATTGATGTCTGAAGGGAGCCAGGAGACTGCCTAGGACTGAGGATGGGGACAAGGTCAGGGAACACCCTTGGGGGCTGCCCACATAGGAGGCCACAGTGCATCTGAAACACTGTAACTGTAGTTATTATACTGAACCTGGAGCCTGGAGTGCTTTGTTGCTTCTGCAGCACCTAACAGGGCCCTTAGAAACAAGGATGTTCCTGCCAGAAGGATTCTCCCACTGAGCAGCTCGTTGCAGCAGTGCCTGGCTGCACCACAGACAAGCGTGACAAGGGGCGCAGAAGAAAAATGGTGAAGTTAAAGCAGAAGCCCTTACCTCCTGCTTCATGAGACACTTGCCGAGCTCGGTGAGCTCTGCGCTGGCCGGAGGAGTCACGTCTGTGGCCATCACCTCATCATCTGCAGAGCAGAGGCAGGAGTGTGAGTGTGGCACCGCTGGGCACGGGACACACAGCAAGCACCCTGGTACCTCACACCAGGGCACCTGCCCCTCGCAGGCATCACCCAGCCGCTGTGAGACAAGGAGGGCACCCAACGGGCCGCTATCCCCCTAAGAAATGACCATGCAGGTGCCCTGTGCCCACAGCCCTCCCCTGCGGCAGCCGCTGCTCCAGCAGCTTGCTTGCCCACATGCTGTTCTGCAGCACAGCACTTGTCCCTAAGCCAGGCCTGGCTTGTGGGTAGCCCCACCTGGAACGGGGCAGGATCCAAGCTGAGGGCATCCAAACCTCCACCCTTCGCTCACTGCCTCCAGGAGCAGGCCAGGCTCTCCCTTTCCAAAGGATAGGAGAAGTGTTGGCACGCACCACGAGGGGAAGCGCAAAGGTGACCATCTACTTACCATCTCCATCCAGAGTGGCAGCTGTGTTTTGCTCAACACCCTTCTTGGAAACACAGCAAACAGCTGCAAAAAACAACTGCAGGTCAGAGGAGCTGAAAGGGGAAGAGGCTATTTCAGGACACGCAAGGATCATCCTGCACAAGCTGCTGGGCAGACAACTCCTTCAAGCTCCCCCTAGCTCTCCCTAGACCTTGTTCTTCACACAGTATCTGAAGAACCCAAAAGCACAATCTAAATGCCAAATATTGCTCTAAGTGGACAAACGAAACACCCCACTCGCGGGATCCTTTCTGGTGGACTCTGCTGCAAGGCAGCTACTTTACACTACTAAGAACCAGGAATGTGCAAAAACCATTTGAAGCCTAGAACCTGAGGAAAGGAGCGTTTTACAGCAACAGGGTTAACAGGAAGGCACAAGTGAGGCTGACACCCTGTAATGCCACTTGGGTTGCTTTTTCCAGTCTCCCTACTCAAAACCGCATCACAAAAACATGAAGCTGGAGAATAGGAGCACAGAAGAGATCTGCTTCTGGCAGGAAGTCTTTCCTTGCAATTATCTGGGGACGGGACAAATGCTGACAGCAAAACTGCCCTTTGCTCAGGTTGTCCACAAATCAGCGTCATGTATCTGACTCCAGGCCACAGAAAGGAAGAGCTCAGATCTCAGAGGAGGACTGGACTCCTACAGGGACAGTGCCACAGCCATGGAGCCCTAGAGGCCAACAAAACGAAAGGAAGACGATACTTGCTCTTGTGCAGGTTGCAATTTGAGCTCTTACTAGGTTTTAGTTAAGATTATCACAGGGTTAACTATCTCATGTCTGGCTTCTGAGAATTACATTAACCTCTTCCAGCTCTACATTTTACTGCAAACTGAAAATTCCTGTAGTCTTCTCAAGAGCAAACTTCCCAAACACCCCAGGGGACCCATCTTAGGTTCACTTACTGATGAGATCCATGACTTCACGGGTCAGCAGCCTGACCAGCTGCTCTTCAAGCATCTCCTGAGACTCAGGGTTGTCGTCTGCAGCGTCATCCTCACTGAGGAGAAGAGGTTTTAGTGTGAGGGGAACCTGAGCCTTAAGGGATCCCTTCTGCCCAAGCATAGGAGTGAGTCACCAGCAGGATAAGCAGAGAGACCAAGAACTAGCTAAGAGCTCCACTTCCCTGGTGAGGGGGGAATACTGAGGTGCAACTGTGGCCAGGAATAGAATGGGCTGAGCAAACTCCTCACCAGCAGTATCTGTCATTGGCAAGTCCAATAGCAAAACCAGGGAGCTGCAAACTGTGTCAACGTCCCAGAAGAACTGGTGTTTTTCACTGCTCTGCTGGTGGGCCTGTTCCCATCCCCAAGGCAGGAGGGCCTGTGAAAGCCAGGAGCTCCAGCCCGTTCCCATTCTCCCCTTGCAGCACTCACCAAGGGATGGCACTTACCAGAACATGCCTCGCTGGTTGATCACTTGCCATTTCTGAGACAACCTCTGTTTAAGAACAAGACCAAAGGGAAGATTCAATGACTTCCTCAGGAGCTATCCTAGACACAGTGTAAACAAGACCCAAGCACTACTTGCTAGGAAGCAGTGACCATTGCTGACAGAAACACCTGCAAGAGTTGCTAGGACAGCTCGTCCCCACTCTGAACAGCACAGAAATTGCTGGTTGGCTGGAATGAAGAGCCAGAAAGCTGCTGTGGCTGTGTTGACTAAGCTGTCAGGAAAAGGAGGGGACAGGAGGAGCAAGACGACTCTTACAGAAATGCTCGTGCCTGAAGAACATGCCTGACGTCCTCAAGTTTGAGTTGAGCACAAGGCGCGCAGCAAGAGAGACAGAGTTCAACCCACCTCATGAGCCCCCTGGACAGCATCAAGGCAGCAGGGCTGTGCCCTTGCCATGGCTGCCAGCTCTGGAGGGGGCAACCCCTCCTAGCACTTCCACAAGGACAGGCATCAAACCAGCTCTGCGCTTACCACATGCAGATACGTGAAGAGTGGCCCCAGCATGGGGCAGACGAGGGCTTCATAGTATTCCGGGGGGCAGGAAAGTACCAAGGGCTTAACAAACACACCTGCACAGAGCAGTTAAGGAAAAGACCCAGCACGTGTGAATGAAGAGGTGTCCCATCTACCCGAGCACGACGTGCTCAACCTCCCTGCTGACAGTTCAGCTCAGCAAATGCCTTTTTCCTACCGTGGAGTGAGTGTCCAAGCCCTGGGAAGCAGGCTGGGAGCCCCAGGTGGTCTCCACGCAAGCAGCACATCTAGTCACACACTCCACTGCCAAACACCTACTCTCTCCCAGCCCTCTTGCCTCCCAAAAGGCAACCCCCATCTCTGATGGTGTACGAGGACAGCACAGCCCTTTGCACGTGTCCCACATGCAGGGCACTGCTCATGCCCTGCTAGGCTGACACCTGGGCCATGCCGTGTGCACACCTCACTGCCTGCCTTCCCAAACATCCTGCTTTAGCTTAGCTATCCTGAAACCGAGGCCAGAAAGCCCATGGATTGTGCTTGACATGCTCAACGCCGCCCCGGAACAGTGACATAAGGATACGGAGCATAGGACGCAGCCTGTAGTCAGGGATGTTGTTGAGGTTGACGAAAGCCGAGCTGAGGAGCTGACTGGCGAGCCCCTCGACGGTATAGAAATCCTGCTGCATGGAGGGACCTGCATTTCCCAGGATGTGGAAACTACAATGCAAAAGCAAGTTACGTGCAGCTGTGCTGGACAGCAGGGACACACCTCAGAGCTGGCAATGGCTCCAAACGCTACCATTTTGAGATTAGACAGCTGCCACATTCTTATGCAAACATTAAAGAGGAGTTTCAGCACAGCAGCCCTCTTCTGGGATATGTGCAGAAAAATAACACTTCAAACATACACTCTTAAGTATATGTTTTAAGATAAACAGTAACATACACTTCCAAGTGCTGATACTGTATCCAAACACAGGATTAAAAGCAAAGAAACAAACTAGGTCGGGACACAGGAAGAGCATTCCAGCCCTGCTAGATACTGCTGAAGTGCTACAGGCAAATTCACACTTCGAGCTACTTGTTTAGCAACCGTGGTACGCAGGTGTGCGGTAGGTAGGGAGGCTGTAACTGGTAAGTGTAGTTCACCACTGCTCCAGCACTTAAGAGATTATGCAATACAGCACGCTTGAAAGGCCTAATAGAACGGCTGCACGCAGCAGTGTCTTCCTGCTGTGGCTGTGCAAGGCGAGAGGGTACGCGGAAGCTGCGCTGCTCTTACCAGTTGTCGTAGAGCGTACAAAAGAAGCCCTGCATCCTTTCTAAGACTGTTTTGTAAACAGGAGCATCGTAAAGCTCCAGCAGAGGCTGCGGGAGACCTGTGGGAAAGAACAAACCCAGCCTCACTGGTAAGGCAGGCAGCCGGGCTACGCTGGGCAGCGAGGGAACGCAGAGACATTGCTGTCAGTCCCACAGCTCCTTGAGCTGCCCACGCCTGCACACCTGGGCTCATCTCCGCTGGGAAACACGTTACTGCTGCCCCGTGCTACCAGGAAGGCCTCAGCAGAGCCCAGGGCTTCGCTGCCTTATGTGCAGTAGCTCATGGAAAGAGAGAGCTCACAGCTGACACAACAGGTGAAGGAAGGAAATCTGCTTATTTTACTTACAGGGAATAGAGATAAAGCAACTTCATCATCTTTAACTCTCTGGCAGAGTCTGAAATTAAACCTCAACTTCCACAGTCAGCCCATACTTGGGCCATAACGCTGCCCACTTTTGCTTTGCTGTGATGCCTCCTGGGCTCACAAACTCAAGTTTCTTTTTAAGGCGGCTCCAAACCCCTCACTTTAGTACCACGCCTAGACAGAGACAGCTGGGCCAGAGTGCAGGTCCCCATGCCCTCTGGGACAGGTCTCTGCATGAGCACTCCAGGATCCCACACGCTCCTCCTGAAGAGAAGCTCCTTACCTAGTATGGCATTCTTCTCCACTTCCAGCATGTCTAAGGCCTTTGCAAATGTTTCTCCCAGCTTAGCCACCATCTCTGGTGTGTAGAGATCATTGTGAGTCCTGTAACAGAAGAGCACCTGGTTTATACTGCTGTGGGTCAACCCCATTTGCTCTTGACAGTGGGATCCTTTCCTTCAGCTTGTGAACAGCTCCTCTGTGGCAGACGATGAGGAAGGTGAGACCAAGCACGTGTGCATGGGATCCCCCTTCCCCACCTGCAAAAATATTGGGGAAGCTCACCCGACAGAGACATGGAGTGACTCCACCTCATGTCCTGAAGCTCCTGGCTGCCCCTTCCACTTCCTTCGGTTCCCCCCACCCACTGCGAGTGCTGGCAATAAACTCCCAGCAATTCTCCACCAATGCTGGCAACAGCATATCAGCTTGGCCAAAGGGATCAGAGGACCTGTGTTAAGAACTGACAGACACAGATTGTGTAATCTCAAAAGATCTTCTGCACCTAAGGCCCCTATGGAGGGAGAGCCTTTTCCAGCTCCAAAAAAAAGACACACACTGCCCCCAGGGACGGGTCACAGCCCCCAGAACGGCAGGCGGCACTGGAGGGACTCCAAGGAGAACATTACTCCAGCAGAGGTTACTCGTGGCACATGAGCGTGCCCCCTGGAAAGCGCATCCCACTGGGAACAGCTCCGCGTAAGTCAGGAGGCAGCCATGGTCAGCCCTCCTCGGGGAGCACCAGTTCAGCCTCGGGTGGCTGGTTCTTGCCATCCGGGCCCAAACGGGTCCCCTCTAAGCCAGGGTACTGACTTTGGTAGCTGGACTTGGCAGGGGGAGTCTCTCTCACCTACCTCTCTCCTTTGAGACCTCAGACCTCCACTGTGGGTGTCGCAGCTGCACACAGCACAAATCCTGCAGCCTCCTCCAAAACTGCAATGCCATTGTACCTGCTGCTAGAGGTGATCAAGGGCAACTCAGTATCTGCCCCTAGGGCAGCGGTTCCCAAAGCGGGGGGATGCGCGGGAATGGCTGCGGGCAGGGAGCGTGGACCGACCTCAGTGCCTTCTCCAGAGTCTCAGCTTTCACTCATGGCTTAAGCATTTTTGGATTTGTTTTTTTTTTTTTTTTTTTTTTTTTTTTTTTTTTTTTTGGAAGGTCTCTGTTCCCAGTCCTGGCACCCTGATGCAGTGATATCTGCCTGGGTTTGCAGAGAGCCTGAGTTAGCTCCAAAACAGCAGCTATCCCATTTCTCTCTGCAAGTTTTAAACACTTCCCTGCTCACAGCATGTGAGGAAGGCAAGTATGTAAGCTTTGCTTAAAAGAGCTACACAGATGACTTCTTAGTCACTCATACTCTCACTCTGGGCTGGATGTAACACTATGCAACAGGCCTCAAAGGGACAGAAGTTGGTTTTAATTTCTCAGCAGGACCCAAGGAGAAGCCCAGGTTCCAAAAGTTTGGATAATGCTCTTCCACTGACTCTGAAAACTGTGTGTTTCTGCTTGATGCTCTCCTGGAAGCTAGTGCCAAAATCCTTTCCTCTCTCATGTCTCCTGCCTGCTCCCTGCCAAAGTTGGCTTCGCCTTAAGCTGGGTAGAAAGATATTGGGGCAAATCCAAGGACTGCAGAACTATGGGGCAAACCTTGAAATCTGACTGCTCTAACCCCAGCAGAAGGGGTCAGACAGTCACATCCTGACGCTGCACTCATGGTCCTCAGCTGATTCAGTGTCCTTGAAGTGTTTGCTCAAGTCTGACAGTTGGCAGAGCAGATGTTTGCTCACAGGCCAGTCTCCCTCACTTTAGACTACAGGAAGGTCCTAGTGGTGACAGAGAACATGGCTAATCAAATCCCCTGTGCATGATGGTGTTGTAGCCCCTAGGCGTGGTCCAGCTGAGACTCTCAGCAGCGAGCAGCACTCCTGGGCATCCCTTACACAGGAGAACATGGAAAAACAAAATTCAAGAGACATTTATAAGTCAGGTAAGACAAGAGAGGATATGACAGAGTGTGGGGAATGTATTCTCACAGATGGTCACAACTCTGCTGGAAAGGGTGTCTTTGCTGTCTAGAGACATGGACTCATGGGTCTTAAGGCAGTCCAGACTCCACACTTCAAGAAGTCCTCGCTCACAGCTGGAGCCTCCTGGGCTGGCTGAAGCCCTCATGGCACCCCATGTGCACAGCCATCCTGCCCCCAGTATGAATGCCACGTGCACGTCAGCATCCCCCGAGCGAGGTTCCAAAGAAGCCTGCCTTCCTGCAAAGCACTCGCCGAGCCTGACTAGCCAGGCCATTTGCAACAAAACACGAGCACATCCCAGCACCACAAAGATCTGCTGCACAAACCAGCCCGTACATCCGCTGGCTCCAGAGGAAGACAGAAACTGTACGCGTGGCTGGAGATGGATGCAATTCAGGAAAGAAAAACATTTAAACAAACTTAAGGCAGAAGCTAGAAAAGAGCTAGATAAGAGAGGTACCACAAAAGACAGGAAAACTATCACTCAGAAAGCTGCAAGCAAGAACAAAGCAGCCCCGTGATCACTCAGCAAACCTGGCTACCGGAGACACAAACACGGACACAGACAGGCTGGCAAGGAAAGCACCTCTCTGTCTCTGCCACTCAAACCTGCCTGCTTCCCTCGCTGTTTGGACCCGCCTCGGTCCCGTCGCTGTCAGGCACGAGCAAAGCCCCGCATGGGAGCAGACCCTGGGCGCGCGGCCTCTCCCGCAGCTGCAGCACAGGCCCCATGCGGTCCCCAGGGAGCAGCAGCCCTGCCAGGGGCTGCTCGGAGACACCGACCTCTCCAAGCAGCCACACGAGTGGGCGTCCCTGAAAGCGCGCTCGGGGCGGGCAGTCCTTGCAGGCAGCATCCCGCCTGCTCCATGCCTCCATCTCTGCAGGGCTGCTACAGACCGCGGCCCAGGTACAAAGGGGGTCCTTGGAAGCAGCACATGGAAAGCATCCTATGGAGCCCCTGGTGTGAATTTTGCTGTCCGGGTACAATCTCCAACTTCTCCAGGCAGACACAAACATCATGAAGGTTTTAAGCTGAACAGCTGTGAGCCTGTAGGTGTCACAGAAACCTCTGCAACCAGCAGCAGCCCCGAAAAGTAGCAAGTGGAGCATCTACTGCTCTGACTCCATCAGCTGGTTTTTTCCCCTTGGAGCATCTGGCCTTCGGGAAAGGCTGGATACCTCCAAGTGAAGCATAAGCCGCTCTTGTCTGTTACCAATCACTCAGAAACATCCCAAAGTGGAGATTTTGGTCTGCAGCAGAGAAGCTTGAACAACCGAGGTGCATTAGCTCAAAGCACAGCAAGGGAGCCTCTTCCTTTGTGTGCATGGGGAAGCACTGGCAACAGATCACAGCTCAGGCACGTTCCTGCTGAGGTGATACAAGGGCAGGCGCAGCATTTCGGCTTCTTTACAGGTAGCGCAGCAGGAGTTCCGCAGGGGCAGGTGTAGTTTAGCTTCCTCAGCTTGTCTTAACAAGGATCCCAAGCGTTTTTAAAAATGCACCAGTTCTGGCAACAGCAGCAACTGCACCAGCAAAAAGCCGGTCCATTGCAACCCATTCAAACCGTGGGCTCTCCCTACTCCATAAAGCCTGCCTGAGGAGCTCATTCACTGAATCTCTGGCCTTCAGGATTGAAGGCAAAACCTCTTCAAAGTGGAGCTCCTCCACGCTACTGCCAGAAAGAAGGTGGTTCAGCCCTGCCCAGAGGCCAAGGGAGCACTCGTCTGCAGCAGAGAGCTCTGCGAGGAGCAACGACCGCCTCACCGGGCAGACCACACGCGCTCCTGCTACCAGCCCGGCACGGTGCTTCTCACCAGATGCTGCAGCCCTGAGCTCACCAGCAAGTACAAAACACACCCGACCAGGCAGCGCTTGCAGCAGCGCGCCCTGCTCACCGACAGGGAACTGAAAAACCCAAGGGGACCTGCCAGCGCTCCGGCCAGCGAGCTCCCGCCGAGCATGGACGGATCCCCACCTGCCACGTACACAACACGCAGCGTTACCTCTCAAACAGGCCCATGTTCTGGCACAGTCCCAGCGCGAGCCGTTATACTGAGCTAGATCCCTCACTAATAAATATGTGGGAAAGGTGTTACTCAGGATTCGCCTTTCCTGCTTGCTCTCACTCCTTCCTCTGGCTGCCTAGAGCTGCACAACCCCAGGGAAGTGCAGAGGCAACGTGGGCAGTGCTGCTTGCAGGAGTGGGCAGTGCCTCAGGATGCTGGCTTTGGTATTCAGCAAAGCTAGCTTAATTTAACACTTAATTTAACCAGGCAAACGGGATGCGATGAGAGCTGGGACTGCCCTGGTGGCGACCGGAGAGGCGGCCTGGTAGGGGCTAAGGGCAGAGCAGAGATGTTAGTTGAGAAAAGAGTAAATGGATGGCAGATTTACAGCAGTGGAGGAGGGGGAGGCAACCCCAGCCCCGGCCCCCATTGGCTTTGATGGGCTTGTGAAGGCCAGGCCAGGATGGCGCCAGCTGCCCATTCCCATTCCCCACTGGGAAGAGTCGGGAGCAGGACCTGGGCACCTGCATCGGCCTGTGTTCCCGCTAGCTTCGCTGGGAGAACATGCTCTGAGCATTGCCATGTTTATCACTGCTTGACTTTCAGCGGCTCTTAAATCGGCATAAATGATTTCAAGTCAACTAGACCCACCTTATGAGAGCCAGGAGGTTGTCCAGAAGTTTCAGGATCTGCTCCGTGCAGGGGTTGCGGTAGATGGGACTGCCGCTGGGCATGTACCCGACCAGGAATCCTCCGGCTTTAGCCTCCTCCATGGCAGCGGGCCAGCGGGCTCGTTTCACCACTCCCAGGATGGTGTACACGCAGAAGCTGATCTGCAACACGGGCAAGAGACACGCAGTGAGCGCTGCTTCACCAGGGCACGACCCCAACAAGCAGGTCCTCCTGCCAAGGAACCTGGCATCCTCTAGCTCTATTGAATTATTTCAGACCTGAAGGCTGCAACCCCCTTACAGCGAGTCCACAAAGTAAAGGCACTTCAGCAACAGCTCACACAACATGAGCCTGCATGTTGTGCAGGATGCATTTTCATTATATTCAGTGCTGTAGTCTCAGCAGTATGTTTTCCATGCTGCCTGGCTCAGGAAGCACAGCTCACACCACCTATTCCCAACAATTGGGTTAACCTAATAATTCCCACAAACCTAACTGTGCCACACCAACAGAAGGGAACAGAGAAGGGAAGGGATCATTCACCCCGATGATCAGCTGCTCTGGCATGGCCTACGCGCTCACAGAAGCTCCGAGGCAAATGCCAACCTGCCATTCTGCAGTGGGAAAAACTGATCTGCATCCTTAAGAAGTGGATGATCTGGAAAGATCTTGTGTGTGTAGCCACAACAGAAGTGAGGGCTCTAGGGAGAAGAGTTATCTCACCCTATGGATTAAGTCTCTCCCAGTAATGATACTCACTCTAGAACGGTTCAGGCCACTAGAATCTTCCGAGATTGGATCAGTACTTTTGTTATCGGCACCCACGTAGGAGATAAAGGCGTCAGGATCTGAAAGGACTCTGGCAAGAGAAAAAAAAGACAGTGCTAGGGATTACTGTTTGTTCCAGGGAGCTTTGAGCAGAGCCTTGCACTGGCAATAAACTTCTTAGCAGACCAATCTAGAGTCACTGGCTAGCACTCCCCTCTGTCCACAGAAATTTGAGGAAAAACAGCAGAGACACTCTGGAGGCACTCCCCAAATATCCCCAGGTCTCTTGGGCTGTCAGGACCCAAAGCCTCAGAACCCCTTACAAAGGTGATACTTCTAAGAAAACCTTTGTTTGTGCCCAGCTGTCCAGGGCTGCTGTCCAGAGCTGTGGGCCACCTCCCTCTGCTTTTAGCAAAGACAGCTCAGCTCCCTGGCAATGATGCAAAGGCATCTTTCTTTTCCCATTTTCAGCAAACACTTTGAACATGCTGGGAAGTGCCCCTCTGCCACCTCCAACAATTCTTAGGGAGCAATTTTCAACATGCAGCTCTTAGACACAGTTGGCAACTTCTCAAGAACAGGGAAGCTATTAACACAAGCAACCAACAGGTGCCCAGCACACAGGTCACCAGGTACCCTGCCACCTACCACCCAGTATTCCCCATCGAGGTGGGTGCTACCTCTGCAACACATCCAGCTCAAGCTCTACAGTGCCCTGTACCTCTGCATCTCTGCGGAGAGCCATAAGTTGGCAACGGGAGCCATGAGCTCCTCCAGGAAAGCTTTCTGCCGCTCATAGTCCTTGAACTGGTTGCTGATGAGGACCAGGGCCTCCATAAGGGCACATTTCTCCATCTGTGTCAGAAGCAGCTCATTGGAGAGCAGCTGCTTCACGTGGTTGTACAACATATCAAAGTTTGGCTGGAAAAAACAAGCCAAGCAAGACAGCGTCATGTATTTGGTGTGGATGGGTGTCACTGTAGGAGGTAGGGGTACCCTTCCCAAGGCAGTCATACCTGTTACAGCAGGGTCACATCTCAAAACAGGTCTGGTCCTTTTATTTGTTGTCCCAAAGTACCTTGCCCCCACGTCTCTGACGTGCCAGACTTGGGAGCCTTCCCTCTCTTCACTCACAACTAGTGTAGTAAGTGCTCACATGGGTATCACCATGTCCACAGGGGTGGCCGAGTTTCTTCCCTACCCACTCTAGTCACAACCACGTCTTCCTGGAACCCTGTACAAGCCTCAGGAGTCACCTCCTTCAGCAAAGTCATCTGATGATACAGTGGGGCAGCTCTGGGCCCTCAGCTCTTCCAGTGAGAATGCCTGCGAGGAAGGGGGAGTTCAGAGAGCAGTAGAATGGGGCAAAGATAAAGCCACTAGTCCTCAGCAGCTGTTGCAAAAATGCAGACTGGAATCCCTAAATGACCTTAACTGGCACTCTCAAAACATCGTCTCTTTTATCTCTGAAGATCAATCTGCAGATTAACCTGTAGCCACAAATTGAGATCCTCACAAAATTTCCTTGTTTAAACTAGAAAGGTGCTCCAGTGCTCCCCTACCTCTAGGGCTATGCAAACACAAACACACACATTAAAAAAAAGGACTTCAGAGCTATTTGGTTCAGCAAAAATCAAACAAAACATTACCTGGTGGATCTTAAAAGTAAACAGTTTATGTCTGTATTTTCTTACTTCCTCAAGTTAATCCAGAAGACAAACACTCTCTTTCTTCTCTTTTGTTCTTTTAAGTACGAGAAGAAAGTCTACGGATCAGCCATTGCTAACGTCTTCAGCTAAGGAATCAGTTACTATAAATGACAAAACCAAAGCTCAGCAAATGTGCCCCTAAAATTGTCCTAGTGCTGCCTTTCTCCTCCTTTCTCCTTTGGATTTAACTCATTCCTACCTGAGGAGTTGAAAACCACTCAAACACAGGGGGTTGTCAGTGGGGGAAATAAATCACTTTGTTGCTGTTTATGCAGCAAAAGTATTTCCTTGAAGAGAAATAGGGCTGCAGCCAAGAAATTGAAAATCTCACAAAATACAGCTGGAATTGAAGCAAGGCTCCTGAGGACTGAGTTGGGTTTACCTACCAGGACAAGCTGGGGATAGTCCCGGCACATCTTGATGATCGAGGAGCACGCGTGCCTCCTCACATTCTTCACTGCTCGAGTTCGCGGAGCCTGGACAGACATAACAGACTTCAATGCAACAAAACAAGAAGTTCAGACAAATGCAGAGAATCTTCAAGAGACAAACCCACCACATGCAGTTCTTTTTGCACTGTTGAGTGCAGACGAAAGAAACACCTCGAACGAGTGCAGATCAAAGAAACACCTCGAACCCCCTTCCTCTGTCCACAAGCAGCGACAGAGCGGTGGCCAATCCCGTGGGCAGCGGCAGGCAGCCCGAGAGGCCCAAGGTGAGGTGAGCTGTGCTCTAGCAGCGAGGACGCCGGGCACCCTCTCGACTACAGTAAGGCTCTGAGTATTCCCAAAGCAGCCGACAGTTTTACAGTCACCCTTCCCAGCCTCGCAAGCCAAGTGCAGAGCAGTATCAGCAGCTAACAACAGATTTAAATCTCAGGAGGGCCAGCACAGAGCTGTGTACCAAATGCATCGGCCTCAGACGCATGCCTGGGGCTTTCTAAACTTGCCAGCCATGCTCGTGGGGCCATGCCCACGAGAGGAGATCAACTATCTATCCTCCCCTGCCCTTTCCAGGAGCAGAGCTGAAGACGAGCAGCTTGCTACAGTGGAGTCTTCAGACTCTATGAGCAATAAAATAGAATATAATTTGCATATTAAGAGAGAATAATTCAGACCTACCTTACTTTCTTCTATAATTTCAAAGGTAACTGAAGCAAATAGCTGTGAGAAAAGGGAGAAAAAAATCCAAAAACCCATGTCACTTGTTAAAATCTAGCACTCACTTTTATTTTGAGATCAAGGAACAGATCAGAAGATACTGGTGCAATTTCTTTAAGTCAGTGAAAAACACATTGACTAAGTTGAAAGATGAATCATCAGCACAAAGAAGCCTTGAAATAAAGCATGGGATTTATTGGCCATATCTTAGCGTCACAATTTACGACTGGGAACCATAATGTTTATGTTGACTGAATCTTGTTCAAGGAGAAACAGTATCTCAAATTTCTTGTTTAAGGCAAGGAACACTCTGCTCCATAGGGAGCTCAAGAGCATTAACTAACATGTCTAGCAGAAGGGGGCCTTACTCCACTCAAAGCCCACTTGATCTAGCATGGTCTGCAGGTGCCTACCTTGGAAAGGACTTGTTGCAGGTATTCCGGGCGGTAAGTGACGAACGGGAAGAGGGCAGAGATGTTGGTGAGCACACAGGACAGGATGAGAGGATCCTTTGTTTCGTAACTGAGGACTAGCTGCAGCAGATCTATGCCGTCATTCACTGGGATTGCCTGCAGGAGGCAGGGGAAAAAAGGGAGGAGGAAAGAAAAAAAGCAGGCAACACTCAACCCTTCAGCCTGTAATGCACATCCTAAGGCTCCTAGAACCAGGCCAACAAGTTGCCACTGTGATATTGGACACCCTCTGATGCAGGCAGTTTTTCTTAAAGCAGAAAGAAAAGCAGTGGAGACCTCAGTTTACCTACATGCTTAGGTATCTGCTACAGAAAAAGGGCAGCAGCATTGCCACGATTGCTCAGGCAGTCTTAAAAGATGCCAGTCTTAAGTCCCTACTGCTGTTTGCATCTTTAGGAAGGACAACCTCCCTCTCTCATTTTGTGTCCTCCTTTTCACTCCAGAAATCAGACAAATCAACCCTTAGAATTATTTTACAGTAGTCAGAACAATGAACTAAACTGCATGAGCTGCTTTATCCAATAAACATCAGCTTATAGGAGGTTAAGAAAAAAAATGCCTGCTGTTGAAAAACGCAGAAGAGAGAAAATGCATCTCCTCATCTCCTGGTCCTTGAGCGTGAGTTTCTCTCATTCAGTTAAGAATATGAAAAATGAAATCAGGGTACAATTGAAAAAAGAAACTCAGGAAATTCCACCTAAGCTGCCCTCTTCTCTAGCAAGGCCCTACATAGAAGAGTCGCTTCTATGCCCTCCTGCCACTTCTCACGGAGCAGAAACCAGAATCAGGAGGTATCTGACAGGAAGCCAACATGAGGTTGGTCTCATCTACAGTGTCACTGCTCCTCAGGATAATCACTCACCAAACATTTTGGAGTTTAGCACGGAGGTAAAGGCTTACTACAAGATTTTCAAAGATAATACTGCTGAAAATCACCCACAACAATTCAGCACAAGCCAGAAAGGCAGGCAAGAGCATTTGGTGCACGTACGTCTTTATCCAGGGTTCGAAACATCTGGCTGATGACGCTCTCCRAGAAGAAGGTCATGGCATCCCACTGGACAAAGGAGGGAGAGAAGATGGAGCAGTGCCCTTCGCCCGACTTGGCTGTAAGGAAGAGAAGAGAGGAGCTTTCATCGTGCTCCTCCCATCGCACGCAGCATCAGCCCCGTAAGCTCTGGGAATGCGACGTTTTAGCGCTCGAGAATTTCTGCCGTGCTTTTCTCCCTGTGGATGTCTGCCGGGGATGCATCAGAAGCAATTCGGGCACTCCAGTACCATTTGTCTTACTCAGGTGAAGGGTCCTGAGCCACGAGGCTGATCCTCCTCAAGAGGCTGCAGCACCATCAAACCACAGACGCAAAAAGAAGAGGGACCACAAGCCCAGGTTCAGCACTGCAGGTGGGACAGCACTCACTGAGGCTTCTTGGGGAACTAAGTGGCCTTCAGGGGACAAAAACAAGGAGACTGATGGACTGAACTCTCCTTGGCAAGAAATAATCAGTGACAGTGATGATAAGATCCAAATAACAATAATGCATCTGCTCTGCAAAGAGAAAGAGTTTCCCTGCCAGCCTGAGGCTCTACAGCAGCTTCCACTCTACAGCAGTGGAAGTAGGCTGCAAATGGTTAATTCTGTGGGTTTTGGTGGGTTTTTTTTCTTTTCTCTTTTTTTTTTTCTTATTTTTTAAACTTGGAAAGATCTTGAAGCCTTAAAAACCTATCGAAGATCTGTTTACTCACCAAAAAGTGTGGTCTAGGAAAAAGGCAGGGAAGATTTTACTTGGCAAAAAAAAGAAAGCTAAATTCCATGTGTTTGTGTGCATACATACATACATATATATATATATATATATACACACACACACGGATGTGTGTATGTGCATATATTTTTTTTTTTCCTCTCCCCTCAGGTAACTTACAGTTCACGGATGCTGCATCAAAAGGGAGCGAGAGCTGGTACTTCAGCCATTCCCCAGCCATTTGGAAGCCAGTTCGGGGGTCCAGGCGACAAGCCATCCTCATCACCTCTCCTTGTTGGGCTCGAAAAGCTGCGGTGAAAATTGGACACATGCAACAAGCCGATGCTACAAACGCTCCCTCCCCAAACTCACCCTGCAGCTTTCCAGACCTGGGAACAGTCTGGATTGTTGTTCTGGAAACAGGTGTGTGGTAAGCCCAAACAGACAGACAGTAAACAGGGTGGACTTTTTTTTGAAGAGATATAAATGGATTTTAAAATGTCAAATTAACATAAAAACAATTAAAATGTAATCAGAATTATGAAAAAATCTATCCTTAACCCAGATTTGCTATAATCAAGTATCTATTTTTCTTTTTTAAATTCTTCAATGTGTACATATTTGCTGCTTAGCACCATGAAATGCTGAGATACTAGATGAGCATTAGATAAGCAACGCTGCCTTTAACTAAGCAATTCTCCTCCATATTATTTAACTTAATACAGATCACTGGCAGGTTCAAGAATGAAAAGCTAACCAACCACCAACCAAAACCAAGAAGTCTTGTTCTCATTTTCAAAGCTATGAACAAACTAAAAGACGACAACAACAGAAATTTATTTGCTTCAAAATCTTCCAGCACAAGACCATACAAAGGAATGAGCTCAACTGTCTACAGATAAAACTTGTATTGCTTTAAAAAGATGCTTATCAAATAAATTAGTTTTGTATTTCCAAACAGTTTTAGCTTCTTATGTATGTAACACCTTCAACATCATTTAGCTCCCAAAAACCAGTTCTGGCCTTGTGCATTTAACTGCCTTTTGAGTTCCACCCAAGTAGGTTTAATAACATAAATAAAACCCAACTAACTTAATAATACAAAAATATCACACTCATTTTCAAATATAAATATAAAACTTATGTTTGAACATTTACATAAATGTAAAAATTAAGAATTTAGTTATTATACTGTGAGGGTGTCAGAGCCTTGGAACAGGCTACCCAGAAAGGCTGTGGAGTCTCTTTCTCTGGAGATGTTCAAATCCACCTGGATGCCACCCCGTGCCATGTGCTCTAGGGGTCCCTGCTTAAGCAGGTGGGTTGGATCTCTAGAGGTCCCTTCCAGCCTCAACCACTATGTGATTCTGTATGATTATAGCTCAAAATATAATTCAATGAAGTGTACAGTATATTCTCTCAACTACCAAATAAACACCAGACTATAGCTGCCAATGAGAACCAATCTTGTTTTCCATAAGTAAAACGAAACAGAAGTAAAATTAGAAAAGCTAAGGGCTCCCTGTCTATTGATTTAAGATAATCATTAAGACCAGCTATTTTCAATCAATCAACCCCAATTACTGGGACTGAAGCAGAAGCTACTCAGCAGGGCAAACCCATCTACCTTTCAGCAGTGACACTGAACAACTTGTGTAAGTTGCCTTCCTGCTAGTCACAGAACAGGACTCCAGGCTGGCGCCTCCAGGCAGCCAAGAAACCCATTTTTTTGATACTAGGTAGTGAGGGCTATTTGGCCATCCACCTGGACAGCAAAATAATAGCAAAGTGACAACAAAGAAGAACCTAAGTTAACCCAGGAAAAATCTCAAAATCCCCTAACACCAAGATCCAGGCTGAAAAAGTCAAGACAGGGCCAGCAAGTCAACCTAGTAGGCTCCAAACTCAGTCAGCAATGGAAAAGTGAAAAGGAACAGAAAACAGCACCAACACAGGCGCAAGGGCAACTTACAGTTGAAGAAGGCGTTGAAGTCTTCATCACTGTCAAAATCGAAGCGAGAATACTCGCAACTGGGGCTATCCGATTTAGAGGGAAAGCCCACCTGGAGAGAGAGTGGAGAAAGTCAAGGAGGAAGAGAAGCACTCATCACAGCTAATTCCAGCTCTAAGATGATGAAGACTATTGGCAGGGAGCGCACAGTGAAATGCTGAGACTGGCACTGTTGCTCAGCAGCCTGGAGATTGTGCCCCTGGCAGCCACAGAATTAAAATTTCAGTTTCTCCCCCATGCTCTGCAGGCTCTGTTCATTTAGGCTGCCATTGACCCTGACCTGCACACGGTTCCCACCTACCTTCACCAAGTTAGTCATAGATGCACGAAGATACTTGGGAATCGTAGCCAGCAACAAGGGGTCCCGAGACAGAACTTCGTGCCGAAAGAGGGCTCCCCAGGTGATCTGGGTGGAAGAGCGCAGGAACTATGGGCGAGAGGGAGGAAAGAGCGGAGTCACAGAAGGTTTGCAGTGCCCCGATATCAACTGCTGACATTTAAGTGTTGCAATCAGAAAGCAACAGTAAATGACACTGGCTACTCTGCTGAGCGCAAGGCAAGCTGCAGATTCAAGCCAAACTTACACGATGACAAAAATCTCTCTAAATAAATGCTCAGGCTACTTCAAATTCTGCAAATCCTGCTCAGTGCCTTTGCACCAGCCACAGTGCCTAATGGGACAGCGGAGCAAGAGAAAACGCTTTGCATTCCTATCTTCAGCTGAAAGGGAGGGACTGCAAAGCCAAAGCCAGCTGTCAAATATGCAGCACCTCAAGTTCTGCAGTCTTTTTATATATCTATATACACACACACACGTGTGTGTGTGTGTATAGAACTAAACTCCATTCAGACAATCACATACAGATGCACACTCTACATTAAAAACTTTTGGTCCTTCACATACCTGGCTGGGATGGGTTGTGAAGGCTAGAAATGAGTCAAGGTATTTTCCAAAGTTGGCTGGTGTTTCCACCTCAGAATCTGAGCCCTGTTACGAAGACAAACAATTTCAGACTAACCTCATGTCACTCCAGGTCACAAGCAGTCTCCAAGTAAAGCAGGTATGCTACATCCAGTGCCATAGTTTATAAGGAAGGGGAGAAGAAACCACAGTAGAACAGACCCCCAGACCCCAACTCGTTACTTCACCACAGACTAACAACGAACAAAATCACCACTGCTGGAAGTAACTACCCATCCCTTTTTGCTGTCCATTCTTGCTAGGACTATTGCAGCATCCCTGCCCCCTCCCCTCAAAACCCCAAAGGATCCTTTTTGTTTCTGTGAGGGTTTAACTCTGCCCTAGCACTTCATAGCCTGGCTGCCTCGGCCTCCCCATAGACAGCTCCCTCCATGAGCCTGCCTCCCCAACTGTACGCCGACGCAGGCAGAGAGGGAAAGGCGCTCAGCAGGCAGCACAGCACCCAAATCATCAGCGTGCATCTGCCTTTCAACACTGACACACAGGGCATTAGAAGGATGAGCAGCAGGAAGACAAGAAGTTTTTCTTAGCTTGACAGAAGAACAAACACTCATTTGAGTATATCCAGCAGGGAAATTTAAAAGGCTTCCAACATAGGAACAATTTTGTTAAGTAGCTCTCCTGCGGCAGTAGAGACAGCAACAAACCTAAACCATTTTCAGTAATGCTTCATCATTTCACAAAGGTAACACAAGATGACTCTTGGTGACAGCACAGGCCTGGAATGAGGGCACGTCCCCTCCATTCTGCATTCCTAAGACCTGGCAGGATACAGTCACCCCACCATCAAGCAAACCAATTTTTGCCTCTTCCAAATGTGCAGAGAGAACCCTAGGGCTCTAGAGGCAGCCACACTTAGTAGAGGGTTGGCTCATTCCCAGGCCTGAAGACCAGCCTTGCCAGGACTGCTGCTGAATTCGTACTTACTGCTGGAATTAGCAGACACTTACCAGCAGTGCACACAGCTGGCTGCCCAGCGCGCATAACACTTGGCAAAGTCGCTTCAAGAAAACATAGTGCTTCTCCACCAGGCCCTCCCCATCTGCTGTCCTGGGAATGAGGAGAATGGGAAATACAGGGTAGCAGTGAGATACAGGCTGAGAGGGATGGGCACACTGCTATCTTGTAATGAAAAGGAGCACTGGAATAATTTTATCTCAGTGGAATTTCCTACTAATTACACAATACTTTAATTAAAGTCTAAACCTACAGATTTGATTCTCTCTCAAAGTCCCTCCTGATCAGCTGCTGGCCAAAAGAGAGTTGGAGAAGCCAAGATACTCACATCACTTTGCTCTTCAATTAGAGAATTCAGAAAAAAAATGCAGTTTTTCAGGTTTTACAAAAAGAGTGCTTTTGCTCTTTCTTAATCCAACCTCAGCAGCAAGGTCTTTTACAAATGGAAGGCCATCTGCAGGCAGTTTTGTGGGAAATTACAGCAGCAGGATGGTACTCACTGGGCCGCAGAGAGAATGTAGTGCATGGCAACATCTCCGAACAGGACCATGAGGGGCTTTCGATCCTCCAACTTCCCCTGTGCATAAAGTAAGATAAACACCTCGGTTAGAACATGACTGTTTCTTCCCATTTGCAAGTGGAGATGGAAGACTTGAGGTGTTCTTCCATCTGGGGATGGTGTTGCTTTCAATAGGTAATCTCAGTAAAAAGCACTACTAAAAAGGCATTCCTCATTTCAAGCATTTTCTCCACCTCCTAGCATTACAGGGACTTTAGGCTGAAAAACTCATCCTAGGCTGAAAAACTCATGAGTTCTTCACTGCAGACTGGTTGGTTTCTTAAAGGCAGCTGATGAACAGTCAGCCTAGACATTAAGATTCTTGTAAACACAGAGGATTACAGCATCTTTTCAGTCCTTTTATCATTGCTTGAGGCACCAAACTGCTGGGTGACACAGCTAGGTGACAATATTTTGCATCCCTCCCCAGTCACAGAAAGCACCAAGAAAAAAATCAGTGGGGATCCTCAATTTCAAAGCTGTGAAGAGAGGCAGGCACAGACGGTGAAGAGGGTTACAGCAGTTACTCTATGTATTGTACTGTTAGGACATTCACTCTAAAATCCATTAACATGAGCAGCAAAAAATAAGTAGAACTTTATTTCCTTACATAAATGGGCAGAGACATCCCTTACTTAACCTGAAGAAATATACAGGAGAGAAGGAGGAAAAAAACGTGTGTGGGGGAATGGAGATGGTGTCAGACGCAAGGAGAAAACTCACTTTTCTGCTGACAGCAATCAGGAGACACTCAGCTGCTCCTACTTGGAGCTCAGGTTCATTTAGGAGCAGACACAGCATCTCAAGGAGCTTGCAGTTGTCTGCTGTGATGTGGCTCAAGGCCACCCAGTCAATGTAGCCAGCCAAGGTGTTGAGTGCTGCAATCCCCACACGGCAATTTGCCTGGGCCTGCAAATAGAGAGGAGCCCAGAGGTCAGAGCCAAAGAGAACATCCACTTCTCCCTAAAGCTGCCCACTCCCCAAGGGGGCAATATCAAGAACTGCCCCGAGACAAGGGAGTCAGCAAAAAGGTCCACGTCCTCATGCTAAGGAAGCCATGCAAAGACTAAGCATTCCTCCCCTTGTGCACCTTGCTTCACCAGACGAATTTCTATTATGGGTGGTGGGACAAGCCGGTAGGAGAATCCACAGTCTGGCAGAAGAGTGTTTTGGAACAACCTTATGAATGCCTACAGCACCGACCCTCACATAGCTGCACTTACCTTCGACTCCTGACCCAGATCAGCTTTCTGGAAAAGAAAACAAGAGATGGCAGGTGAGCAGCTGTATCAGATACTGCCACCAGCCACAGCTGCACAGGCTCATGCTTGAGGAAGCAGCTTCATGGAGCAGCTCCCTAGTGAAAGGGGCTGCAATGCCAGCATAACACCTCCACATCAGCATAAACACCTCCACAGCCCCATGGCACGTAAGGAAACCAAACTTTCAATTGCAAATATGGCCAGTATTTCTTTCTCATCCAAAAGAAAACAATGCAGTCAGCAGGCAGCAGGGGAAACACCGGGCACAAGAAGGAAAGGCATTTCAGTGCTTCCTGGAAATTTCCAGGGAAGACGCTTTTATCCTCTCAGAGCATCTTACATTGAGGAAACAGTCTCTGAAAGATGCAGGTGGCTTCTATCTCATGATACTGATGTGTAAAATGGTAACGAGTTGGTCCACAGTCAGGAAAGCAGCAGGTGAAAGCTGAGGCAAGAGCTCAGGCCCTGCCTTGCAGCTCCAAACGCCTAGAAGCAGCAATGCACTGCTTGAACCAGCTTTTTACCTAACTGGAGCAACAGCAGTTTGGCTGCCTCGGACACTCAGGTTTGATCAGCTCCTCACATTCAAAGACACCACAAGTGTATCTTCCTGCTGCAGGGGCTTGGTTTGGAAACTCTGTCCACCAATAGATATTCTGGGCAGTGACTTTAAGTCACTCTGTGCCTGAACTATTTACCACTGAACCATGGGAGCAGATCTATGTTCTTAACTGCAGATGAGAGTCTTGGAGAGCTGCACATGGCCTCCAGCAGTGCCAGTGTACAGACCTATAGCTGAACAGCCAACCCTCGTCGTTTACCCTGCGCACAAACATCCCAAAAATCTGCTAACCTGTGGAGTGGTGAGGGCTTCTTGTTCCTGGGGTGCTCCAACCTTGCCAATCAGAAAGATTCCACCGTTAGCAGAAGCAGTCATACTTCAGAGCCTCAAGCCCTGCAATTCAAACCTTACCTGGAAATGCATTTCAGCCAGACTACAAAAGGCACCAGGGCTTCCCACCCACCACCATGAACTGCCTGCTCTACAGCAGGATTTATTCAGTCTGTTAGTGCAGCAGGAAAACAGACAGAAATCAGCTAGGACACGCTCTTCCATTGCCTCCCAGCTGCACATTTAGTTTGGCTCCAGAATTCAATTCACAAAGAACAAGAAGAGAAGTACACATAAGCAATTTTTTCTAGCCTGGTTTTTGCTATACACTTCATCTCCCATCTAAATCCTCATGAGAACAGCCTGGAGTAGACATCYACCTTCACCTTCTATCTTGACCAACTAGAATGCCTCTGACACCAGGTAAGAACTGAGGAGAGAAGGGACTACTTTCAGAAACTCTTTTCTGTCAACACATGCTGAAGAAGCTCTTGTCATTTGCCTAATTTGAGTTCTAGGAGACAAGGACCAGACAGACCCAGATACAACGCCGAGACATGAGACACCAGAAACGCATTTTGGTGCATCAACATGAGTATATAACTGCAGCAAAGGACAGTGGAAATATTTGCCCAGGATGACATCTCCTTACCAAAGTTGTTACTGAAGCCACCTTAAATCTACCTGCTTCTGTCACATCCACACCTTCCCTTTTGCTCAGCTGTACACCCCAAATGTCAGCTAGATGAATTGCCCAGCAAGCACGATGCACACATTCACTCAAGAGATTTACACAAGCCAAACTATCACTGTCAGTCTTGTCACCTTGTGCACTCACACTTTTAGATCAACACAGGCTTCCTAGGTCACAGCAGATACACTCATACATTTCAAAGACTGTTTCTGGCACTTGCTCCCTAGATGATTCTCAAGTTCCTAAAAGCCTCCAGCACTGACTGAACCTAAGGAAAGGAGACTCTTACCATGCGCCTGTATTTGTTGACATTCTGCTGCAAGGCAGTAAGCAGGAAGTTGAAGATCTTCTCCATGTTCTGGGTGAGTGTTTGCTGGATATCTCGTCGCCGCTGGGTAGGCAGCGTTTGAAAAGTCACCACGTCCTCTGCCAAGCGTAGGAGGATGAACATCACCAGTTCTGTCTGCGTTTCCTGATGTCACAAAATGAAACACACTCCATGAGTCCAGCTGAAACATTAAAACCTTAAGAGACCATCTGAGAGGTGGCGGTAGAGAGAAAGAACTTGCATGAAAATACAAGCTGCTGCTTGTGGAAACAGACAGAAGGTCTATCTCTGCTGAAACCATCTCCTAGACTCTTGCAGGGATATTTGAGCCTACCATGCTCAAACACGAGCTAGGCTTTCTTCAGGATGGTAGAAGACCAAAACCTACCCTATGGCCAGTGAAAGAGAAAAGACTGGTGTGTTTCCTACCCCTTGCTTGGAGAGGGTATCCAGCTCCATTAGCATATCAGGCCAGTGCTGCGGCCATTCACGCTTGATCATCTCCACTACAATGCGAGACAGAACATCCTTAATGTGACTTTCCTCCTCTAGGATACTTTGAGTTCCCTGGAAGAGACAGGGGGCAGAGTTACACAAGCAGCAAAACCCATGACATTCATCATTCTGAGATAGGAGACAGTGGCTGAAAATATTCTGGATATCTTCAAAGGGAAGGAAAACAAACAAAGCATCAAAACCAAGCAAAATCCAAACTCTCGTCACAAACAGCTCTTGATCCCAGGCACCTTGAAAGGCACTCCCATCCTCCCACACATGCCTACAGCTTGTGAACTGCAGGCATCAAAGGCTCACTTCATCCTGAGAGCAACTGCATTTATATTGTAAAAATGACTTTAGCATTCGGGCAGAGGACAAGAACTTTCACATTCACTGAACATCCTTCTAAGAAAAACAGAAGTACCTTAAGTGTCTCATGAAAGCCTCACAACTTCCTGCCATTTGAGGCGGCAAGGCTATCCTGTACACAAGCTAAGGCACAGATAGATGTGCCTAAAAGAAGGTAATGAAACCCAGAACTGAACTCAGGCCCTCTTTGATAACTCTTTAGAAGGAATGATTCTCTCTCTCTCTCTCTTTTTTTTTTTTTTTCTTCTTTCATTTTCCCTCCTGCTTTCCACCTCTAAGACAGAGAATCATTCCTCAGGAGCAGCACAGAGGAAGAAGGCACTTACACTGGAGATGAGGCTCATGACATTATTCTTTAGGTAAACCTTCTCCAGGCGAGGCATGTTGTTCCAGCGGAACCTGTCCAGCAGAACAATAATAAATAAACAAATAAATCTTACAAAGATCTCTGACTCCATTCTCAATGAACTTTCACTTCTTTACCTAAATTATAGAGAAGAAGATTCTACAACTCCATGTTCTGCCAGTGCTCAACCTCTTAACAAAAACACTGAGTTAAAACTACTTCTAGCAAATGGGCGGGCGTTGCTGAGATCAACAAGCATGAAAAGTAGCAGCAAAACCACAAAGCATCAGGTCTGCAGCAGTCAAAGAGGAATCTCAGAACTTAACTAACACAAGCACTGCTGGTTAGCATGACACTAACGACAGGGATCCCTGCAAAGACGGACCAACAGCCCTTTGCACCTACTTACATTTGGCAACGCGTCTTAGAGCTCCGACTTGACCTATGTGACCCACTTGAAAGCTGTTTTCTCCACCCCTTGTTTTACAGAGAAGAAAATAAACACAGAGCAGGGCAGCAACTGGCACCTGCAGCAGAGCAGGCTCTCTGCCTCCTGAAACCCTCTCCCTCGTGCCTGGAGGCAGCGGCTGGGCACAGAGCTCCCTTACTTGACCACATGCTCCAGGATCTGCAGGCCGAAGTGTCGGACAATGGCCGTCTGCGTCTTCTCGGCCAGCTTGAGCCCACAGGGCACGCAGATGGGGCACTTCTCCTTGAACTCCTCGCAGAACTGGGGAAGGAGCCAGCAGGCAAAGTGTGAGAGTGGGAGCGTGGGGCTGGGGGGGATAACAGGGAGGGAGGACACAGAAAAGGGTGGGAGTTTCAGAGAAAAGGTGGAGACAGAGAGGAAAGGACCATTGCGGGAATAGGAGGGAAAAAGGATGGAACACCAATGAAATGGTGAGGAGAGTGGAAGGAGCCCTCCAAAAGTGAGAGGGGTGAGGGAAGGGGTAGGGAAACCGGGGTAAACGGGGAGGGGGGAAAGGACCCGCCTCCAAGGCGCGAGGGAAGGGAGGAGGAGAAGCATCCCCCCCTCCACCCCCCCAGCAAGGAATGCAAGGGGAGAGGAACCCGGGGAAATGGGGAGGCGGGAACGGCGTGGGGGAACCCCCTACCCCAGGCAGCGCCCCGGGGCAGCCGCGTGGCTGGAGGCCGGTGCCCCCGCTCGCGGGCCGGTACCTTGAGCGCCTCCAGGCGGTAGCGCTGCGTGGACGCCGGGTCCATGATCACCGTCACCGCCTTCACGAGCTGCTCGCACAGGCTGCTCACCTGCTCGGCGGACATGGCGGCCACCGGCGGGCAGCGCGAGGCGGCGGCGCCGGCAGGGTACGGGGGGCGGCGCACGCGCCGGGCCGCGGCGGCTCTGCGCAGGCGCCGGAGGCGCGGCGTGGCAGCGCGCATGCGTCACGCTGCCCTCCCCTTGACGAACTACAGCTCCCGGCGTGCCGCGCGCTGCCGCCGGAAGGCGGGGCGGCGCGGGCCCGGCCCGCGGGCGCTGTTGCTGTTCCTGTTCGCGGAGCGGTGGCGTCGCGGGGATGGCGCGCGGTCAGGAGCGCGTCGTGGCCCTCGTGGACATGGACTGCTTCTTCATGCAGGTGGAGCAGCGCCTCGACCCGCAGCTGCGCGGCCGCCCCTGCGCCGTGGTGCAGTACAAGAAGTGGCAGGGCGGCGGGTAGGTGTCCCCGGCGGCGGCCCCGGTGTCCCCGGCGGTCCCGGCGGCTCCTCCACCGTCCCCGTGCCGCTGTGTTGCAGGATCATCGCGGTGAGCTACGAGGCGCGCGCCTTCGGCGTGGCCCGCGGCATGTTGGCGGCGGAGGCGCGCGCGCTGTGCCCGGAGCTGGCGCTGGCGCGCGTGCCCGAGGCGCGCGGCAAGGCCGACCTGACGCGGTGAGCGGCGCCGCGCCGGGCCGGGGCGGGCCGGGCCGGGGCAGCCCCGCGGGCGCGCCTCACCCCGCGTGCCCGGCAGGTACCGCGAGGCCAGCGCCGAGGTGATGGCGGTGCTGGCGCGCTTCGCCGCCATCGAGCGGGCCAGCATCGACGAGGCCTACGTGGACCTGACGGGCCGCGCGCGGGAGCGGCTGCGCGCGCTGCGGGGCCGCCCGCTGGGCGCCGCGCTGCTGCCCTCCACCTTCGTGCAGGGGCTGCCCGCCGCGCCCGGCGCCCGCGGCAAGGGTAGGCGCCCGCCCGCGCTCCCCCGCGCGGGCAGCTGCGCGGGCACGGCGGGGCTTGCTTCCTGCTCGCTTCCCCCCAAAGAATGGGGCACTTGCCAAGAGAGGCCCCCGCAGCCGCCCTGTGTCCCCCCGCCAGAGGAGCTGCGGGAGTGCAGCGTGCACGAGTGGCTGGCAGCGCTGTCGTTCGCGGACCCCGACTGCCCCGACCTGCAGCTCACCATGGGAGCGGTGATCGTGGAGGAAATGAGGGCGGCCGTAGAAGCAGCCACCGGGTTCCAGTGCTCGGCTGGGATTTCACACAACAAGGTAGGAGTTTAGCGCGTCCCTCTCCCTGAGCTTTGGGAGCCAGCGGTTGTGGCATGGTTGTCCCTGACACAAACGCCCCGTTACGGGGAGGAAGAAGATCAGCTCGGTGCACTGAGGTGCATCGGTTTGTTTTTGCTCTCTCTGGTCGGTCGGTCGGTAGCAGCTGGCCGCCGCGGTGGGTGACACTCGGCCAGCTGCCGAGGCAGCCGCGGTGGCTCTTGGTGCGTGACAGCAGCTGCAGAAACAAACTGCCTGTGATGCTGCAGCTACAGGGGCTTCCTGCGTGGCGATACGCAGGGTGCTTCACTGACAGCACCCGMCGCTTGCTTCAGCCTTGCCAAAAAAGGGCTTGTAAAGGCAGTTAAGATTTAAAAGGTGCAAGTTGTGGCCAAAATAAGCAAAAAGTGAAATGGGTGCTCTGAAACTTCAGAGAGATGAGAGAACGTCAGACTTCTGCTTCACGCAGGGATGCAGCAGAGCCAGTGTGAACTGTTGCCAGCATTTGTGCATACTAGAGCTACTTTGCATTGACCCACCTGAAAACCAGAGGACTGTGATGCAGAGATGAGCGGGCTTAGGAAGAGTGCTTGTGTAGAAACTCTGATTGGAAGGGATGTTCARCTTGCCCTTTTGCTCTAAAGAGAGCTGGGAGGAACAAAACGCTGTCCCTGCTAGGAAGGCCACTGTCTTCACTGGATAAGTAGTTCCAGATTCACATGTGACARGGGCAGGAGCTGAAAGTGGCAGAATGTTGTGAGAGGCAGTAAGCTGCAGTTCCCAGACACTACAGTGCTTCAAARTTGGTGGAAAATGCTGCACCTGAGAGGCAAAGAGTTACAATAATGGGACCAGCAGCATCTCCCAGGTTCTGTGAAGTTCCTCTGCCAGCATTCTCACCTTTTCTAAGCGGTTAAGGAGATTACAATGTGTGGGGCTACCTCTGAACAGCCCTGTAGCTGTACCAGGGAGTGTGGGGCAGCATCTCCAAGTCGGAAGCCGGCATGGGGCTGTGCAGAACGTGCTACGCTGCTTCCACAGCCAGCTCTTCTGTGCACGTATGAGCCTTCTTAGCAGAGACTGGAGCAAGCAGGGGTGTGCACCCTGCATGTTGGTGTGTTGTTTCTAAAGGAGAACTCTCCTGGGGGATTTGAAAGCCTTTTTTTTTTTTTTTTTTTTTTTAAGTGAGGTAATTGGTTAGGCTAGAGCGAGGACCAAGCTGCCACACTGCACTGAATCACTGAATGAGCTATTTTGAAGTCACCTCAAGGACAACTGTGGTTTTGTCATGAATGTTTGTYCCAAACTCATTTGTTTGACAGCTTTCACGGTCTATTGTACAGAGGTAACTACAAGTGTGAAATGTTGACTTAAGGTTTCTGATGCAYGAGAGAAGGAGCAGTGGCAGCAGTTGCAGATGATGCTCAGCACATATGGGGCTGAGRGCCTGGCTGTGAGGGTTTTAGAAGAGGGAATTAAGCTGCAAATGCAGCTGAAAGTATCGAGCAGCATTTCCTGTGTTCTTCAGAGATGGTTTGAGGGGCMAAAGTGAAGAAAGAAAACACGTGCATAAACTATGGGGCCTTTGGCTAAGTCACAGTAAGTCAGGAAGTAGCCTGGAGTTATTACAGACAATCARCAGGATGAGACAGTTACAGGAGTAACTGTGGAAATGGCAGATTCAACTTTTCAACTTTTTCTACTTTAGAGAAGTGTCAGAMAAGATAAATTATTCCACYCCATTAAGTCTTGGCAATTGTTTTKGCTTGAGGCACCTTACTCAGGAATAATGTGGGTAAACTTAGYCTCTGGTGAAACAAGAGGAATAATCAGACATCTGGAAAAATGACTAGATATGAAAAGTTGAAGGAAATGGATTGCTTTTTCTAGAGAAGAGTGAGAAGGTATGTGAGCCTGTGAAAGAGGCTGTTAATACAGATTATAGCTTAATAGGCTGAAAAGGAATTTTGCTTAGTTATAAGACGGGTAGCAAAGTYGTGAAAGAGGAAAAATATTAGAATTACTTAAAATCAGCTGTATCTATTTCAAGCTGGTCTGTGTATTCTTAATTCTCTGTTAGATTACAATGGCAGGGGTGGGGGGGCTGTGTAGTAAATCGGCCAGAGAACATTCCTTCCAGGYCAGCTTTTTGTATTTTGCAGACTTCCTTCCGCAGCACTGTGCTGCTGTGGACCTTGCAGAGAGAAAGCTTAAATAGTCACAGCGTGAAAAAGCAAGGCAGAAATGGAAGATGAAGGACAAAATGGGCTCAGAGAGAGAAATAGACTGGGAAGGACAGTGGGGACGCTCTGGAAGCTCTAGTGTGCTCACCTGGTGCAAACCAAGCCAGCCAGACCCCGCGATAGAGCCCAAGCATGTGGAGCAGGAGGCTGCCCTTTAGTGGAGCTGCCCGTGTGGCAGCAGCAGTGCTGGGGCCACCGGCAGCGCAGCCTGCGTGTCCTGCCAAGCAGCTTTTCCAAAGGCAGCTCGTAGCTAGAGGTGATGCAGCACGAGCCGCTAGGCAGCGCCTTGCACAGTAAAATCGGTGCCTATTTGTCCTAACGGGCCCTCCTGCCTCCCTTGGGTTGCAGACACTGGCAAAGCTGGCRTGCGGGTTGAACAAGCCCAACCGCCAGACACTGGTGCCCTGGCGATCCGTCCCGCAGCTCTTCAGCCAGATGCCTGTTGGCAACATGTAAGTGCTGCRGAGCCGCCGGCTTCGGGAAGCGCAGCCTGGGGCTCGGGCAGAGCGGGCGGTGGGAGGAGAGCCCTGCTGCCTTTCATTGCTTCGGTCCTTGCTCCTGTTAGTTTTGTCATGACTGCTTTTATGGGCAGAACCAAAGGGACTAGAGGGTGCAAAACTGTTCCTGGCCACCTCAACAGGTGGTAATTTGATGTTAAAAGGTAACAGCCAGAAGAGGGCTTTCAACATGGACTGTCATGGCTCATCAGTGTTTGTAACAAACAGAGGGGGAGTCCTGTCAGAGCAGGAATGGTTTTGTTTTGAACATCTGCAGTGTGCACAAGAGCTGCTCCTTGGTGGAGGAGAGTTACCAGCCCTGCCGCTGGAACTCTGGTTCAGCCCCCCGCCCTTGCAGGCTGCTCGTGCAGCTGGTGGGAAGGATGTGGGTGTGGTGGGGAGGGTTCTGGTCCTGTCCATGCAGGTAGGGAGCAGGGAGTTTGGGAGCACCTCTTGGAGACAGAGCTGAGGAAACTGGATGAGCTCTGAGCTCGTCCTGCTTCAGCTCTTGTACATCTTTCTACCCAAGTGGCAGAGCTGTCTTGCTGGGCTCTTTTGCCCTAGAGCCTTGACTGCTGCCTTGCTCGCCCTGCTTTCAGCTGCTGTGGGTCACTGCTTGCAGACTTGTGGCCACATTTATCTTCCTGTGATGCCTCATTTGTGATCCTTGCCTCCCCTGCAGCCGAAACCTGGGGGGGAAGCTGGGTGCTGCCATCACGGACATCTTTGGCGTGGAGCACATTGGGCAGCTGACGCAGTTCAGTGAGGTGGAGCTGCAGACTCACTTTGGAGACAAGACGGGGTAATGGTGCACCGCCTGCCACAGCCTGGCTCCAGCAGGACCCGGCTCTTCCTTTCAGTGGCACGTTGTCCTGCCTGGGTAGGAAGGGTGGGAGGTTTTGCAGGCTCCCTGGCTTGCTCTGTACTGTGCTTGTCATGGGCAGGGAGAGAGAGAGCGCATTGCGCTCCTGGCCATCCCTGTGCAGGGGATGAATCCCAGAGCGCCTGCTGTGCCAGCCCTAGTGCTGTTGCATGGACAGAGTATCCCCTGGCACGTGCAGTGGGTGTATCTGGGCCCCAGGATGGCCCAGGTGGCAAGAGGGGCTGTCTAGCTGCCTTCACTCCCCGTTTCCTCTGTGGCTTCCAGGTCCTGGCTCTACGACCTGTGCAGAGGAATTGAAGATGAGCCCGTCAAAAACCGGCATCTAGCCCAGTCTATTGGCTGCAGCAAGAACTTCCCTGGGAAGACGGCCCTGGCTACGCAGAAAGAGGTAGGAGAGGCAGATSTGGCCTTCGCATTGGAGGAGATGAAGACTGGGGCTGGCTGGCAAAAGCTGCTGCTCTTCCGTGTCATGAAACTGCGCCTGGGGCTGGGTGGGAGCGGGTGGCTTAGGCCCTGGGAGCCCAGGATCTTCTGTAGACAGAAGTGCAGTGACCAAGGGCTGCGCAGAGCAGTCCAACCTTGTCCTATTCTGCATGAGCAAAACTGGCCTGTGCCCTTCAAAGGGGATTCAAGACTTCACAAGTTGGTCGCTAGAAAGGAGGTAAGTAGCCCAGGAGGGAGCAAGGCTGCTCCTTCCTATTGGCTGCACAGGGATCCGCTCCCTACTCTTTGCAAGAGATGCCAAGGTGCTAGGGTTGAACCCTCACTGGGAAGGATTTCTCTGGGAGCTCCTGCTCCCAGCTCTCGTGGCAGTCCATGTGTCAGCCTGGCTGCCACGATGTTCCTCGTCGGCTGCAGAGCCACTCGCGTGCCAGCAGCACCCCCCGCACGGCCCCAAGGCTGGTCCTCACCCCTCTGTGTGTCGTGCAGGTGCAACACTGGATCCTGCAGCTTGCCTTGGAGCTGGAGTGCAGACTGATCAAAGACAGGAGCCAGGTAGGGAGAAGGGCACGGGAGGTGCGTTTTCCCTACAGTGGCCAGGGGGGCAGGCCTCCAGGAACCACGCAGCACATCTGCACTGTGAGCTGCTTGCAGGGGCAGGAACTCTGCCTGCCTCAGACCCTGCACTGAGCCCTGTGCAAAGAGGTGAGCAGGGGCCCAGCAGCAAGGATGGTTTGTTCTTGAATACTGCAGCAAAGGAGGCTCCTTGGCCTGTGCTTCAGGATGCTGGGATCTGGAAGCTGTTGCGTGCTCGTGCTGTCACAGTGCCCATGTGTTGCAGGTGCTCTGCTGAGGCAGCCTTGCCCACGCTGCAGGCTCGCAGAGGAAGCGAGCTGTGTTTAAACCCACAGCTCTCAGTCTGCAAGCCACAGTGAGGTTATTCTGCTCGCTTTGATGTTGCAGGGAGGCCCAGAAAAGCTGCAGGGCTGACTGAAGAGCGAGGACTAAATGCTTCCCGTGCTGTGTGCTGCAGCTGTATGCGTGTCTGCTGTCCCACGTGTTGTCCCTGGGAGATTAGGCCTGGCCGGACAAGCTGCCCTGTTTGTGCAGCATCGAGAGGCAGCAGCTGACAGGGCAGGGGCATGGCAGGGTGACCCGTCTCCTCGGCTCTCCAAGCTCGGTCCTGCAGGCGTCGCTCGTACCGCAGCCCGTCCTCTCTCTGCAGAACAACCGTGTGGCCAAGCAGCTGATGGTGGTTATCCGCGCGCAGGGAGACGTGCGGCTCTCGCGCTGCTGCGCTCTGTCCCGCTACGACGCCCAGAAGATGAGCAGCGACGCCTTCGCCGTCATCCAGAACTTCAACGTGGCCGGGGCTCACCAGGCGGCCTGGTGAGAGCGGGGGAAGCGCTTCGTGTCCCGTGAGGGGCTGCTCTGCCGCTGGGGTGCAGCGTGAGGCAGACCTGACGCGTGGGATCAAGAGCTGTGCCGAGGGGCGGGGATGGGAATGCCAGTGCAGGCGCAGCAGAGCACAGCGCTTGCGTGTGTAAGGGCAGCTGTGAGAGCCTGGCTCCTTCCCAGCCCCACATCTGGCCGAAATCTGCTAACTTCTGTGCTTGGAACTGCAGCTGCTGTCGTGGGATCCTGCCTGGGAGCCTGGCTCGTGCTGCTCAAAGCCTCACCTCGGATGACTCTGCTTCCCAGGCCAGGGTCTGAGCTGATGTTGGCTTGTCCTTTGCAGGTCTCCGCCACTCATATCGGTACTTCTCTCTGCCAGCAAGTTCTCGGAGGCTCCCACGCTCCTCTCCGCAGGCATTGCCACCTTCCTGACCAGTGATGCCCAGTCTGAGGGCACTGATGGCAAAAACACCGTGTCCCCTCGGAGCCCCAAGGTGAAGTTCTTCAGGAGCCCAAGCAAAGAGTCCAGGCAGAAGGCACCTGGTGCTATCGAGGCCTTCTTCCAGAAGGCAGCAGAGCGGCAGCACGTGCAGCTGCCCGCTGCCGCCAGCTGCGAGCCGCCCGTGCCCAGCTCCCCGGAGCGTCAAGCGGGAAGTGGCGCTGGACTCGCCTCCGTGCAGTGCGACCCGAGCTCCCCAGTGCCACGCAGCCCTGGGGAGGGCAGCTCTGCCTCTCCTCGCAAGAGGCTTTTCCGGGAGGAACCACAGCCTGGTACACAAGTACCCTCCACCCCTCCTGGCTCCAAAATGACATTAGAGCAAGCTGCAGAGGGCAACGAGCAGAATTTGCCCCCATCTCCTGAGCTCGACCCCTTCCCTCACTCCTCACCTGGGGACTGGCAGCAGTGTGAGAAGTGTGGCCAGCACGTGCTGGCCTGGGAGCTCCCAGAGCACCTGGACTACCACTTTGCTGTGGAGCTGCAGCGCTCTTTCCTGGAGCCTGGCTCCCTGTCGGGCCCGGGAGCAGCTCTGAGCCATAGGGCTGCAGCTTCGAGCTCTCCTGCCAAGAGCAAGGCCAAGCCTCAAGGTGCCTCCAGTGCAAAACGGCCCAGGGAAGGTGCAACGCGAACGCTAGATTTTTTCTTTAAACGCTTATCTCCTTAACTCCCAGCCACGCTGGGCATTTTAGATGATCAGTGTTTTTTAAATGCAGCTTAAGGATTTTTATACTGACAGGTTTTAATGCATTAAGTCTAATAAATTATCTCTACCTCAAATTTGAGGTGAACCCTTAAGTCATGACTAGTTTGTGGTGGTGGATGGTTCTGGCCTTACAGGTGCCTGGGCAGAGGCTGGTGGCCACTAGCTCACCCTGCATCGTGCTTTCACCTACCCCTCCTGCTGGCAGGAGTGCCCAGAGCTGTACCACACTGTTTGTAAATCTGTCCCTCCGGCTCTTTCCTGGGGAGGCAACGGCATCTCCCTTTGCTGTGAATGGGTGAAAAGTGAAGTACAGAGACAGCAGCTTATCCCAGGACGGTTCTGGCCAAGTCTAGTCCCAAATCCCTTTCCATGTGAGCATGCTGAAGCCTTCCCCTTACGATAGCTCTCCTGTGGAGCTGCCCTTACTGTGAGTTTCAGGGGTGGGAGCTTATCCCATGGTTGCTTCTGCCCTCCTGTGCTGAGGGCAGACTGACTTTTCTCCCACCACCCAGAAGGGCTTCCCTGACAGAGAGACTTTTGGAAGTCTCTGGGTGTAGTGGTCTGGCCTGTGATGCTGCAGGGGGTAGGACAGGCCACCTGACTAAGGCTTCTAGTTTGATTCTCTCTGGAGAACATCTTGCTTAGCTCTTAGGTCTGTGGGAGAGCTCACAGAAGAGGGGCAGTCTCAGCCCTCCACAGCCACCAGCACTTATTGGGGCATGGGAACAGGGGGCGCAGAGAGAGGGACCCCCCTTCAGCACAAGGGAGGCTTTTGCCCGCTACCTCCCCATGGGGCTTGGCTGCAGGCTGCACTGCTGGCTGCCTAGAGCCCTTGGGTCTGTTCCAAAGGCAAAATCGCTGCTGCCAGTAATTGAATGGCAGCTGAGGGCAGAGAAGGGAGCTGGCCACGTCAAAACGGCCCTGGGTGGGGTGTGGAGACACGTTGCACAGAGTTTCATCAACTGCCGCTTCCCCTCCCAGGGAGGGGAAAGCGAGCGCCTGGGCCGAGCCTCCTGCGGGCGGCAGATATAGGCAGCACTGCTGCCCACTGCACCGTGGCCTCCCTCCCTCCCGCCCGCCGGGACAGCACGGAGCCTCCTGCCCACGCCAGGGCACAGCTCCCGGGACGGGAGGGATCCTCCTGGGCGCTGCTGCCGGGACGAGACGGAGCCTCCTGCCCACACCAGGGCGTTGTGCGCTGCCACCAGCACAGCCCCGGTGCTGACAGCACAGCGGCCACAAAGCCGCAGTTAGCGCTGGCAGGGCAGCCGTGACCGCCAGGGGAGGGAATTCGGGAGTCTCGCTCACTACTGCCAGGCCTCGCGTTCCAAAGGGACACGTCTCCCGGTGCGGTCACGCACAGGAAGGCAGCCTGGCGGGTAGGGCTGCCCCGTGCTGCCATGACGGTGGCCTGTGTCATCTCCGACGTGTCCGGCAGGACCGGCCTCGGCAGGTGGCACTGCCCCACACAAAAACAAGCCCGGGGCAGCCACGGCCCTTCGGTGACACAGGTCAGTCACCTCCAAGAGGAAGTGTCTCTGTCTGCTTGGAGCCAGAGAAGTAACCTGTTTTCATAGAGAGGAGGCACTCGCATCTTGATAAGCTCAAAGCTATTTTAAAAACAAATCCTAGGTTAGATTTGTGCCCGAGGAAGCAGCCCTTAAAGGAGGGTCTGGCGGGGGATCAGCGGCTGGGAGGAAGCAGGAGCCGCGGTCCCGCCGTGGCCGCAGGGGGACAGGAGCCACGCTCCGGATGCAGAGCAGCGGGGCCAGGAGCAGGGCGGGCGCATCCCCTCCCCGCCGCAGCGGCTCTCACAGCTCCTACAGTCACACGAAGGGCTGGAGGGCAGCCCTCTCCCCCGCGACCCGGCTCCGAGGGCGGCAGGGCGAGTGCCCCGCTCCRCCCTCGCTCACTGATCAACTCGTCTCAGTAGAACGTCTTTATTCTGTACATTTATATAGAGATCCTGGGGAAAGGGGACACCCCCGGCCTTAGAAAAGCTAACGACAGCAGAGCAGTGATGAAGAGCATGGCACCAAGAACGGTCACGCCACAGCCGGCGGGGCAGCTGCCCTTTTGGAGATGGGCACTGCACCCCGTGTCTGCCTGGGTGCTGAGGAGGCCAGGGCCGCTGCAGGCAGCTGTGCTCACACCCCAGCAGCCAGGGCTGTTCTCAGTGAGCCCCGAGCACCAGAGGGAAGAGCCGGCTGGCAGCGGGGCCTGTGTGGGGCCCAGCGCAGTTGCTCTAACACTCGGAGCACTGMCAGGGTGGAAAGGAAACGGGATCCTGCTTGAGCAGCTGCCCTGAGCCCGTGGATGCTGGGCTGGTGGGGAGCAGACAGGTCTTCAGCCAGGTCTGGCCTGGGGGGCAGGCAGTGCCTTCCCTCCTGCTCCTGCCAGGGCTGGGCTGCCTCTCAGCCTCCCACAGGCAGCTCAGCCTTCTGTCGTCCCTGCGTGCCCACCGCTTGTCACCGACTCCACAGCTCCTTGCAGGGGCAGCCACGCCGAGTGCTCCAAGACAGCCATGGATAGGTGTGGGCTGCTCAGCCCCAGCACAATGGGAACCCACTCRTAGAGAGGTGAGGGCTTTTAGGGGCCCCCTCACTCACAGCTGATACCTACGGCCTAACAGCAGCAAAACCAACAGCCCCTGTGCAGCGTGCTGCTCCCACTGCACCCTCCAGGCTGAGCGTGGTCTGCAGTAACTGTYGTGCAGGGCGCAAACGGGGAGTCACAGGGTAGCATGGGGGGAACACAGAAGTGCTCCACTTCTGGTGCACAGAGTCCTCGCTGGCCACGCCAGCTTTCTTCCAACAGCGACCCCCGTGGCCAGGGAAAGAAAACAAGTCTTTCTTTAGGAGAAAGAATGAAAACCACGCCACTGTCAAACCACATCTCTACAACAGTCACCTGTTTTTTCATTAATAACAACAGGGCAGCCTGCCCTCCTCAGACATCAAGGCAAGTGTCTGAGGAGCAATCCRGGCTGGGCCAGGGAGGCCACTGCAAAATGCTGCCACTCACTCGAAGATGACACATGGAGCTGAACCTCCATGGAAACAATCAGCACGCGCCAGCACCGGCCCAGGGTCCCCTGTGCTCCACAGAACCGACTCCTGCTTCGGACGGCAGGCTGCTCGGCGGCTGCAAGGAGCAGAGGTAAGTGCACGTTCTGCCCTGACGCCGCTGGGCCAGGAGGCCGTGCACTCGGGGCAGCCCCAGCCTGCGGGAGGCACCGGTGGGAGGCTGCAGGAGCGCGCGCGTGTGCACGTGGGTGGGCAACGGGACGCGCAGCCAACAGCAASACACCCAGATTACAGTAATGCAAAACCAACACACAAATGGACACTGCAGATTAAAGCCAACCAAGGATAAAACGGTTAAAAAAGTGTCCTGAATGCATTCTGAAAGGTCCAGCCAAGCCTCCGCMGTGGGAAGCAGGGCCTCTTGCATCCCTCCCTAGAGAGATGTGCTGCAGGACTACTCTGTATCGAGCTGGAACGGGACCAGATCTTGTATCACAGACGGAAAAAAAACCCTTCACTGCTAGTCTTCAAGGACTCTGCTCCTCCCAACCACTAATTTTCAAACAGTAAACACTGCCAGAACTTGCCTGCCCAGGTCTGCAGGTGCCTCTCATCTCTTCCGGAGGGCAGGGTAATCAAAGCAGAAGGCAACGTGGAGAACATGCTTAACTTGCCTCTTGTAGGGCACTGAATGCAAGCAGCTCTCCAAGACTCCACCTCGCAGCACTGAGGAGGGACGCCCACGCTAGAGCTGGATAGCAGCAGCTCCAGGCGCCACTTGTAGAGCCAGGGGAGCTTCCATCCTTCTCCCCACTTGTTGGCGAGTGATCTCTCTGACCCAGTCGTAGTCAGAAGCTCCGCTGTCCAGGCCCCAGGGACTCCTCCAGGCCGTTTTCTTTGGTGGTGATGGCTTGGAGGTCAGTGACGTGCCCAATGCCTTTGGTGACTCCTTCACGGAAGAGCAGCTTGGCTCCGATCTTCAAGTATTCGGGATGCTTGATGAATCTGAAGCGGACRACTGCCTTCTCTCCCGTGCGCAGCTTGTCCTAAGGAGACAAAGGGGATGCCTGGGCCCTCTTAATACACCTCTGCTGAAGGAGGCTTGGGTGTGGATGCTAAAAAGATGAGGCAACTAGCTGTTTCTCTCAGGCTTGCAGAGTTTGAGCCCTTCCCATCACTTCCCATGCATGGTGTGAGACAGGAACACAAAGTGTTGCAGAATGCAGTTTTTGCCTCCCTTCCCCATCCTGCTGGGATCCAGCAGGCTTATTTTGTGATCCAGCTGCTTATTTTGTGATATGGAAATTCTTTCACATTGTTAGAGGCAAATCAACTACACCAGCAAGATAAATAGACCAGGGTCTTCTCTGAAGGGACATGGACGTCCAAAATACAAGAGAATTGGACTTCATAGTCCTGTGGCCACTGGTGTTACTGGTGGGCACAGAGCGATCTCAGCAAGTCCCACACAGAAGTCCACACGTCCTCCCTTTCCTCCCAGGCCTACCTTTCCGTGGATCTTCTCTACAATGGCAGTCTGCCGCACGTTGCCTACGTGCACCGTCACCTGAAACCCCTTCCGGAACGTTGTGGCATGGAACAGCAGCACGATCTCGGCTTCAAACACTGAGCAGATGGTGGGGTTCATTTCTGGGCTCACCATCACCATGCCCTGCACAACAGCCCAAAGCTCAGACCACTAGCGGCCAGCCCCTTTGCCAGCCCCATAGCAAACACACACACATTTCTACTCTAGGAAGTTGGCCTGTTTCCCTCTCTCAGCCCTGCACTCCTATCTCATAGCCTGRCCATTTCCCCCCTTTCCAGCAACTTTTCTGCACACCCCTCTACTTCCTTCCCCCGTTACCAGGACAGGTTCTCCTGGGAAGCCTCCAGCCCTGACCACTGAGCACCCTGGCACCTGACCTTACTGTTTCTGGAGTGGTGAGGAGCCTGGCAGCAGCTGGACTCACCTTGCGCAGGAGGGAGCGGTCAAAGGGCCCGAGGGCCAGSGTGGCTGCCTGCCCTGCCCGCAGCACCCGGCAGGCCGAGCGGTTGCGCTGGATGCTGCAGACCTTCAGCCGCAGGAACTTCCCGTCGTCAGTGGGACCGACCACCAGGTTCTCCCCTTCTCGGCAGATCCCGCTGCCAGGACACGAAAGCAGGACTGATGAGCAGGGAACAAGGAAGAAGCTGCACACCCTGCAAGATTAGCTTGCACCAACTTCCCTGGGCTAAGGATATGAGTGTCTCCAGACTGCTACCCAGGCATGTGATGAGCTAACAGGGATACAAAGCTGGCAGGAATAGGGAATTCCTATAGCAGCAGCAAAAGTCACACTATTACTCCTTAGAAAACTTTTTTTTTTTTTTTTTTTAACCCTCCTCCTTGGACAGGTGCTATTCTGGCTCCAGTGCTCTGACATACTGCACCCTTTCTCCCAGACAGACTGCATTTAGCACCCAGTTTGCACAGACACCCTGACAACCAAACTGCTCTGACCATTCCTGGGACACTGAGGGACAGCAGTCCTCTCATGGGAGTGGCACGYGACAACTTCTGCTGGGATCATCAGATTTGCCTTGCACATTTACTTCTCCCCCTGCTTGAGGAAGGAGGAAAGCTGCTCCTCGGCATGCTGGCTGACCTCTGCTGACTCTGGCTCCTGCCAAGCCTTCYTTCAGCATGCGACAGGTCACACTGCTCATCTAGCAACTTGAGAGCAGGGTCCTCACTTGGCACCATGCAAGCAAGTGCTGTTCACGGTACCTCCCAACACCCTGTAGGGCTTCACCCTCAACCACCTCTGTTGTCAGGCAAGACCCAGGACTGGTTTTGCCTTGTGCTGCTTCCATCTGATACAGACGATTGGACAGCTTCCACACTGCTGCTCTCAGAGTGGCGGGCAACTCCAACCTTGTTGAACTCCAGCAACCACTCACACTCATCTATCTGCCTGTCACAACTTACCTTGATAGAGTTCCTCCCACAACAGTCCCCACCTCTGGCACAGTATAGATTTCATCGACCTGCAGGAAGGCAACCAGAATAAGCTGCTCAGAGAGCTCGTAAAGGGCATTTCAGAAGAACAAGCTGCCCTTGCCATGGGCAGAGAGAAGGGAGCTCTTTGATGGGCATCAGAGGCCATGTCGGAGCTTTCAACAGCTCCCACTATCCTCCCATTAGAGGAACCCCAGCTTGGGAAGTGTAAACCAGGGAAACAGTCTTTTCTGTGAGATGGGCATCCCTTGGCTACAACAGGGCCAAGGCTAACAGGCCTTTACAAGGAGCAAGCCCACCCTTTAACGTTTACCCATAGTCCAGGAGTTCATAACAAGTCCCCCCATGGTGTCTGCAGCTGGCTGTCACACATCACAGTAAYGGGTGCAGTAGCAGATGTAGAGCCGAACTACCTTTACATACCTGAAACTCTGTGAGCTGCTGCATTAGTTCCTCTTGCTCTTTACTGTTGGTGAGTGGAGGAAGGATGTTGAGRAAGACTTTCAAGAGATCTAGGTTCTCCCCAGAAACGCTGGACAGTGTGAAGATTGGGGTGATGCTGCCAAACACACACAGACAAGGATGACAGGAAGGCCAGAGTGYAGGTGCACAAAGTGACTGTGATTCTGAATCTAGAGAGCCCAGTGGGGAGACAGAGATCACAGTAAGAAACTGGACCACTGTGGAAGGGTGTGTGGACTACATGTATCTCTGCAGAGACCCTGCCTGAATGCTTGGTTGAGACACCCATCACCTGCCAGCCCATGCTTCTGTCCTGGAGATATGATCCCATGACCCCACCTCAATTGCTGGCACCTTCTGCTCCTAGAGCCCCAGAAAAGCCTAGCAGGCAAAACATCCTCCTGGAGAACATAAAGGCAGAAAACCTTGCTGATAAGGAGCCAACACGTTCAAGATGTCACCTGCTCCCCTGAGGAAGGCTTTCCCAGGTCCACACGGTAGCCCAGGCTGAATTATATGTTCCCAGTAGACAGAAAGAAGGGCTCCTTACTTGGGAGACTGTGCAAACTGCTGTGCTGCTGTGACAGCATCGTCATCAGAATTTACAAGCAAGGGGAGCTTGTTGCAGCCTGGCTGCTTCAGGATTCGCTCCAGCTGTTTCACTGTCCGTTCCACAGTGGCTTTTGAACACAAGTCGACTTTGCTGATGACAATGAAGAAGGGGACCTTGAGGGCCATTGCCAAGCCCAAGTGCTCTCGCGTTGTGCCTGCTGCAGGGGRAAAAAGTGAGAGCAGTAGTACTCACCATGTATTCATCTGCTCAGATCACCAGGCAATGGAAAAGGAACATTGTTCTTTCAACTAGAACAAACATTCATCTAGAATATACTGAGATGATCAAGACCTCTTGAGCCTGATCTCTTTGCTTCAGAAAGACACAGTATTTTTTCTCCATGGATGAGAGTTTTCAAAATGACACTCACTAAAAAAAATGAGAGAACTCCAGCTGCCTTTTTATAAGGCTTCAGGAGCCACCACCCTTATGAATATGTCAAAGAGATTTTTTTTTTTCCAACAAATGCACCCTCAAACACCAACCAAAGCATCTCCTGAGCATCATTTCCAGTAATCTGGTATACAGATGACAAAAGGATTCCCCTCTACCTGCTCCCCAGACATTGGTCTACAAGAAAACAGTAATCTTTTTTTTTTCTGACAATAATCCCCAGCTAACCAGGATCTACCCAGCCACCGTCCATTCCCCTCACACTGCTGTCAGCCTGTCCGTGTGTTCCTCAGTGCAGGCAGCACAACACTCACCAATGCCGGTGTTGGCACTAACCACCAACATAGCAAAGTCCGGGCAGTAGCTGGTGAGGCCAAAGATGGTTGTTTTCAGGTACTTGTGGTGGCCAGCCAGATCAATGAACGTGATCATTTTGGAGGAGCTCTCACAGATCTCTTCTGCTGTCCGGGAGTCACTATAATTCACMACCTGAGCACAAGAGGACTCAGTAAGGAGCACTACCAGGAAAGCAAAGGAAGAGCCCAGGCTTTATCAGGCTGCACAGATCTCAAAAGCTATTGAATACAGATCATTCTCCATGGATGCAAGAAACTACATTTGTTGCAAATGGATGCGCAGCACTTGAGATACAGAGCCRGGCAACCTCTCTTCCATCATGTTTCCCTTACTGTTGTTAAGAGTGAGGAGTCATACTCATCTCCTCCATCTCACCCTTTGYGAGCTCCAAGTTCAGTAGGCCTCAATCTCTCACCTCTCCTTTGCTGTTGAAGCCAAGGATCTCAAAGCTGATACTCGACGTTCTWCCCGACTGGATTTCGTGGAGATGCCGGAAGAGGTTGAGGCGCGCTCTTCCCCTCCCGTTGTCCAGCTCTCCTTGTGTCAGGACACCCAGAAGAGTTGACTTCCCTGAGTCCACATTCCCCAGCACTGCTACTCGCAGGTCTAAGAACTAAGGAAGAAGGATCATAGAAATCAGGAAACGTAGCCACTGCCCTGCTGGTTCCAGCACCTAAGCTACATAGCAGCACTGATGAACCCAGAGCCTTTCCCTCCACCATGGACACTGTACAGCCTGACCCTCTACATCAGACACTGCTCCTTCTCTCAGCAAATCACAGCCCAGGAGTTGCAAAACAAGGTCATTTGTCGCAGCAGGAACTGTAAATCCTTCCCTGCTTCTGTGCTTGGCTGCATCACCACCAGTGCTTCAGAAGTAAGATAATTTCTCACCTCTGGTGTAGGCAACCTCTCCTACTGGAATCTGCTGCAACCRCAATCCCAGAGATGAAAAGCGTTGTTCTCGAGCCTCCCTTTGGCAGCTCTTTAGAGAGCCTGCAATGGGTCTATCTAAGGCAAAGTGCCTGTAGGGTTTGGGCTCTCATCCCAAAAGGAAGCTGCTTGAATGAAGCCTCAAGCCTAGAAGTCACCAAAGGGGAGAGGACAGCCAAGCCACAGGTTCCTACCTGCTGGTTGTCAGGCACCTTTCGGACAAGGACTTCTGTTATCTTCCTGGGAACATCGCTGTCGTAATCAACCTCCCTTTCTCGGAGCACYGTGATGTCTGCCCCAACTCTGCCACGGACCCAAAAGAAAGAGTGAGAGACACGTTTGTGCTGAGCTGCCCCAGCACCTCTAGAATCAGACCTGGCAAAACTAAGGGCCCAGACGCTGCGAGCAGCGGGGCAGAAGCCTTGAGCTTCCAGCCAAGCTGCCCTCCTACTCCCTTGTGCTACAGGAACTTGATGCACACAGAGAGTTTGTGCAAAGGAGCCCCCAGGCCAGCCCCGTTTTGGGGCCGAGCCCCCGGAGGCTGCGCTCACTGCCTGCCGGGGCCGCAGACGGAAGGGACACGTACTTCTCGGCCATRCGGCGCAGCGTCTTGAGCGAGGCGCGCATCTCCTCCTCCGAGAGGCCCACGAGCAGCCCGTTGTCCTCCACGCCAATCTGGTAGACAGCCTCACCTCGGCCTTCCTGCAGCCGCCACTTCATCTGCGTCACGAGGTGCTCGAAGCGATATTGCGAGGGATTCACCAGCTTGAGCTGTTCAACGGAGAGGGGAGCTGGGAGCCACAGCGTGGGTGCCCAGAGAATCCCACTGCCCAAGGCAGCACCTCCTCAACCCACCCGCCTCTGGGAAATTCACCCCACGGCAGCGAGGTGCCAGATGATTCCTGCCTCCATACCTTGCCTGCTCTGGGGGAAAAGGGCAAGCACCACCCCATCTATTTGTGAKGCAGGAACCAAGTAACTGTGAATGGTCGGAGAACCACAAGCAAGTGGCTAAGGAATATCAGGCATCTCCACCAAAGGAGGACGGTCTCTGGAAAAGCATAGGGGATCTTGTTTCCTAAACCAGATTCTTAAAACCAGTGCTGATATCCAGCTATTTCAGCTGAGCACACTAGGTATTGCTACATGCAGAGACCCAGAAGTGGACTGGGTGTAACTCCCTAGTCCAGGGTTTGTTTTTCTGTCCCTTTCTTGAACATGCTCCCCACATGCTGTCATTGCTGAAGTTCCTCGCTGCAAAATAATCCTCTGGGAGAAAGACGTTCCCTCTGCAGTGCTCAACAGGCTCACCTTGTACTCAATGTTCCCGTCTTCTGCCTGGTCAGGGAAGGAAATAAGATAGAAATGTTAGACACTGTGCCAGCAGGGACTTCTACAGGCACCAGCCATCCAGGCACTCTGTAACTCCTACCACCATTTTCAGAGAGAGAGAAAATTGCAGAAACCTGCTGTGTTAGTCACAGCCTCGCCTGCCCTTCATTCATTAATTCCTACGCTGCACTGGAATTTACTCAGGGTTTGTTTCTGCCGTTTGCATCATGCAGGTTGAAAACCACAAGCTAAAATTAGAGTCATGCAGGAGGGAATGCCACGTTTTGTTGTTGTTATTGTTTTTTTTCTCCACTGACAGCAAAAGCCAGGGCCAATCTGAAAGACACAGAGACTTCCAGTTTAAAAAAAAAAAAAAAAAAAAAAAAAAAAAAAGAAAAAAAAAGAAAAAGCAAGCAGGCAGGCCAACAGATGATCACAAGTCTCCACACATCCCACTCCACTGACATCCCGCACTGCCACCACACACTATCCAGCACCTTCTGTCCACCCAGTGTGCACGGAAACAGCTGACTGGCAGCAAAAATGCCCCTTCTCCCACTGCTATGCTGCTCATCTGTTCTTCTCACTGACTCCTTCCTACGGCCATGCACGTCTACCTTGCAGAGAGAAAAACCTTCAGACRTAAGGAAGCAAAACGCAGCCTTGTTTGTAGTGCAGCAACCTCGCCACTGTCCCGACACTGCTGGAGGAGCAGGACTGATCGGGAAAGGCTGTCCCAGCATCCGGGAGGGCTTCCCCAGGAAGGGCTGCAGCCAGAGCGGATGCACAGCCCCAAGCAGAAGGACCCGTTAACTCCTCAAGTTCACTCCAACCACAGCAGCCACCAGCCCTCAGAGGGGACCTAGGGCCAGTACTGAGTAACTTTCCCGTCAGCTGAGCGGCCCTCAGGGCTGCAGAGAAGGGGCTGGCGGCTGCAAGAAGGCCGGTGCTCCGGCGGAGGCCGGGGCTGCCGGCGCCGAGCGCTTCCCTCCGCCCCGGACACACACTTGCACGTCGAGAGAGGCAGGAGCCCTCTCCTCGCCTTCCAGCCCCGCGCTCAGCCGCCGCAGCGCTTCTGGTGGCAAAAAGCCGGCGGAGGCTCCGAACTAGCAGCTCTGCTCCCGGCAGCGGAGCGGCGCGTGCAGCAGGTTTTGCACGGGGACCAGCCAGCCCCCTGTGTCCCCGGGAGCACCACGGCATCCACGGGCCGCGCCGCACGCGACAAGGGGGTGGCGGGTCTCTCAAGGCAGCGAGCGGGGCCGGCCGGGCGGCGGGGGAGTGCAGGGCAGGCAGCGGGTCCCGGCTGCACGGCAGGGCAGGGCAGGGAGCGGGTCCCGGCTGCACGGCAGGGCACGGCCGGGCCGCAGAGGGGAGCGCGGGCAGCTCGGCGCCGTGCGCGCTGCTCCGAGACGCGGCGGGGTCACCGGCCCTGCGCCTCCGCGCGGGTCTCGCGCCCTGCCACAGGAGCGTCCCCGCGCGGGGCCGAGCAGCCGCGCCCGCTCCTCC
>PTEX01000018.1:1433403-1447398 GCA_003342815.1 Eudromia elegans | reverse complement strand
CGCCACGTCCTCGCGCCTCCCCGCGCCCCGGCTCTCCGGGCGGCAGCGGCGGCGCCTCCCGGCTACCGGACACGGCCCGACCGGGCCCTGACAGCTCCCGAGCGCTGGCGCGCCGGGGACCCCCGGCCCCGACACGGCCCCGGCGCGGCGCGGCGCTCACCTCGGGCGGCAGGTACGGCGGGTTGTTGGCCTTGGCCCCCCGGCTCCGCCCGCTCTTCTTCTTCGCCTTGCAGGCGCTGCCGCCACCGGGCGCAGCAACCCCTCGCCCGCGCAGCGCCCCGCCCGCGCCGCCGCCTGCCGGCCGACAGCAGCCGCCGAACAGCTCCGACACCCGCGCGTCCATGGCGGCCCCGCCGCGGCGCCCGCTCCGCTCCGTTCCGTTCCGCTCCGTTCCGCTCCCCGCCCGGCCCGGTCCGGCCCCGCCGCGCGGCGCCCCGGGAAAGCGAGTCCCGCCCTCCCGCCGCCGGACTACGGCTCCCGGCACGCCCCGCGCCGGCCGCGCTCAGGACTACGGCTCCCGGCACGCCCCGCGCCGCCGCCCCCGGGACTACGGCTCCCGGCACGCCCCGCGCCGCTAAGGGCCGGGCGCGCGGGGGCGGCCGGGAGCTGGAGGCTGGCGGAGGCGGAGGGCTGGGTGCGGGCGCCGGCGGAGGCCGCAAGGCGGGGGTCTGCCCCGGCGCCTGCTCGCGGTGCGGGGGCGCAGCCGGGTGCCCCGCTGCAGGGGCGGCCACGGGCACTGCTCCGAGTGCCACCGGGACGGCAGCGCCTCCGCCGTGCGCCAGACGCGCTCAACGACAGCGCTGCCGCCGCCGCAGCGAGCCTCGCTCCTGCCGGCCCCGCTCGCCGGCGGAGTTAACGGCGCCTTAACACTTGTCACCATCCGCAGCGCTTCACGTTCGCCACCGGCGCTGGCGGCGGTTTAACGGGCAGCCAGGGCCGCTGTGCCGCACGCGCGCAGCRCTGCCGCCCCTCATGGGCTCCCCCGGCGCGTCCCGTTACTGGGGCCACCCTGCGGCCACAGACGGCCCGGCCGCCCCACCCCGACCGACATGGCGGCAGCACCGCCCCCGGCGCCGCCCCGGGCCGGCGCTCCCATGGTGCCCCGCGGCGGCGGCCATTCAAATCCGGGCTCGGCTGCGGGCCGCCGCTCAGGAAATGGCGGCGCCGGGTGGCGCGGAGCGGCCTTGYGCCCCCGCCGCTCCGCTCGCGGCCCCCGGCCGGGCACCCGCGGCCATGTCCCCGCTCCTGGCGGCCGAGGCGATGCCAGTGGCGGCCGCGGAGCGCGGCGGCGGCGGGAAGCCGGGGCGCAGCGGCGAGGCGCCGGGCAGCCCGTCCGTGTCGGTGTCCGTGGTGCTCCCGGGCGCCGTGAGCCGCGAGAGCTGCTGCCGCTTCGCCTGYGAGCTGCTCAAGCACGTCCTGCACCAGCGGCACCAGCTGCCGCTGCCCTACGAGCAGCTCGCCTTCTTCTGCCGGCGGGCGGCGCAGGTGGGCGCGGGCCGGGCCGGGGTCCCGGGCGGGCCGGGGCGGCTCCTGCCTGGCGGGTGGCTCCTCTGGCTCCGAGCTTGGCGCTTCGCTCCGAGCCTCAGCCGCCTCCAAGGAGGGCTGGTAGCCAGAGTCACCAAGCGTTGCTCTCTGACYCCTGCATCCTGCTTCCCCCCTGAAGCGGTTTCTGCTACTCGCTGTTTTAAGGTTGTTGCTCCCACAAGCCCTCCAGGTGTTGTGTTCCTCTTGATGGGGCTTCAGGGTGGTTTCCTGCCTCAGAATGACGCTGTTTCTGATCCTCTTGGGATTTGTTTAGTTATTTATTTAAGTAGCCTGGTGCAGATTCAAACTCAGCAACTCAAATCAGAGTGACATGGGCACATGGGCATACCTATTTTGCTTAAGTATGCAAACCTGCCTAACCTCAGAGCAGTAGAGAGAGGATGTGCCCTACTTTCAAAATAAACCATATTAACCTTCTCCTTATTTTTCTTTCTATCTTTTTTCCCACCCCATAGGATGGAGATGTGATTAAGAAGCCGCCCTCTCTGGACACAGCAAGCAAGAAGTGCCAGCAGGTGCTGATGGAGCTGGAGGGGGTGCTCCAGCACCTGGAAGTGATGTTCCGTTTGACACTGGTTCCCCGTGTTCTCATCCTGCTCGGTGGCAACGCCATGAGCCCCAAGGAGCTTTACGAGCTCAACTTGGAGGGTGTCTGTGTGGGCAGCGCCGAGGAGAGCCTGAAAACCCCCTTTTGTGTGCGTAAGCTTTTTCACTCGCTCTTCGTTGCAGATGTCTTCAGCGAACTCAAGGTTCTCCCCGCCGTGGGCACTGTTGTTATGCTTCAAGGACACCGTGACTGTGGTGCTGACTGGTTCCGGCCCAAGCTCAACTACAAAGTGCCCACTCGAGGAAGGAAACTAACTGTCAACTTGTCCTCCGATGGAGACATTGGTATAGGTGCCTCATCTCCTCAGGCTCTGGCTTCTGCCTGGGAGGATTAYATATGGTTTCAAGCACCAGTGACACTCAAAGGGTTTCATGAATGATTTGAGTTTTGTAGAATTTTAATGAATTATTGAGTAATCTTTTGGTGCTGCTTTGGGTGGTGACTATTATCACATGTAATTGCATATTCTTGTCTTTCTGGATCTCCAGGGCCTCTACTATCCCTCTGTAGCTGGACAGTGTTCATTTTGCTATGAAACAGGTGTTAAGCTCTTGTATGGATTTGGTGTTGAAAACAAATGTCCTCTAAGGCACAATCACATATTTGTTAGGGACCTGGGCTATGGCAAAAGAGATGAACTGTTATGTTGGGAGTAGAACTTTATTGCAGCGTACTTATTGACCTGGCAAATACTGGAGTTTTAATGCTGCAATTCTCCCCTGAGTTTTAATGCAGCAATAATTAGTACTTTAGYAAATTGTTTTTTGACTTTAAATAATGCACGTGATTATTAACGCCATTAGCCTTTCCAAGATTTACCATAAAGGCTGTAACAATTCTAACCTATTCCACTGCTGGGAAAGGAGATCTTTCCCTGTAGTCTGATCAGATTTGAGTACTCAAGTGTTTGGCCACATACTTGATAAAACTAGACTTCCTATAATTCAATTTTGGCTAATTTATCATCTAAAGAGTAAGACTTCTSAGCAACTGGGAGATTTCATACTTAATCTTGTAAAAAGAGGTTGAGCTGTCCTGTGGAGGCAGGAAAGCACACTTTAGTGTCTCTTTACAAAGACAGCCTTGATAATCAGTTTGTTATACAGTTAAAATCAAGAGGAAGCATTTTTTTTTYTAGTGCTCTGCAGAGGTGCATAGGACTCCTGCCCCATCATGCTGTTTTATTCTCACTTTTTAAAAGTTCTGTCCTTGCTTGCTTTTATCTCTTAAAAATATTATTTTTGGACTGTAAACCTTGCTGAAATGTGGAAAGAGACAAGGTGGAGATGGTCAACACTACCTTTAACTGAAATTCTTGTTCCAWATCAGAATGCCTTGTGTTACCTGCCAGTGGAACTTGAGCTCTTTCTTCTGAGCCACATCTGCTGTCTTATGCAGAATGGGGCAAAGAGAGAGAAACCTTAGAGCATGCTCTTGAACTAATATCCACTGGAGTAGTCTTGAACCAGCTCGTACATATCTGCAATGAGTTTAATAGCCCTAGATATATATCTTTCCTGTTTAAAACTGCAGGCTACTGGGAGTGAGGTTGCTTGTAGTTTCTTACTAGCATGAAATGTAGCCTGGGATAGTAGAAGGTCTATTGAAAGAAGGCTAAAGAAAGAAATACTGTGTACTTACTGTTGTTTTTTTTTTTTTTTTTTTTTTTTTTTTTTTTTTTTTTTTTTTTTTTTTTTTAACTGTATGACCTTTTGGACTAGAATAAGATCATAGGACTGGAAGGAAGGTAGCTAAGTTGATATTTTTGAGCTTCGAGAACACTAGGAGTGCTGTCTCTGCCTTACTATCCACTGTCAGCTGTTTACAAAGATGTAGTGACTGCTAAAGCTAGCAGAGAAATTGCTAAAAAGCTGCCCGCTTCAGTGTGTTGTCACAGGTACCCTGAAGGAAATGCAGCTTGGGCAGGTGCAGTGTTGTGCTCAGGAAGTTAAAACCCTCTGCTTCCCCCAAAATGCATCTTTTAGAATGCCGACACTTAAATATTTAAAGAAGCTTTTGAACAGAAGCCTGGGTTCTGAGGAACAGGAAGCCAGACCTGTTCTCTTAAATGAGTGCAATGCTATTGCATTAAACTGTTTACATATTCTGTTTTACTTGAACTTTGAGTGCAGCAATAATAGGGTGCTAGGAATGAAAGAAGACAAGAGGCTTTTTTTCTTATGAAGAGCTTTAGAGCTTAATTAAAAAGTTTTGTAGTTAAAATCATTACCATCAAAATAAAATGCTGGCTTCTCTATGTGTCTGCAGTGGATTCATTTAATCCTTCCAAGCAGCGCTTCTGGTGGGGGCAGGACAACACGCTTTGGTTCTCTGCACGGCTGAACTGCACATTCACAGGTGCTCCACCTTTCTGACAAACTGCCTGATGTCTTGGGCCAGCAGCCTTGGTTCTTCAAAGGCAGCAAAATGCCCCCCACGTGGCATATAAGTGTAACTAACTAGGTTTGTAAAGTACTTCTTTACCCAGACGCGTGGGGTATGTGCCAGCTCCTCAGGAAAGGCTGCAATCCCAGTGGGAACGTGCACACCGTACCTGAAAAAACATCGGTTAGCTGYGTTTTTAAAAAGGCAATTCCTGGGGAAAGCCTATGAAATTCTACTGGTGCCTGTAACTGCCACAGTGAGCTGGAGAAGTTTCGCTACAGCAAGTTATTTTGTGGCCTGTGCACAGCTGAGGTGCTRTGGTGCTGATTTGGGTCTCTTTGAGCCTAAAAATCTCTTGTATCTAAATATATGTAAAATAGAGCTGACTTTGTACCCTTTCAGTCTTAATATTTTGAGGTTTTTAAGCCCATCTTGCTTGGTACCTCTATTTTGAACAAAAATGTGTATGGATCTTTTAAAGTGTATTCTCTGCATTGCATTGGCTGCAAGCTGACTAATGTGCATTACAGGTTCAAAAGAAAAGCGACCTTTGACTATACTTATCAAGATTAAAATAAGAACCTGATTTTCTTAATGAGGGTTAAGTTTGCTGCAAGTGATTTGAATGCTTAAACAGGCAAATGTCCAAACCCAATTTCTCTTGCAAATCTACCCTGAACCTGCCACTTAGTTACCTCTGAAGATCGGTTAAATTCCTGGCGAAGTTCTCCTTGTAGAAACGCATTGAGGATACGATGGATGATGTCACCCAGTAGATCATCACATTGGTCAAGAGCTCATCTAGAGAGTATTTGCTGTTGAGAGGAAAAAGAAACAAGTTTTGTTGAAAGCTATTTCTCAGTACACAATAGTGGGTTCGTGCACAATAGTGAATTCTCTTGTTTTCCATTAATTTTCAAGCAGCAAGTTAACTGGCATCCAATTAATCCAATCCAATTTTTGGACCCAAACTGCCTGGTGCTGAAGCAGTACTTGCAGACRGTCTATTCTGATTTAGAACTGCTCCTTGTCACGTGTAATCTTTTGTCTTTAAGAGTCAACTTAAGCTGGCAAATCTGTTTTTCCCTTTTTTCATTAGTTACCATCACCTTTTCTTTTAAAGAGTCTTCTCATGGAAGAGCATCTGTTTTCTTACCTTTCCAAGCCTCCATCATCCTTTTGAACAAAAGAGCTGTTAGTCCAGGTAGAGAATTTCTCCAAAATGTATGCAGCAAGCCCCACAGGGGAGTCATTCAATCCACAACCTAATTCAGGAGAAAACCAGGACAATTCATGTACATGCATGGCATTGCAGTACTTCAGTTAAATCAAAACTGCACTCTACAGAGTTCTTCAAAGCTTTTCTGTGATAAATGAGCAAAGAGTTTGTTTTTTTAGCCCTGTCCTTACTACTTTTCACAAATTTGCCCYGAAGGAGTTGAGGCTGTAACTGACAGCACCCCTAACTTGGGTAGTTTCCTTCCCGGAGAGCATAGGAGTTAAGCAAGCCCTGTCAGGTTCCTGGTGATGCATGGAAGAAGCACYGCGTAGAAGTGTTGTACTCTATAAGGATTTCAGGTAAGCTGTTTGAGAGCACTGTCCTGGTTGGGATGGATAACCAGACCCTTGAGGGCTGTTTCATCACCTTCTGTTCTTGAAGGTGAAAAGTGCTGTGCAGCAGATAACTTGGCATGTTGTTGGGGAACATTATAGCAGACATAAACCTAGTATGGATGTAGCATGTCATCCATGTGTTCTTACCTATACAATTGACAGTAACTACCCCTATAGTGACAGAGACATGTCTTGGCAAAGGTGCGGTACCCTGTGTGCTGTAGTTTTTGTTACAGCCTGTTATCTCAGGTGTATTTTCATGCAACTTCAGCATCGAGTGACCTTGTGGAAGACCATGCACAAAAAATTGTGGTTAATAGTGAACGTGGATAACCTTTTCCCTGCATTGGCAAGCCCAGAGTGATTTATTATGTTATAAGTTATGTGAAGGCTTTACCTGGCTGTAAGACAAGCTGAAACATGTTATCTAGTGCACAACCTATCAGCAATAAATATTTTCAGATCTTGTGGGGACCTTGTGTTATTTTTTTAAATGAGCTTTTCCTCTGTTTAAATTGCTTTGCACTTTGTTGGCATCTTTTTTTTATTGGCCATTCTAATCAACCAGTCGCTTCTAATTAACCAGATTTTGCAACTCTCTCCAGTTAGCTTTAGATTAAACTGTGTCCTGGAAATCTGACAAGTTTTTCCCTTAATAGTTAACTTTTGCTCTAGAGAAATCCAGATTATGTTGAAATGCCCAGTTCCTGGCAGAGATTTTTGTGATACTCTCCCTCCACTGAACACTTAGGAATCTATACTTAGATTCTTAATGTTAACTATTCTTAAATCCATGATGTTAAACCTTTTCTTAAGGCAATTCTATTCTTTAAGAACTTTYGGAGAGATCTTGATAAAAAAGAAAAATGCTTAAAGTGCTTGGAAATCCAGATATGCTACTGCTCTTTGACTCTGCCAGAACTTTGACTTGTGAAACACGATTTCTTTCTACAAAAACATGTTGGCCCTTCCCTGTGACCTTATTATCACCTGTGATTCAACTCTTCACTCTTTAGAACAGTTCTGCTAGGTTGCCTATCATGGAGACTAGACAAACTAGTTTATATATTGTGCCCTTGCCTCCCCTCCGCTCTCACCTCTTAAACTGKTATCTCATCCACCTCCCACTATTCTTTTGCTATTGAGAAAGCTCAGGCAACAAYCTGATCATCAGTTTCTGAGTTATTTTTGAACTTCTCAAGGACTTCCCAGGATGAGATGCTATTTTTAATAAGGGCTCTCCTAGTGTCACTTCAATCTGAGACACCTCCCCTGTCTTTCCTGATGAGGGTTGCTATCCCTACATTTGATAACGCTTCTGAGACGATGATAACTTTCCTCAGACCCCTTTTATATTGACCTCAGCAACTCCAGCAGGCCGCCTCCTTTCAAAGTGTTAGAATTGAATCTGCCTTTCTGCAATTTTGCATCGCATTTATGATCTTTTGTTTCTTRTTTTCACCCACTTTTATTTCTAGAAGCTTCAATTTAAATGTACATGGCTTTTTAATGAGGTATTCTTTTGGCCAAGAAAACTCATACACCATTTTAAGGAGTCTGAGAAGTACTATCTGCAGAGCCGCCGCCATGGGTTCGTTACCTGCAGTGTCTGGTTTGGTGGCTTGGATGTGTAAGTATCCAGATTCCCGCAAAAGGTAATATACGTTCTTCTGGAGAAAAGGGTACATACGTCGAGCGTCTTCTCTGGTGAGGCCTACAAGCCATGGTGCATAAGCCCCAATCATCACAGAGATATACCTCCCCAAACCGCTGGGGGTGATGAAGACCATATTCAGATGAAGCCCTTTCACAGACCTAAAATCAAGAAAATGGAAAGGTTTTTTGGTTTTTTTTTTTTTAAAGAGAATTTATATTTTCAGTTTCTCTAGAAAATTATCTGACTGGAATTGTGTTAGAAGAATTTCACTGAACCAAATACCTTAAAAATGTTTGTGTTTTTATTATTAAAAAACCCAATAGGAGGCAGAAATAGTACAGCTGGTGCCACCTCCATCCAGCCATGCCATTTATACGATGTTAATATTAGGCACTCAGTGTTATGGATGTGGCACCATGATGTGGCATAGGTAATCAGGCTGCACTGGGTACTTTCTGAAGTAGTGTGATCCAAAATAAATACTAGATCACATATGGGAAGCAGAATTACCACCCAGAGCTCTGCTTGCAATCTGACGATACTAGGAGCTTTCTCCCTTGATGTTCTTTCTGATGTAAGCATGGTTGTGGTGCACGCTTTTCACTAAATGCTAAGCAATGAGCTATGATGTGATCTTCTAAGGCAGGTATTTTGTTTCTTTTTGGGTCAGCGACTTTCAGTTCCACATTTCAGATAGGGAAGTGCTGTGATGGCACTGTTCAGTTGCTGAAAAGGTGAAATTCCTCCCTTCCTTTCTCCCAGTTGTAAATTTCTTAGTCTCTCCTTCCTGATTTTGTTTAAGGATCTCAAGGCAAAATGCAAGAGTTTGCTTTCCAGCTAGTGTGGAAGCCAAATATAACAGTGAAATTCCGTAAGCCTGAAAAATCAGCCAATACCAATATAAAGCATATGAGCCCAATTGCACACACAGGGTTGGGGATGCCCCTGGAGGATACAAAGGGGAAAGGACGAGAGGGAGGATGGGGGCTCTGCAGGCAGAAGATAGGACAAGAGCTGCAGGCAGCTTCTCTGTGCTCACTGCGCTCGTTACTCACTGTGGCAGCATCTGGGCCATGTGTGTAGTGATCTGAGCCCCCCAGTCTCCTCCCTGGATGTAGTACTCCTTGAAGCCCAGCCTTTTCATCAGCTTGTGAAATATCCGAGCGGTTGCTACGGTGTCAAAGCCTGCAGGTAAAGAGAAAAACGGTGCAGGAAACCTTTTGTCCTAATGTGTGTTTGCTGACCAGAGATGGTGGACTTGATAAGGGCACGTCAGCGCGCAGCAATAATGCTGAGGGCACGGAGCACCTTCCTGTCCTTCCTGCCTCTCTGCCTATGGGCAGCAAGAGACAGTATCAGCTCAACGGGAAGTGGAGCAAGTGGAAGGTAGACTTGGCTTTAAGCTACTCCTGCTGACCCAATCTCCACAACATAAGACACCACGACCTTGTCTGTGACAGTGCAGGGAGCTAGTGAATGAATGCTGGAGATTTGCCCTTTGGGGGCTTTTCTAGCTGTAGGAAACTGCCCTGGGGAAGGGATATATGCTGTAGAGACTTGCTGGCAGAACAACAGAGTAGGTTGAACCCATCTGTGTCGGGGGCACAAGCCTTCCATTTTCAGAGAGTTTAGCAATTTGTGTAAGATGAGCTGGGAGTCCTAGTCTCAAACCAAGAACACATCCTGATAATATAATCTTCTCCATCTCCAGTGTTGAGAGGAGCCAGCCTTTTCCCATTTCACAACAAGACACCAGTCTTCTCTGCATTAGTGCAGAGTTAAGTTCACCAGACTTGAGAAAACCCGGAGTTCTCAAACTGCTATGCCCAAGGGTCTGCTGATGGCAGAGATGTTACTTCAAAACCCTCGTGATTCCAGCAGAGCCTTTTAATCACGTACCTTTCTGGTGAGGAGCCTCTGAGAAGCCGTAGCCCGGGATGGATGGGCAGATGACCTCAAAGACCACGTCGAGCTCACCTAGGCCGTGCTGGGCGGGCTCCGTGAGCAGAGGGATGATCTTGTAGAACTCATAGAAGGAGCCAGGCCAGCCGTGCACCATCAACAGGGGATAAACAGTTTGGCCGGGAGAGATGTGGGGAGGCTTCGCATGGAGAAAATGGATATCGATCCCTGCCAGAAATTCCAAACAGATAAATGAAAGCCCTGGTTCCATCTCCCCAAAGGAGGAGGGTGGAAAAAGTCTAACTAATGTTTATAGCAGAAATTACATGACTAACCATTGAGAAATAGCTGCCTAGCTGAATGGGGATACTGTGCCTCCTACTGTACCTGTGTCTGCTCTTTCATACGTAAGCAGCGGTATGTATCTGAGTCCCAGACACAGGCATCACAAGAGGTTAAGAATGCCTTTCCTGAGGAACTGGTTTTATAGAAAGAGGTAGAGCTGCTCTTAAACACACAGCATAACCCAGGTGAGACACATGCAAAACCACATACATGATAAAATCATATGATTGATAAAAAGCGAAACATGAAAAAGAAAGTAGAAGATATAAGTTCTTCCTGAAAATCACTTATCTAAAGGGTGGCTAAGCTACCCTGGCTAAACTAGTGCAGGAGAGGGGGAAAGCACCTAGTCTAAGAGTTTGGGTAAATTTGGCAATTTTCAAGGGAGGTTTCAAGGTGGTGGCCAGAAGCAAATAACACTAGGACAGGTTCAATGCCGAAGGTACTCTGTTCAGAAGCAGATTGAGTATTACGGCCAACTTCAAATAGTCTTCATCTACACAAAGTTATCAGTAATACTACCTACACTGATGATATTTCATTCATACCACTCAGCTCTATTATGCACGCTGTTATCTTAAATATTCTAATATCTGAAATCACCTTGGCTTTCCTCAGTGCATTTCAGAGCAAGGTGTTTCAGAGCACAGGGCAATCTGTCCAGGCCGGTGTTCAGCCTGAACTCCTTCTCCCAAATGTGTCATTTGTAGGGGCAGAGTGAGTGGGGATATCGAAGGCGCACAGCGAAACAGTAATTGTGAGGACAAGGCAATTTGTGACCAACAGGACAGGCCACTGAGCTGCTACGGGGAGGCGTGTCGCAGAATCATAGTATCCTTGTGGACGGAAAAGACCTTCAAGATCATCAAGCCCAACTGTAAACCCATCACGTCATGCCTGCTAAACTRCGCCACGAAGCGCCTTATCTATGGGACCCACGTGAACTGCAGAGACRCCCTCACCTTCGATGGTGGTTTGGAAATGAGGGTATTTGTTCAGCATCTCCACTTGCTTGCGCCAGTCAAACCGGTTCCTCCAGTAGGCGACCACCTTCTGCAGGTAGTCCGAGTTGAAGCCATAGTGGAAGGCAGCCCCCTCGAGCGGCGGCGCGTAGCGGGCCTGCTCGAGGCGGTGGTGCAGGTCCTGCGGGGAGGAGCACACGCTGCTCTCGCACGGCCGCCCGGGGGCCTGCATGCTCACCGCACCAGGACACGGGCACCACTGGGCAGAGTCTGGCACCTCTGCTGGCTTTTACTCCTTTACCTGATACACCGAGAGCCTCGATAAAGAATCTGCTCACTCTGCACAGCATCCTCAGTCATTTATATGGGGAATATACTTTTCTATAGGTCATTAGTTTATATAGCGCAGACGGATGTACTGAGGTCCTACTCTTGCCCTTCTGGTAACTTGCTAACTAGGCTTTTGGTGCTAGGAGCTCCCTGCCACTGCTGGATGGGAAGAGAATAAGAAGTGGTGATCAGAGGGGGGATATTTCTGCAGCTCAGTCCCAGCTGGCTGAGCCGCCTACTGCTAGTTGGCTGGAGACAGATGCTGGCACTCAGTAAGGCTGCATCTCTCCACACTTCCAGGCATTCCCTCTACTAAAGACTTCCACATGCCCCACTGCTCTCCCTAACCCTTCCCACTCTGCTTCACCATACTCAGACCCACTGTGAAAGTCTGCTGGTCAAAGTGTGGCCTTGTCAGGAGCAGATACAGGTTGCACATAGAGTCTATGATCTTGGGAATAAGATCTATGGGACAATATGAGGGACCTGAACTCACATCTGCTTCATAAATGATGGTTAGGCAGTATATCATCTGATGGTGGTAGGTAACTATACTGGAGTATGAGTGCAGTGGTGATACCCCCAAGACACCATCTGCAAGAAGGGGGATGGAGGTAGATTGGAGCCGTCCTGCACCTTTCTGCCCCTCCCCACATCCCAGCCATGGGTACCTGGATTTCCTTGTCAGATGTTTCAATCTGGAAGGGCCGTATTCTTTCATCTTCTTTCAGTTTTTTTTCACCTGCACCCCACCATCCATCACCCATTTCAAGCGTCTTGATCTTGCGTCTAGACATCATCCAACAAACCAGCATCCCTCCAACCCCAAGGGCAGCTGCAGGGATCAGGACTCCTTTCTTCTGAGAAAATTCAAAAGACCTATGGAGGTGCAAAATTGTAAAATTCAACAATGAAAGTGTTGGGGTATTGGGACTATGCAGAGACCTGTATTCACGCCGGTTGGACCTGAGCAGTAAGGGATGCCCAGAAACCCCAAGGAATTAACAAGGGCTGGGGATTGTTGTTAGTGTTGAAGATTTGGGGTACACCCCTCCACAGTAGCCAGCTCCACAAACTCTCACAGTAACAGCCCCAAAGCCTCAAGGTTTCTTCTAATCATGCTAATGAGAGGAGCTCGAGTCTGTGTTCATCAGTACTTGCTAATCAAAAGGCTTCCTCCGCCCTCTCCTTGTGAAATAGCAGGCTTCTTCTCTACAGGATATTTCTGGGGAGCAGGACTGCACGGGATATTGGCAATGAACGGGATGGTGGCAGCTGGAATGCTCCAAGACAAGAAACTGCAAAGCCAGAAAGGGCTAAGGAGAAAGGGCAGAGAGAAGGGTCCTCAACCTGCCCCTCTCAAAGAGGTATGGGAGACAGAGGTGTGGGACCTGCCCCTCTCGAAGTGCTCGTCATACACAGCTCCCCTAGAGAGTCAAACATCATTTAGGGTAACCCCGGACCATGGGGTCCCACAGGTGCCAGGTTGTGTCTTTGATGCTTCCATTTCTTTTCTAGACAGTCAAGTTTCAGATTTTCTTCAGGGGTAGAAACTGATTTTAGCATGAAGGACATTTCAGAGCTGCTTAGATGCTCGATCAATCAGTGCCAAACGTCGTGCACCTTCCTGTCCCTCTGAGCTGTGCATCAAGCCCTCCGGTTTTCCCCGGGGATGAGCCTGTTGCAGGAGGCTGTGAGAGGACTATAAATGAAGATATTGTGGTTGTCGTCACGCAGGGTAGGGAAAGGACTGTGCTGTGCCCCACCGCGGGGTCTGAAGAAAAGTGGAGGCCTCAGCACAGGGCAGCTGCTTCACTCACCTGATCCGGGACAAGACGCTCTCCCTGCAAAGGAAAGAAAAAAAGAATAAAAAGAGAAGATCCTTTGAGCCTGGCCGTGTTCACTGGTACCGATCCCTGGGGACGCTGCAAACACTGCTGTTGTCTGCCAGCACCATGTGCTGCACAACCCACGGCATCACAGGCAGCTTAGCCGCCTGGACGCGTCTGAAAGTTTGCTTCTGCTTTTGGATGAGACAGAATAAGAGGGCCCTGGAACACTGACTCTGCACGAAAGGAGTATTTCTTTGGTACATTTTAACTAGGTAGTCTGGTTTTGTAACACTCCCTCCTTCAGCACAATTTCGATAAGAGACCCTAAACAACCGGATAATGTCCTTGCAGCGTTTCAACCTGCGAGCAGCCGTGTTACTCCAGCCAAGAAAGCCGTTTATTTTGATCACCGCATAGAGATCGGTCTGCACGTCTGGCAGGGCACTGTCGAGACCAAGGGTCACTCTGCTGCTGGTCGTGCCGTGCCACAGCGGCTGATCAGGAGACGCTCGCGGGACCTCTACCTGCGCAGCGTTTACTGAACTGCTGCGCCTCCGCTATCCCCAACTACTCCTGACTAGATACTGCACTCCAATCTCTTCTCCCCCGCAAGAAAAACAAAATGTCCTCCTTAGTTCTCCCGCAGCCTGACAGATAGTCTGGTTATAAAAGCACACTCGGGAATCTAGACTCACTAGAAGCAATGAGGGAAAGTCTTGGTATCTCACACCATGGAAAGCTGCTAATGCTGGGAGCTGTTTGGTGCCATAATTGAGATATCTTGAGACAAAACAAAAAGACAAAAAAAAAAAAAAA
>PTEX01000018.1:1416488-1433328 GCA_003342815.1 Eudromia elegans | reverse complement strand
AAAACCCGAGTCTGCTGGTTGGTTTTTCTCACCTAGTGTCATTTCCCCACACCGCCCGGGGAACAGCATGCAGTGCATGGACTGGAGCCCTGGGCAGGAGCTGCGGCCCTTTGCTGACTCGCTCTGCAACAGCCCTGGAGTGAGGTGTGAGGAGATATTTCCTCAAAGCGCTCCCAGCCGGGGGAGCACAGGGCTCCCGAGAGCAAACAGTGTCAGCCTCCACTTCCTTGGAGGCTGGGCAGCTTATGCAACTAACAGCACTTRCATGCTGGAGTGTAACTGAGCAGAGGCACGAAACCCGGCACCACGGCCATAACACCAGCCTGGAACTGCCAGCAAAGCCAGCGGCTCAGAGCACCAGCTCTCGCAGCGGCACGGTCTCCGATAATCTCCTCCGTAACTGTGACCATGGAAAGTCATTCGGCCATTCCCAGGACTTTTCCGTCCTGGCTCAGCCCGGGTTACCCCGCAGAGCTCTGTCCCACCCCAGCCCTYGCGGCACGCCGTGCCCTGCCCCTGGCTGTGGGCGCCGCGGGGCTCTCACCAGGCGTTGGGAAGGGCCTCCTGCCACATGTCTGCTCCTGGTCGAGTCGCGCAGCTCCCAGCGAAGCAGCCTGCAGTCCCCTGCCCACTTCCTCTTTGGCTCCGCGCTCGGTGACGACCCAATCCATATCACTTATTAGTGCCACCTATTGCTTACGCGCGTGGTTGCATAGCAAGTTCAGTGAAGTTCAGCAGAGGCAGATGCAAAGTCCTGCTCGGGCGGGGAACAACCCTGTGCACCAGTGCAGGCTGGATGCCAACTGCATAGAAGGACTGCAGAGACTGGCTTGGGGTCCTCAGGAACAAGAAGATGCGCCTGGGTCGAAGGGCGCCCTTGTGGCAAAGGGCAGCTCCGTTCCGGGCTGCACCGGTGTGAGYGCAGCCGGCAGGATGGGCACAGTGACCCTTCCCCTATGCGTGGCACTTGTGAAACCGCACCTCGAGCGCCCGGTTCTGGTCTCCCTGGCACTGAAAGACCCCGACACCCCAGTGCAGACACAGTGTAGGGCCACCTGGTTGGCTGGGGCTGCAGCGCGTCTTGTACGGGGAGAAACCCACACTCGTCCAGCTGCAGAAGATATGGATGAAGAGGGGATCCAATTGCTGTCCACAAGGACCCAGAGGAGGACATAGCAGAGAAGGATCCAGGCTCTCCTTGAAGGAGGGATGAGGGGCAATGGAGCCACACTGCAACAAAGGTAATTCTGAATTATCACTGAAGAGTGCTGGGACACCGGAAGAGGGGCCTGAGAGGCTGTATGTTCTGAATCCTTGGAAATACTCAAGATTCAATAGGAAGGAGGCCGCGAGCAACTTGCTCTACCAGGGTCTTCTTTGGGCAGGAAGTGGGACAAGTTGCTCTCCAGAAGCCAKTTCCAACCTGTAGATTCTGTATCATCTGGTTCTGTTTTACGTACATCTGTGGTTTGCAGCAGCCAAAACCAAAGAAAAACAAAAAGAAAGGTTAAGTAATCTCTCTTTTCACAAAATCAGTGCTTTGTTTAGCATGGGGAACTACGTTCACTTGCCTAACAGGGTGTCCAGTCTCACTGGGAGAAGAGTTCTCCTTCCCGGGCTACTGCAGTTTCCCCACTGTGTTTCACTCTAGGAAAAAGCTGCATTTTACAGGCAGAGGAAACGGCTCCTGCTTCAGTGCAATGCTCAAAGTGAAGTACCATTACCAGCGAGATCTGTGACAAGCTGGTCTTGTACTGCTGTGGGTTTATATGCACTCCCAGCAGAGCTGTTTGGAAGAAAAACTCGTAAAGCCTTCACTTGCTCAAAGTCCAAGTTATGCCATAGCTATTTSTGGTTATGCCTGCGTGCATTACTCAGCTTTAAAGTCTGATGCCAAAACCAAGCCAGTTTTTCCAAGCACTTTGGAAGATGCCAGAGGAAACTGAATTTAGAAATTACAGAATTAGAAASAGCCAAAAGAAGTATTATGATCTATGTGGAAGGCAGCTGAAGAAACCTGTAGGGTGCACCTTAATATTAAGGTGCAATAGCCTGTGATGTCCCCAGGATACAAAAGAACACCTTGAGAAAATTATGCTAAAAAAATTACTTAGCACTAGAAAAAGACATAAAGGCTGGTGAGGTCGGATGAAAGTCTGACTTAAATATGTAAGAGTGAAAATACCTATATGAGGGTTGCTGGAGAAGGACCAATGGAGTTAACTAAAGCTGCAGTGATAGGATAAGGGATGAGCAAGTTAYTGCTGTTAAAGCAGCTCCAGAGAATCAGGACAGCTTTAGCCAAGATGCAGGAGGTAACCCCAAGGATTTTAATGTCCTGGGGCTAAAAGGCAAAAGAAAGAATCCTGACAAATCTGAAACAGCTGAGATTCCAGAGTCTGGTCTAAAACATACATTTTGTCTGTGAGTGCTGGTGGAAGGGGAAACCCACTCCTGGGATGCTGCCGTAGCTTGTCCAGTGGAAAAAGATGGATTTATTCTCTTTTATATCCTTGAGTGGCCACAACTCCAGGCAGTAMCTGCTTGTTGGAGTCAACAGGCTACAGATGATCTGACTTTGATGTATGACCCATAAACACACCTATCTCAGGAAAGGTACCTGGAAAGGTGGTTCAGAGCATCTCCCTGCATTGGAGCAGGATCAATTTTCTTTAAACCTACCCTGAGAGACTTTGACAGTTTTTAAAAGCCCCCACCAATGAAAGTTTCACCGCTCTCTTGAAGCCCTATTAGAAGGTTTTCTGCCTCTGTGCCAGTGCTGTGATTCTGCTGGTCCAGATGCTATTCTGCCATGTAGAGAAAGAAAGGTGAGAAGGATASTTAATACCCTACATCTCAGTATTGCCCCTCTACCTGAGTCTCCCCTTGTTGCCACCTGGCTGTCCCTTTACAGCCTACATCCTTTTTATAAAGCGGTTGCATATGTTTCCCTTGCATGAATTGGGTGTTAATACGGAGCTTGTTTCCTACCTCTGCATCTCCCTTCTTCTCGTCACTAATCATTTRTCTCACCCTGCAGCAATGGTAGAAAATGTGCACGTGGAAACGTTACMGCAAGGTATTTTTTCAGCTGGAGACTTGCAAGGGGAGCCAAACACAACATAAGCTGCCAGCTCTCCCGGGATCACCMGCAATTAYYAGCTCAGTGTAAACCACTGCTGGARAGCAGGACCCAAGCGCCAAGCTGCAGAGGTGCCTGCAGCAGTTATGTAGAGATTGCRTGCCCTCTAGTGGCAAAGAGGAGCTTGCAGGGTCCATGTAGATATGTGTGTATATATGTTTTTCTATTTGGTCACTTTCTTTTTTTCTCTCACTGTCCTTTGCATATAGTGTAAATCCAAGACTCAKCAGTATTGAAAGCTGAGACCTGAGGGGGGAAGCTGGTGACTTCTGCTTATGAAACGATCAGGTGCCCAGGAGTAAGAATGGGGCACCAAGCCCTCGAGCACAGTTCCTGTAGAGTGTGGTGACTTGTGAATGATGAGGCTCCTCCGTGAGAGCCTCTCACTGGGGTTTGTGATCCCGGCTGTCGTGCTCTGCCCTTCATCTTTCAGCAGGGAGGCCTTGCTGCATAACGTCCCTTCTGGGATGCATCAGGTTGGGTTCACTGACTTAAGACAGACTAGAGAGCAAACCGTGGGCAGTACTAATGGGTCTTTGTGCATAAGGTCTCCAGGCTCATCAGCCTGCTGGGGACACACGGTCTTCTTTTTATTTGGTCGGTGGCTACTGCTTGCAAGCTGCTGGCCACATAACTTTGGCACAGGCAGCATAATTTCCTAGCAGCTTCACAGCTTTCTTGTGCTCCTTGAGGCTCCCACACACCCATATTAGACCCCTCCGTTAACCTTTAGGCTTCGAACTCCACTTCTCATCCTTGTTTTTCTTTAAGGAAACTCCTGAGGCTGATGAGGCATTTCCTCACCTGGATGCATCTTTGTGTCACCAGCCGGTTGCTCTCACAGCCCAAAGATGCTTCAAGATACCAAATCGCGCAGGACCTGGGACAYGGTCTGAACAACCCAACAGGACCAAGATGGGCAGTTCATGCACTCAGACTTCTTTCAGAAGGTAACTCATGRAAAGAAGCAAACAAACAAACCCCACTGTCCAGATGTGGGATTGCATGGGAAAAATCAGAGAACTTATCGCATATGACTATCCTGGGGCCTCAGGAAGAGCCCTGAGCCTGTCTCAACACCCAGAATGGTCAGGGCAAGTTCTTACCTTCCCCACGTGGCCTGAGGCGGTTCAGATGGCTTGCAGGAGATTTGCTCTGCACCAAAATGTGTGCCAGGCCTGAATGGCAKTCTCTGTACTCACTCTCAATAATTACATCCTGGGAGGAAACACTGAGCTCCTAAGTGCTTCCAAGCTCTTAATTCCCAAATCTTATTAACAAAAAACAGATCGAACATCTGAGAGCAGATCACATAAACAYCTTATCCTTACCTCAACTGGCACCCAACCTACGAGGCCTGTGTGTGTTACTGGACAGCATTTTACCTAAAACTCAGATTGCAAGAGCAATACATGACATGGAAGGGCCGTAAACAATCTCTTCAATCCCTTCCTCCTCCTTCAGGAATACTCATTTCTTCACCTACAAAGCCCATCATCACTTCTTCAGGCCTCTCCCACAAGTACCTTCCCCCYACACTGTCTTCCAGCCCCCTGTTCTGTACTGCACAGTGAATAAAAGTCAGTGTTTTGCAGGCTCGAAATGGCCCCTTCTCTGCTTCCTGTATTCCCAGGAGACCTCACAAATGTTTCACTGCTACCTCCAGCTAGGACTGGCCCCTTCTGTAGCTCATTAGGAAGCTAAGAGGTTCCTCCAGGCACTTCCCAGTGAAACTGAGCCCATTAAATGAATGGCAGGCAGCATGCCGGGGAGGGGGGTGAAGTTGCACAACAGCTGCTTGGAAGCGGGTACTTCGTTACGTGTGCTCGTTTTGGAGACTCAGCAACACTAAAAACAAACGCAACTTTCAGTGTATTTAGGTCACTGATACCCTGGGGCTAATCATGGCGATATCGGTGACGAGAGCCAGGGCAGCAGGCACAGGAGCTTGTGCTCAGGGCCCAGATGTGCAAATCGTGGTGGCCACCGTGTGTGCCCCCTGCCATTCACACAAGGCTGAGTGTGAGTGTCAGGCTTTTGGGTCGCTCAGATATGTTCTACTGCAGACTAGGAGGGTTAATCCTGGAGCATAATGTGAGATGTGGCCCTATTGGGCTGTCATGGCGTTGCTGTCATTTTGGAAGAGGAATGTCACCAAACTTTGGAAGCTGAGGCTGGACAGGGGTAGTTTTCCAATGAAGACTGAAAGCATCAAAGCAGAGTGTGCTGTTCCCAAGACTTTCCCAAGAGGCTGAATTCTCTGGATATCACATACCACTGTTTAAACTAATAGGAAAAAATCTGGCAGAGAAGTGAACTCCATACAATCAATACAGATGCAGCTTTAAAACCCTATTTTGTTTTGTTGTTTGCTGTCTTATAGTCTTGAAGGCGCATCAGGTACTTCCCACAACACTTCCCCCACACCATCGTCTTGCAAAGAAAGCCAGGCTCATGATAGAAAAAAATCATGCAAATGAGCAGAGACCCATGAGGGAGGGATCCTCAGGATGATAGAGCTACAAATATCTCATTGAAAAAAATAACCCTGCATGATTTATCATTGGTGTAGCTGTAGAAGAGTTGGAGGCAGAAACAAAAGCTAGAGTTGAAGATAAATCAGTATGGTAAGTGGTCTGTACTCAGTCATTTGTATGGTCTTAAAACAAACCCATAATCACGTTCGGGTGAGGCGGAGAATGGCCTCCATCCTTCCCAACAGCAATGACCAATTCTAAGGAGCCCGTGAAGCTAATTCTTACCATGGGCCAGATCTTGGTCTCCTTCAGTCCTTCTTTAGGGCTCTTCGTTAGTCYGTACTCAGGGCAGCTCCTGGCCTTGCTTTTGGTGGATGTCAGTGCTCAGAGGCTCTGAGGTAAGTGCATCGGGAAGAGATGGGCTGTCTGTCTCTGCAGACATTGCTCTCCCGCTCCCTGCTGCAAACCTCCCTAAAGACAGCAACTGTCCTGTAAAGGGCTTAACAGCCAAAAGAGAGAGGCCCAAATTCAAGCGTGCTTTTGTGGAGACATCAGGCAAGCATCGGCCTCCCACAGAGCTGCCACGGTTCGTTCCTGCAGAAGGCCCTGCCCGGCTGCCGGAGGCGCGAGTCTCCCCGTGCCGGCCCGGAGCAGTGAGCAAGCAGGAGCAGAGGTGCTTGTGGGGGCATGAGCCTCGCGGGATTCCCAGGCACTGCGCTGGGAATGTCGGCAAGCCTTCCTGCACCAACTCTGCGTGCGATTTCCTTCCTCTCCAGGAACCACTTTAGCCAGTTGGAAATATTTCCATGGCCTCGTATCTACACAGTTATTCCTTTGCTGTTTTCCTCYGGCTGCCCGTTATTTGTTGTTATGCCTACGTTATACAACAAAAACAGTAACAGTAACAGTAACGTGAAGAAACTCTCCAGGTCCAGCAGAGCTAAGGAAACGAAGACTGAATTATCAAAACTTCTAACATAAGAATATGATTTTCATTTTTCATTAAAAACAGCTAGTCTGATGGAACTAGGAAAGTTTGAGTAAAAAGTATTAAACCCACCGCAGACATCTCTTCTGAAGAAAAGAACGCTTTATAAAGGACCTACAAATGCATCTGGGAARATAATTAGGTATCGTATCTTAAGACACGAGTTTGATTACGGCAAATATGACTCATTCTATCAACAAGTCTGTAAGTATGACTTTTTTCTCTCCTCCAGCCTTTCAGCACTCTTGGAAAGACTTATCTAAGCAAAATCACAGCGTATGTAACTGCCTGGACCTTCCCAAATGTACAAGGATAAATCCCTTTGCAAGTGGCTATTAAGCTAACTTGGCAACAACAGCGTATGGGATGAATCCATGCCAAAGACTAATAAGCAGTTCCACGAGTAACGGGACTAATGAAGCCTAGTTTCATACATATCTGTGTCTCTTSGACAATGAACTTTTTGACGGGATTATTCTAAGACTTTGTTTTMTCTTTATATGCTTATAAAATTCCCCCTGCACTTTGCAAAGCAATTTTTTTTAAAATGTGTAAAAACACATTTCATAACTATTTTGAAGAAYTCCGCCTGCCAAATTTAATTGAAATTGTCAACTAGATTTAAAAAATATACTAGAAGGATACATGGAGACATAGAAAATGGATGCATAAATGTTAGTTCTGCAGGAAGCAAGGAAAAAAAAAGGTTAAGATGGAAAAGAAAATATAGGAGAACGCATTAATTTCCTAGTAGTGTTGAATTAACACTAGTTGCAAGGCATTTCCTGTGATAGCCCTGAGACACATAGTGGCCAAWTTAGATCCCGTCCCGCTCGTTTGATTTCAGTGGCAAAACATTCAATGTCATTAGGGAGATCCCAGCTTAGTTTTACTCCACACATCCAGGAGGGAATGTGAGAAGGTGAAGAAGCTAAGAAATTCCAGGGATGTGACCAAATTTATGTAATATACAAAATGACTGAGAAAAACTTCCAAAGGTCCTAAAAAAGGCTTTGCTCCTGCTTCTTTTGAAACTAATGCAAGTTTTGGAATTTGCATTCAGTGGGAGAGGAGGTCAGTGCAGAATAAAGCAAAACCAACTAAGATGTCGTATATTAAATAGGTCAAGAATGTATATATTGCCTTAATAATTCCTGAAAAAGTCAGGTCTATATCCCTGCCTTGAAATCAGTGTTAGCTATGATCAATTCTTTAATAGCGGGGCAGAGAGTAATAGAAGAGAAATAGTAAATAAAGGGGCAGCATAATCAGTGGGACTTCAGAGACTTTGATAGGAGAAGGGAATGAGTGAACAGGATGCCTTAACTTTTACAATGAACTTCTAATTTGATTTCTAACAAAATTTCTTATGTCTTTAAGAACGCCTTCTGGGATTTTATAGATATTATAAACAAGGAATTACAGAATTCCTGGTGCAATAAAAAAAAAGGAAGTAAATTTAGTTTTATGATACATATTTTTGAGACAAAAATGAATTGCAGAAAAATAAGACCAAGACAAGGAGCCACAAGAATAAAATTATTAGCAGTAAAGCTGGTGATGATGAAAGACCGACAGTTCCCATGGCTCTTGTATCCGAACTCCCACTGAGCCTGCGAAGGGCACAGGATGCACATCACCCACCGAGGCACCAGAGCTGCGATTCTTCCTGCTGCTTTTCAAGCACAGCAGCTTCCACAGGCTGAAAGATATTTCCAAAACCAAAGCTAGATACGTGGAGGACCGGGAGCAGACAGTCAGGAAAACCCAGTGTCATCCCGAGTTCTGCCCCAAGGCGTCCCTTGAAAGAGCTCTCTGCAGTTCGCATACAATCACAGATTCTGCACTGAAGATACTGTATATATTGCTGTACATTTGCTATACTATATTGTACTACACTATGCTATACTGTGCTTTGCTATGCTATGCTATGCTATGCTATGCTATGCTATGCTATGCTATGCTATGCTATGCTATGTATTTAAAAGCTCTGTCATCTCTCTAGACCAGCCACCTGAGGGCAACCTCACACACACAATGCTACACACAAAGCCGCTGTGCCTGGAATATTGTGTTCAGTTCCAGGAATCACATTACCAGAAAAATCGTGACAAACAAGAAAAAAAACGAAAGAATGGCAACAAAGATGATTAGGAGGCCGGAGCTACTATGCACAAAACCATTACAAAGGCAAAATCCAGTTTGCCTAAGGAATGATGGATTAGCAGCAAGTTAATTGCCTCCAAATATTTAAAGAGTGAAGTTATTCAGCATAATAAAGGAAGAGAGAAATATGAGCAAAAGGTGGAAATGAGGCAAGGAAAGTGTGCCTGCTTGCCCCTTGTGCTTTCTCCGGTGTGYGCGGTGCGAGCTGTGAATCAGAGCTGTTCACGCGGTGATTCTCCCGCGAGGGCTCAGGGCCTTGTGGCGGTGCGCGCGGCGCGGCGCGGGCCGGCAGCAGCCCCGACGCTCGGCCGCGCGGAGCGGCCGCCTACGTGACGGCCGGCACGTGACGAGCGGCTGCGGCCAGCGCGCCAGCGTGGGGGCAGGAAGTCGGAGACACCGTGAAAGGAGCGGTTCCTAGAAAAGGAAAAGCTCCTTCTCCCCGTGGAAAATGTCGGAACTGCTGGAAAACAAAACAAAACAAAACAAAACAACCACCACCACCAAAAAAACCCCAAGCTGTCTCCACCACATGCAACTTGCAAAATACCTGTGATCTCAACGTGGATCTCTCTCCTTTGGTGGCCTGTGACACATTTTTTGGTGTTGCAGAGCTCTGCTGATTTCAGGCCAGGGCTGTTTCTTCACCTTCCCACTCTTTAATAACAAAAAAAAAAAAAGTTTTTTTTTCCCCCTCCTCAGCCTTGAGAGAGGATGGAGGAGGCCCATGGGACACCTCATTTGCCCTGATGCTGAAAAGAAATATTTTTCTAGTGGGAAGAGGAAGCATTTTACTSGGAGCAAATCCTGAGCTGGTGCCTAGAGCAACAGGGCCTGTTGAAGCAAATGCTGAAATTAGGGTATTTGTGCAAAGCGCCAGCCTGGCCCGTCCCCAGCACGGTGGGCAGCCCCAAGGAGCTGCYCAGCACGTCCCTTGAGAGGTGCCCATCCCTGCAGCCTCAGGAGGGGTTTCTGACGGTYGTGACACCTTGTGGCGAGGGGCCGAGAGGTTCGGAGAGGGCACGGTGGGCGCAAGGCTGGGACAAAAGGCARATTCAGCAACCCGGGAACTGAGGTGTTTGGCAGGGCCTCCCGGCCAGCACTGAAGGCAGAGCTGAGCCGCAGAGCTAGGGCTGGAGCACCCGGTGCTGGCGAGCGCCCGTCCTCTGCTCAGCACSGAGAGGCTGAGGGCGCTCCCRTGCCRGTGAGCRCAGCCCGAGACACCGGCGCAGCTCYGTGTGCAGGGAGAGAGCAGCTGGACCCGCGGGGCGTTATCCATCTGCRTGTTTGGCAGGGATGGTGGGGACGGGGACGCCTCGGGAGCTCTTCTTGGGACCAGCCAACGTGAGAAATTTGCCCTCACCATTCTTCTGTGTTAGAGAAGGGCAGATCCATGGAAAAGAGGGAAGCTGTTTGTTTCCGCTGGGGCAGAGCAAGGCCTGGGCTGGCTGGAGCTGCTGGGCCACGGTGCTGCAGCACAAGCACGGCCCGGTGCTCGCGCTTGGGAGGAGCTGTCGGCGGGTCTGCTCTGCAGCGCTCGGTGGGGCGGGTGCGACCAAGGCAGAGCGGGAACGGCGTCTCCCCTCGGCGGGATCCCCCAYGTCTGCAGGACCCCCGTGGCAAAGGCTGCGTGTTTTGGTGTAGGTGCTGGGGCAATAACCAGCGYGCCTCGCTCAGCCCCTGCTCTCCTGCCCCTTCCTCTCGCTGTAACGCCTGCTGGCAAAGTCTTGGTGTCGCTGGCTGGGCTGAGAACTGGTTTTGGTCCTCTTCTCCCCCAGGCAGCTGCTCCCCACTTATCTTGCAACCAAAACCACATCTCCCCATGCCAGTCTGTCCTTTGCTTTCCTTYATATCTACCCAGCTGGCTTCTTTAGTCATTGACGTGATGGGGCCACACAGGCTCTTGCAAAATGTTGTCGTGAAAAACAGCTTTATAACAGAGAGCGCCCGTGGAAGGCTGTCCACTAGGACGTGCTTGGGCCTGCAGAGCAGAAGCGGAGGAGGCTCAGTTAATCCTTAAGGGAAAGATTAGCAGCTGCAGACTTGCCTCTCGGTGCCATGGGATTTGGCATTCCTTTTTTCTTGAGAACTGCACAGCTAAAGGCTCCAGGGTGATCTGGGGCTACTGGAGAGCCCTGGAGAAAGGAGTCATTCTGGCCCAGTCCRATGACCAAAGTGCCCGCTGTACAGCAGGACTTTGGAGAACAATCTGCAAAGTGTTCTTTATTTGAAACAGAGCTGGAGAGCTGCACAGGCGGACTTACCTAGCTCGAAGGAGTTTGGCTATCAGCAGCAGTGAAGCCAGAGCAGCAAGGTCCAACAAGTTCGCTCAAACCTCTGAGGAGTCTTGACTGACCTTCCTGTGAGTCTTTAYTGCTATTACTTTAGCACTGTCACAGTTCACATACAGCTGCGAGGGCTGCACTTGCACTCTCACATACCCTTATTGTGGCAAGCATTTCTTCCTTTCTCTTTTAAAGCAAGAAAATCATCCTAACTCTTGTAACAGTGCAGGTATAGGACTATTCCATCCCAATGATGACAGGTCTTTGTAGAAAAAAAAAAAGGAAAGATGGGAGGTGGTTAAAGCTACTGTCCCTATTCAGAGGACTTCATTGCAAATATAGCTAGCCACACCGCTTTCCTACAGTCTGCAGCTGTATATCTTTTCCCTGAGATCAAGGAGTCAACACTTAAACAAATTAGTCCATCCTAGTCCCTGGAGGCAGTCTAATGCACCCTCGAGAGCACTATCCCCACCGTGTGCTGTTTTCATGTTCCTGTTAAAGATTAATAATCAAAGAGCAAACAGATTTTGTTTTGACTCTAATACTGATTCTAGGCTGGATCTTTGAGCAAAAGCAAAACAAGTGAGTGCTCATTTGTCTTGGGAAGAGCAAAGAGGACAAATTTCTTTTTCCATCTTCTAGGCAATTTATCCTGGCAACTCTGTGCATAGAGCTAGATAAGTTTGCTTGTGCACCACTACCTCCAGTTGCGTTTTAAAGAAATTTGTGCCTCAAAAGACCTTCAGATCATCCTGGCACGACAGGTGGAATGCATAAGCCCTCCACCATTCAAACTTAGAAGAAATTGTCAGGGAAAAAAAAAAGGCAAAGTGGTTTTCCAAATGGAGGGCACTAACCCACAGCTTATTTGGCACCTTAAAGCCATCCTTTTTTTTTAATCAGCATCTTTGCTTGCATGTTCCTGTAGTAGGTATCACCGACCCAAATATGATGAGACAGGCGTTGAGGTGCTTATTGCTCTGGGTTGGTTTCTAGCATCTCCTGTCCTTATGTTCCGCTGTCACGAAGCAACATGTAATGAGTGTCTGGCAACGCAYTCAAGTACCTGACCTCTGTGGAGATGTGACATGGAGAGGAAGATACAAACTGTTCCGTTACCRAAGAAATGGCAGAGGTCCCCCTAGCTGGAGGGGAAGTCACAGCTAGGAGATTATTTTATTTTTCCTGGCAGCTCCTTCCCGGCTGTGTAGGGTCCTTGCCCATAGGCTGTTTTCCTGGGAGAAGTAGTCAAAGCTGTTCACTTGATTTCATCATATCCTGTTTTTGCTGGCTTCTGGAAAATACAGCCATTGTGAGCGTGAAAGAAAAAACGTGAAAGGGATGAGCTCTGGAACGCGCCCTGCAGAACAGCGACAGCTCCGCAGCCCTCCGCGCTGCTGGGACTCCAAGGGAGGAGCASCTGGGCTACGAAAACGTCCAGTATCCTCCGAGCAGTACAGAGATGAGGATAAAGACAGGCGTCCAAATATCTGCCACTGCTTAACTAACAGCGCCCATCCAATTCCGGCTATGGAAATTTTGTCTTTGTGCTAGGATCGGCCTCTTGGATGCATGGACTCAGATAGCAGCTCGGTTTTCCAGGTGCTCTCTTACTTCTTTATTTCTGGCCACCCTTTCCCCTCTTGACTTACAGAGGAGGAGAATGCATCCACCAAAGCAGGCGTGCACCCGGGCCAGCACAGAAAGATGTTGGTCTGGGAAATCTGGAAGCCAGCAGCCCCTTCTGCCTAGGGCCCCACGCTTTATTCAGCCTCCCTTGCTTTGAGTTTTGGGAATATATATCCAGCCAGCTTTGCCTTACAGCTGGACATGGAGAAGGGTCATTTCACAACTCTTTGGAGCTGYTCTAGGTTCACTGGCCTCTGGTATCTGTCCCACTGTGTATTCCTGACAACCCCTTTCCATCGGAGCTGTTTTCCCCTGGGTGACGTTGCCAGGTGTTGCTGTCTGCACGATACCACGCAGGAGCTGTTGCTTCACCTCCACTGCTGAGCTCAGTCCCACGTACTTTTCCTCCTGCTGGCCATTTTCTGAGAGTTTGCTTAGGAACTGGCCCTCATGTTTCAAGATGCTTGGAGGTGGAAGGCAATTAATATGATCCTTCCGTGTTTTCTGGCCCTGAGGAGTAACAGGGACCCCATCAAACACCAGCATAAATGGGAATTAGCTATGGTTTCACACACTGCTTGAAGAGGAAAAAAAAAGAAAAGAAAAAACACACCTTTATATGAGGCCTTCATCTTCTGGGCCGTTGACCTGCATGCTGCTTTGAGAGCTTCTTCGGCAGGGGGTTAAATGGAGAAAGATGCCACACAACATATGTGGCTGCTTTTCTCTCAGCAGGACACCGTCTCGGGCTCCCTTCCCAGCGTCTCAGTGAACTTCTGGAGGCAGCGGTGGAAGCTGAGACAGCACAAAGCCTTTGAGGAAGATCATTAGGATTCCCTGCATTATTGTCCCCTTTCCCACTTCTGATGAGAGAACTGAGTGTATTAAATGGCACACACATGAGGTTAAAAGCACCAGTGGCTCCAGTCGAGCAGACTGCAGGTGCAAGTGTAGCAGACACTGATGCGTAATGGGGTGAGAATGAAAGGAAGCCCTGGAGGTTGTCCTGACGTGAGATTCTTGCAATCAAAACAACTGGAAACAGTGACACGAAGGGGAACCCACTTGGGGTAGGGCTTGGTGAGCCCTGGGAACGACGCCGCTTTTGGCAGGGTGGGATGAGCTGCAAACATGAGAAATACACTTGCAGGCTGCAGCCTCCTGAAACATCGCAGCTGCGAAGGGCCCTTCCGCCCCAGCGCCGTCAGCCGGAGAGCCGCTCGTCGGGAGGGTGGATGTGCCAGAGCGAGAGCCTCATTACGCACGAAAGCTCCACACCAAAACATGCGGGAACAAGAGATTAAAGGGGAACAGATGTTGGCTGATCCTGTGCACCCTGCTCCTGGGAGGCAGCCCGCGCAGCTGCCGTCTGCCCAGGGCTCTGCACGCTCAGGCCACAGGCCTGGGGTGCTCACAGAGCACAGAGCGTGGCCCCCGTGATACCTTCTTGGGCCACGGGAGCTTGTTTCATGGGGCGGCCTTTTTGTAAGAATCCCTTTAAATGATCCCCCGTGATCATTAGACATGAATATTTAACTGCAGGATGCTCCACACACACTGAAACTGAGCCCCCACTGAAGGAAACCACCCAATCCATAACAGGAAAAGAGATTTGAACCACTGGGTGATCAGTCTCACAGCAAACTAGGCTATCCACGACGCAAAAATTGCCATCAGAAAAGCCTCCTGTTGGCCAGAGTCCTTCTCACACTGCCTGACTCTACATACAGTCATTTGCTAAAGCTCCACTTCCTCACTTAGTGTGTAACCCGTGCTATTCCTTTCCTTGTATCATTTTTTGTCCTTCCTTCCCTTCCATGTTCGCAGCCTTCCTTTCAGGGCTCTGTGCAGCCCTGTCTCCTCTGTTCTGCACTCTGCTCTACCAAGCCACTACTAAACATGCAATGGACAGACTCCATCTCCCGATACCCTCCTTGTTCAGCCTTTCTTTTTTCCCTAAATCCACAGGGAAATGCTGCCACACACAGTGCAGTCCTTAAGGACTTTTTTCCCAAAGTGCCTAAGTCAACTTCCCTAAAACATATGCTCCTGTGTCACTTAGACATTACAAAAAAATCTCTGGTCTTCAGTACTTTATATTTTTTTCCCTAGACAGTTCTGATGGAAGGAGAAAGTTAAAAGAAATAACCCAAAAGAAACAGCCCAAACTGAACAGCTTATCCATCTTTTGAATATTTCCCCTCAGTATCTCTAAGCCCTTTCTACTGTTCACTGATCCCTCCCCTCCGCCCTTCACTGCCTCCAAGAGCTATTGTCTGTCTAATGCAGAACAGAACTTGCCAGTTAGCTCAGGCCAAATTCAACCAATTAGTTGTAATGTGCCTCCCACCAGAGCATCCTCAATTAGCTGTGCAATCCCAGAGAACCCAGCCTCAAACTCTGATGGCAGAAACCAACTTCTTGATTTTTCTTTGGAAACAATGGCCCACATGTACATGCTTGGTGACTGAAAAGACTGTAGCGGTAACTGTGGAGGGGAGTTCATTGCCTACCAGCCTGTGACTGCACTTTTCCCACAAGTCTATCCCAGATCCTGCCTTCCCCACCTTCTGTGCATTCCGCACTAGCAGACAGGCTCCTGGGCCRCCTTTCCCTTCCCCTTGCAGCGAGCTGTTGCAGGCTGTTGCACTCGGAGGGCTCTGCAGAAAGCCCAGAGATGGGGCTCCAGCTCTGAGACGGCACCGTGCCTTCCTGGCAGGGCCCCCTTAATGATTCACTTCATGCTGCTCTCGAAGCTCTGCCTTCCCCAGCACTGGATGCCAAGAATAGCACTCCCCTAACAGAACATCATATGCTACCTGATACCTGCAAAAAAAGAGCATCTTTCTCAGCAGGTGTCCTGAGCCCCCCAGGAAGTGTTTGCTGTTCTCTGTTTGCAAACCTCTTCTCATTTATCAGGCCAACCTGGTCACTCATCACCTCCTGATGTTAATGGTGGAAGATAGAGCCACTGAGTGCAAGAGTGGCAAAGCTGTCATGCTCCAGCTGGGCAAAAGTGGAGCCTCACTCAGTAAATATTGACACGTCTGCAAGCAAACAGAAGGCAGCTTTCAGCAAGCAGCTCCGGCTCCCTGCGCTGATGCTGGACCAGAGGCGCTGGGTGCTTTGTGGCTGTGAGCTGCTGTTTACAGAGCGTAGGATGCAGGAATGGATCTCCAGCAGCTGTGATGACAGTGGCAAATTGATGGACTCGCAGGAGTCACCAGCTGCGTGACCACTGCCCACCTGCAGTACAGCAAGTGGTTGCAACCACTTCAGCCGCTGGAAAAACAAACCATCTTTTCCATCTCTCAGCAGCTTCCAGGTAGGCTTTCTCAAAGACGATATCCAAGACAATCTCCATTAGAAACTGCTGGCATTAAACTGAGTTTTGTTCAGAGTCTTCAGTTCCCTTAATGGGCTTATAGGTGGTTATTGCACCTCCTATAAGGTGTCAGGTTATATGCAAGTACATATAACCATAGGAAACACCATACTGAGTCTTTACTGGGGCCCATGGAATTGAGTGGTCAGTCATTAGCATTATTAGTTCTTATGGAAAGGCCAAAGTTAAGCTCTTATACCTTATAAACTACAGCTTGACTAATCATCAGCTAAATCATCACTCCCTGCACAGCTGGAGCAGAGTTCTTACCCAAAGAAGAGATGGGAATGGGAGCAAGAAGATTTAATGGATTGAGTTCACTTCCTAGCCCACCCTCTCTGTGACTTTGATCAAGTTATTTGATCTCTTAATGCTCCAGTTCCCATCCATGAATAGGAGGTGATAATGCTTTCTCTCTCCAGTGCTTTCTTTCACCTACTTGGACTGAAAAAGACTTTGCCTTTTCCTCTGTTTCTTGTTGTTTTGGTTTTGTGTGTGTGTGTTTCCATGCCTGGCGGAGTCAGATTCTGACCCGCAGCAGAAGTTCCCTGGTTCTGCACTAATGCAGATAATCATCTGTTCTCATTTAGAGCCTGTGGGCACCACCACCAGACAATAAGAGGATGACTCAGATCCATCGCTGAGACTCCATGGATCTTAGAGAAGCCAAGAAGCAGGACAACGAGCAGCTCAGGAGCAGTTCCCAGTAGACCCTTTCACCTCCCTTTTTTTTCTTTTCTTTTCCTTTTCTTTCTTTTTTTTTTTTTT
>PTEX01000018.1:1324743-1408996 GCA_003342815.1 Eudromia elegans | reverse complement strand
TCCTTTCCTTTCCTTTCCTTTCCTTTCCTTTCCTTTCCTTTCCTTCTTTTTTTCTTTTCTTCCCATGCAATGTCAAAAAGAGTCTCCAGGGAAAGCTTACTGCAGCCGCCCCCACGGATTTCCTCTTTATCTCAGCACACAGCTGTCCCCATCCTGACCTACTAGCCTGGTTTTGTGCTACCTTGTTACTTGAGCAGGCTACTGCAGCTCTCCAGATGTGGGCAAACCCCAKCCCGCAGCACGCAAAGCGCTTCTGCTCCTTCCTCCCCAAATCGCTTACTACCAGCGCACAGCTAACTCAGGCATTGCTTAGTGACAATGGCATTAGTCCTGGACAAGTCAAAACCATGCTTTTTTCTTCTAACAGTTTGCAACCAAAGTGTTCCCATAGTTTTTCCACGTATAGTACAATCTTGAAGACAGAGGAAAGTGCCCGCACYATAAGACACAGGGACATTCCCAATCGCTTCTATTGCTGTTCAAGTTTTATGCAGCTCCAGTTCCTTATTTTATGCTCAGCATGGTTCAAGGTTTCACCTCCCAGATCTTGAAGCTTGTTCAACAGTTTATCACTCACAATCCCCTCCCCTTCAGTTATACAGCCATCTATCAGGTCTTCTTTATTGAGAAGTACTCTGAACTTTGTTTATTATCTTTTACTGACATATCTCCYATATCCAGTAGTAATGTGCAGGCAAGAAGGAAAAAAAAAAGCATTCAGAGYAACAGTATTTCTGAACCCAGTGAAGTCTGAACTTTTGAGATAATTCGGAGGAAGATCAGACTTAGCMCATCAGCAAGGATTAAACCCCATGTGCATCTTGCTGCACGAGAAGGAACTTCAGACTGTCCTCACGACATGAAKAAGTGTCCAGGACCATAAGCAGGACCATAGCTTAAGGGCAGTGATGCCTAGTGGACCCCAGGACAATGTTGCATTTGTCCTGAAAGACTCTTTTTGGAGCGATCTTCATAATCTGTGCCAATAGAAAAGCRACATGGATCAGGCTACTGGCTCACTAATTGTTTTTCTTTGTGTGAGGATRAAGATGAACATGAAGATGAGCTAATTTCCTACTACTGCACTAAAGGCATTTCCAAACCTATGCATATCTGGTTGAATCAAGATGTTTGAGTTTGACCGTGCAGATGGTTCTGCGAACTTCAGGATCTCGCCCAGGGTGAGTGCTGGGAATCCGAGCTGGATTTCCCACCCCAAAGCATGGCAGTGACAACGGGGCAACGGGGCTGAATGGGGAGGAGGTTAAAYGGTGTGGTGTGCAGGTACGTGTCCATGCTGGATAGAGCCAGGAGGACTTGATGCTCCGACAGGAGACTGCTGTGTCCTACTGGAGCATAGYGCCTTCCCTCCTTGATGGGGAAAAGCCGCCTAAGCAGAGACCATCCGAACGATGCTTAATGCCTATGGATTTCCCTCCTGGGTTGCCTGACTCCTGAGCTGCTTCTTGGTTGGGCAACCGACGGGCAAAACTGCTTTCAAACTGTTTAATAACAGTGATGGTAACCTCTGACCTTGCTGAATGGCAGCGCTTTTGACCTTTCATTTGTTAAATAATACAACCACTTACTTCCCGATCCTTATCGGCAGTTAGTAATTGGGGTCAAGACAAAGCAAGGCAGAGTACAGTTACCCACCAGACTTTACCAAACCAGGACGAATTTCCTTAAGCTATAGATTTCCTTTATGATAATCTTCAGTCAAGACAGGCAGAGACTGGAGACTGGGTGGCTTAGAGGATCCATAACAGGCTAAAGAGCCTCTCAGCCGTCAGCATCTGTTTTGAATCCAGTTGTGGTTRACAGTGGCAGAAATTCATTAGGATCTCAGGTTGCCTCTCGGACTCGCATGAAATGAGTTTGGGTTGCATTACAGTGTTTACTGGCCCGAGAGCTGCATTGTAAAACATCAGCGCAAGGATGGTTGTAAAAATATCCGCGGATACATGAATCTGCAAAGCCCGAACGCTCCTACTACCGCAGGGAAAATCAGGGCAAGACACAGGGAGAGGTGGCGGCACAGGCAAGGAGCGCATGCGTGGTCACCCCTGCGTGCTCGGCGTGATCCGCCGGGAAGAGGATGCAGATCTTCCCTCAGGAATCAGAGACTGCTGATCTCGGGATCGAGAGCATATCGCTTTTCCTGAGATTTGTTAAACTAACGGCTGGGATTGCACGCTGTCCGTCTCAGGAAATATCCCACTTGACAGAGACGCAGGTGACAACTGCTACAGGCAGCAACACCAGGATGGACGAGCGCTTGCCTTAGACGTGAATGGGAAAGAAGGAAATGCGAGGATTTACGACTTGGCAGTGAAATGAAATATACGCGTAAATGCATATATACCGGTACAACGCGCACGTACTGAACTTCGAATTTCACGAAGACCTCAGCCAAACACTTTATTTGACCAAGTAGGCTCACACTCTCATTTATGATTTAATGAATTTGCATTATGTTAGAGCGCAAGGTTTTGGGGCCAGGAGCTGTCTAGTGTCTGTCTGTCTGTGATGCAGCAAAATAGGGCCCCAACCAGTGACCTGAGTGCTGGCATTTAAAAATAAAACCCAATCTGTTTATAGGAAGACAGGAGGCAAGCAGCAAGATCCGCAGACACACGGTGACGCGGTAAGCAGTGAGCCTCGGTTCATTCATTTTTTGACGCTGCTCGAGGCGGAAGCTGGAATTGAGGCCCCTGGGCAGCACCCCAGCCGAGGCACCGCACCACTGCCCGCCTGGGGCCGGGCCGCCCTCCCGGCCTCCTCCCGCAGCGAGGCGCCACCCCGGTCCCGGTCCCGGTCCCGGTCCCGCTCCTCCCTCCCAGGCGCTGCTCACAGAGGCCCAGGCCCTGCCGCCCCCCGCCGCCCGGGAGGTGGCGGCGCCGCCGGGCCCCGCTCCCCGGAGGGTCCCTCGGCCCCAGGCCCCGCCGCCGCCATTACAGCCACGGGCCCGCGACACCCGTTACCACAGCAACGGGGCCGTTTGCCGCTGCCATGGCGACGCCGCTCCCCGCCCGCGCGTTGCCATGGCGCTGGGCTTGGTTGCCGTTCCGGCCGGCCCGGCAGGCCGCGGCGGCGGCGAGCGGGGCCCGGCGGCGGCGGGGCCGGCATGGAGGCGTCGTGGCTGGGCGCCGCGCTGGACCTCGTGGCGAGCGGCGGCTCCGCGCTGAGCCCGGAGAAGCGCGCCGCCCTCGGCGCCTCGCTGCCCCTCCTGCGGCGCGACTACCGCTTCGAGCGCGTCTGGTTCTGGGGCCGCGTGCAGGGCCTGCGCGGCGCCTACTACATCGCCGAGGGGCTGGGCGCCGACCTCGCGGCGCCCCGCAGCCGCCTCTACAGGTGCGGGGGCACGGGGTGCGGGAGCGCCCGGCGGGGCTGCCCCGCGCCCCACTGGCCATGCCCCTCTTGTCGCTGACAGCTTGAACTGCGTGGACTGGCACCTYCTGCCGCCCGCGAGCGCGGAGATGGTGGCGCGGGCCGAGGCGCTGACGGGCCGCTTCCAGGGGGATCCCTCCTTCGAGTACGAGCTCGCGGAGGCCAAGGCGGAAGATGAAGAAAAGGCGCCCGAGGAGGGGCAGGAGGTAAATGGGGCACAGGTCTCTGAAGTCTCCTTGACTTGTGCAGAGTACATCAGCACTGACACTCATCTGCTGTGATACACAGCTTGCGGTCGCAGGAACAGCCCGATTCCCACCCATTTGTTCACTGGCATTTCATGTGAGCAGTTCCTCACGAAAACTCCCATTCACGAGTGGCTCTTCCTTCAGAACTGGTGCACACTTGCCTTGGTACCACCAACTGTTGCCCTAGAAGTTAGGAAAAGCTGGGTCAGYGTGAACCTAGCCTATCTCACATCTATTAGGAAAGGCCGTTGCTGTGGCTTGTCTGTAGAGCATTACTTCTTCTCTAGTCTTTAGAGCATTAGTTGCAGGTCAYGCTCTTTCTAAGGGACCTGCCCTGCAGAGCGTCCCTGTTCACTTGAGGCAAAGGAAGCTTCCTGTCCTCCTCTGCAGGTAGCTGCAGCTTCCTGATTTAACCCTTACTTCAGGCAGTCCTGGAGTTAACCGTGGCTCAGGAATGTTCTTAGTCGTTCTCCTACAGACACAACTGGCACAGACCCTCACTGCGGTGTCTGAGACTTCATACAGGAACCACAGATACCTTTTTCCTATAATTGAATAGAGAGGTTCCAAGTAAGTTAACTGAGAAAGAGAAAAGATGGATGAAGGGAGGGACAGTGAGTTCCATGGTGAGTCCTTTAGACACAGAGAGAATGTCCGTTTCTAGCCACATTTTTTGTCATATCTCATGAGAAGAGTGTTTGATTTATGATCATCCTCCAAGCTGATGAGTGAAGGGAGGGACAGTGAGTTCCATGGTGAGTCCTTTAGACACAGAGAGAATGTCCGTTTCTAGCCACATTTTTTGTCATATCTCATGAGAAGAGTGTTTGATTTATGATCATCCTCCAAGCTGATGAGTCTATTGTGGTTTCTATCATCACCTTGAGTTTATTTTCAGTATAGAAAATGAGGAAAGCCCTACCTTTAATATGTACCTATTTTTCTTTAAAGCTTGTGATTAAGGAAGAGATCCGCCTTGTAGCTACGATAGAACAGATAGATAAAGCAGTTGGTATCATCCCCCGGGGTTCATTTGTGAAGACTCCTCTGGGGCCTGTGCATGAAAACAGAAACTTTGAAGGTAAATTCTCGTCGTTTTTATCAGGTTCAGCAGTACTTTGATCGTAAAGGCTGCAAACAGAGATGACTCTGTCTAGCTGATGATTTGATTTCAATTTTTATTTTTCTTCCCCCTGAGTTAGATGTGCCACTAGCTYGGCTTTTGTTCATGCTGTAGAGCAGTGACTGTAATCAGGTTCAGGTGCATGATTCAATCCTGGAAGGTGGGAGGAGAGACATTAATGGCTTTGAGTCACTTAGCCCATATTCTCATGTGTCTGTGTACAGTTTGTGCCAGTGTTTAGCACTGGCATAATGGTAACTGCAGTGGGAAGACCATTCTCCATCTCCATACAGGATGTAACCAAGTGGGCACAGAGAGCTGGTCTTGACTGATCACCCCTGGCTTACCTGGCACTGCAGAGCACAGCATCAGTGTGCACTGTCACCCATTTCTGGCAAGTCTTTGGGCTTCCATGGGGTCCGCTGGAGAAAGACTGTGATTCTGTTGTGTACTCTGTGTTTCAGAGGAAACATGTCTGATGTTATGTGATACAATGTCTGTTAGCCCAACTYACTCTGTTAATAGTCACCAATGACCATTTGCAGGTCTTTCTTTGACGGAGGCAAAAAAATTAAGTTCCTATTTTCATTTGGCTGAGCCTGTTAACCTGAAGAACAAAACGCTCCTGGAAAAGGCTGACCTGGACCCATCTACAGACTTCCTGGACTCTTTGGAGCATGATATCCCAAAAGGTAAAGAGAGCAGTGTCATGAGATGGARTGAAAGGGAATCTGGAAGGCACTGAGTAGTCAATGTGTGGGTTCCTGTGGAGCGCGTGTGCTTGGGAGAAGCCCCTGTACAGGAACTTTTTTCTCTACTGGAAACTTGTACTTGATTTCTAAGTGCATCAGGGTTGTTATATCCTTACAACAGGTTATTTTCTGACCACAACCCTCGTTCCCCTCTTTGCCAGAGTGCCACATTTCTCCTTGACTGCAGTGCAGTTTGTGACAGCTGGTGCCCCGATGGGGGGAGATAACTTCACCAGTGGTTGAGGGAATTTATGTGGTTTGAAGTATTTCACACTTCCCATCCCYCCAACATTGCTCTCTTTTATCTAAATGGGCTCTCATTAACACTAAACTGATATCTCTGAGAGGCTACATTCAAGCTTTCCTCTGATAAACTGTGTTAGAAATGCTGTAATGGAAGAGCATTACACAGTGCGGAAGGAGAAGGGAGGACGCAGTATGTCTTCAGTCCAYGTTCTTCCTGCTCTACAAGACAACTGTTATATCCATTTTTTTTAAGACTCCAAGGGACAGCTCTGACAGGATGTTGCTTTAAAGAGATGTTAGCAGATTGGATTTATGTGGCTGTTTTGCTTCTGAAGCTTGGAGTGGGATCTAGTTTCTCATTCAGAGTGAGAGGAAGTCTTTATATATCTCACCAGTCTGTGGATACGCTGCTTGTTACTGTAGCATCTATATATGGAGCATGCATAATTCTACAGAAAAGCTTTATGCTTATAAAGTAGGAATGATTTGCTATTTTTTTTCTAACTATGTTTTGCTGATTTGCTGTGTTTTTCTGGTTGAAGCAAAGGACTTCCACATCCTGCTGTCTAGAAAGACTTTGGGACACAGTCAGGACACAGTTAGGTTTGTTGTTTTATTCCAGTCCTTCAGTAGCTCTCAGTGACAGACAGAATTGACTGGAAGGAATGAGAACTGTCAATGCTGTAAATGACTTTCCAGACTTTGTCCGTATATATAAGTATAAATAAACACACACATATATATAAATACTCACATTTGYCCAAACTTTCATTTGCCAAAAAGAACTGTGAAAGAATCTAGTGAACTAAGGCCTGAAGTCTGAACATTTTTTTTAGCTGTTCTGAGTGAAAACAATGATAAAATGAAAACCATTATTCAACTTGTTGGGAGTGCCGTTGCTACAGTCATTTTCTAGAGGTGTGGTCTGGAGAGACTGCACATTTTTACACACAGTGGCTCACTGAGTTAGCCCTTTTGACTCAAAAAAGAGTATTGTAATTGGGCTTCTACATACCCCCTAAACAATTTTTTACTGGTGGCTTCATATGGCAATTCAGGCTTTGACTTTTTTTTTCTGCCTTTTTTTTTTTTTTTTTTTTTTTTTTTTTTTTTTTTTTTTGTGATTTTTTGTGAAAGAGATTAATTTTGTGAGGCCTGAAGTCACAGAGCCACTGCAGCAGGAGATGAATCTGTAGTGTTTCTAGAAGGAAATAGGCACTCGGAGACTAAGAGACTGAAAGCTGATTTACATCTCAGAGCTGCTTTTAGCTGCCTTTGGTTGTGACTTGCAATAGTGTAATGGAAGGTTCAAAAGACTGCAGATCTCATACTGCAGTTTTCCATGTGGTTTGAAGGACGGGGCAACTGGTAGGTCACGCAAGGAATTGGACACGACTGAAAGACTCCTGCAAAGTCATGTTCAAAATTTGCAGCCATGTTTTACTTAGTGGCATATAGAAAAAAAAAACAAAAACCCAAAAAACACTGGCATATTTGGCTTCCTGTAGCAACCCGAGGTCAGTGGAACCTTGGCTCATCTTCAGGGGAGGCTGCTGCTCTTAGTGCAGATTGTGGTCTCTTCAACAGACTTACTTATCAAAGATTACCCAAGATCAAGTGCAACTGAGAGCTGCTTAGTGGAAAAGATTGATCCTGGTGCATGTGCAGCTCTTTTTTGGACTGAAAGTGGGGATTGATGGGATGGGGATTGATGGGATGAACTTGTCAGGCTAAGGAAGCAAGTCAGGAACTGATTACAAAGTCAACAAGACAAGTAGCCTCTCTAATTGCTTTCCATCACATGCAGATAGGAGATCTGATCTCAAGAAAGAACAACCCACCTGTTTAGTGAGCACTGAGGTTGCCTAAAATATTGGTTGTTTGTGAAAATGGAAGAAAGAACAGGGGGCAGACACAGGCTTTAAAATCAGCACAAACTCTGCCAAAGCTACTCATTCCTGATTGCAAGCAATTCAGATTTTGGTTCTTGGATCTCCTTCCTTCAGCCCTGCTGCTGCAGGTTAGTCCTGACCCACAGCAACAGTGCTCTGCCTTTGCTAGCACATTGTACATAGCCAAGCACATCCCTCATTTTAGCCTGAAGCATTGCCTAAAGCTTTGGCTAAAAGCATTGGCTAAAGCTTTCCTTGAGCAGTTATTGTCAGAGCTAAAGTAGGAATTTCCAAAAGCATCACTACATCCAGAACTGTGATTGTATCCAGAGCTGACCCTGCCCTTGGCAAATACACAAAGAATGGACCACTGGGAAACCATGATGCTCCCAGCCTGTGCTGGGCCTTWGAATTCCCTGATCATCTTAGAAGACCTAAAGAACAAGACTGAGAAATTAAAGGTTGATTTTCCCTGACTAAAACAAACAACTCYATTGGAGTAGTTTTCTTATTAATTGGAGACTGAGCACTGGTGATGGAAGTCAAAGAAGTAACTGTCATAAAATGTATGGTGTGTCATTGTAGGAGAGCAGAGGTGTCTTACAGAATGGAAAACTGGAGGCAAAGAGAAGATTTTATATGACAGCTGAGAGGTGGGAAGAAAGGAAGTTAAAACTGTTGAATAAAGGATACAATGGTAAAAGCAAGGAGTTTAGTACAAGATTGGAATGACTGGGGTTTTATAACAAAACTGTCTGCCACCTTTATCTTTATAGATGWTATCTATGGTGATTGCACGTTCCAGATTCTGCCTCTGTGTCTATTTATCAGGTTATCTCTGTGTTTTAAGAGTTCTGAATATGTTGCTCCTCCTCCTCTCTCTTTTTTCTTAGCATCTCAGCAATCGGAGGCAAGTGATTAGGTCAGAAGCTTAGCTTTTATTAAAAAAAATACATTTTATTCCCAGTTGCAGAGGAAAGTGGGAGAATGAGAAACTTTGAAAATCTTCTGCTCTCTGAGGCAAAGTCATGAATCGGAGCAGCCTGAGTCATGATTTTTGAACATGGAGGGCTTGAGATACTGATCTTGTGTCACCACTGTACTGCTTCACCCTGATCCAAACGGCCAGCTGGCCACAACACTGCACGCTGGGATCTGTAGGTTTTGCTTGCCATATGTCCGCATTGCAGATAAGCCTGTTTGCTCTAGTCTGAGCAGACAATCTGCTCAACTTTATGCACAATTAGATGTAGCCTTTGAGCTGGCAGATTGCCAGCACGGGCCTTTCTGTCGCATGGAGTTTGTCACTCTGGCCAATAGTATTTTAGGGACTAGAGTTGTGGCTGTTTTTCATGTGCTGGTAAATAGTGGAATGAAATCTGACAAAACAAATAGCAATAATTGCTAGCAAGCCTGCAGCATTTTCACTTGACCTAATGTGTAGATATGAAATAGTAGACATTTAACAGGCATGGACATGATAGGGAAAGAGAAAATGAAGAGAGGTGGAGGACTTTACTGTGAGCACAGAATCAGATCAGGTAGTGCTTCATCCAGAAAAGGTGAAGGAAGGACTGGAGAATACAGGAGRAAGCATCAGGTACCAGTGCAGATAGAAAGTCTGGGAAGAAATAAAATAAGGGGTGAAGAATTCAGCTTCCTGTTGCTTTCAAACTACAGTTTAGAAAGGCATTAAACTGAAGGTTTGTTACAGATTACTGATCAGATAGATCACTTTGATATGGAGATAAGGGACTCCCAAAAGAGCACTGTTAAAAAACAGTGTGGGAAGGGAGATATGTCAGAGGCAAAGGGAAAGAAAACTCTTGGTAGGAAAAGATGTAAATGGAAATAGGATTTCTATTTCTGTTCTATTCTATGAAGATTTCATTCAAATGTCATGATTCCCAGTCAAGAAATAGCTGGTTTTAGTTGAAAGATTATTCCCATTCATTGGTGGGTTGAGAGCAGGAATTAGAATTAAAAGAAAACAATGTAAGAAAAGATGCAGAAAACTGGGAACAATTAACAATTGATATATATTAGAGCTTATAATACCTAGAAAATGACAAAGGGAGCCAGGATAACCAGGAGAAATCCATGCTGGCTAGCTTGGCAACTGTAAGGAATTTTTTTCAAGTATATCAAAAGGAAAAGCAATAGTACTGGAAACTATTACCAAATGGTGATAGTAAAATGGCTGAAAAGAATGCAGAAGGGCATAAATGCTGTTTCTGGTTTGTACTTCTGGTTTATATTTGGAAAGACGAAGGAATATAGACTCACATCATATGTAGAGAATAAATCCATTTCAGTTAGTTTTCAGACTGTTTATTAAGAGAAGGTAGAATTAGACAACCTTTACTGAGGATCAAAAAATAAAGGGGCAGGGCTAGATAACTGACTCCTGAAACCATTATTATGGGAGACTTGTGGCATACTTGTGATGCTAACTTTTAATACATTCCAGCATTGCAGAAATATTCTACAAACTGATCTTGATTAGTAGCTGTAATTCAGAAATAACTGAATGGGTGTTTCTGGAGGAATTCAGAAGGGGTTTTAATTGGGACCAGTGTCGTGCTGATATTTTTCAACATATTTCTAAGTGATCTAAAAGCAAAGGAGAAAAGATAAATAGAGACAAGGAGAGGATAGCAAGAGAGTTCCAGTAAGCTGGACTTAAATGAAGTTGCACTTTGATGGAGCTAACTGCAAAGTCTGTATTTAAGAGCAGGCAGTACAAGCAGACTTTGAGAACTGCATTCTGGAAGTTGTGGCTTTGAAAGGAAATCCAGGCACGTCCCACTCCCAATGAGCTCCCAGTCTGATGCTGAGACTTAAAAGGCTGATGTGATTGCTGGATGTATAAACAAGGGCGTAGCAAACAGGAATAGGGAGGTGACCTTACTTTTGCATATACTACTGGTGGGATCAGAACTGGATTACTGCACATTGCAAAACTGGAGAGGTTGCAGAAAAAAAAAGAGCCACAAAATGATTCGAGGGTTGGTGAGAGACATAAACAGTTCAATTTGTTTATCTTAGGGCAAAGAACATGAGAATGACTGTATCACACTGTGTAAATACTCCATGGAGCTTAAGTATTGGGTACTGAAAGTCTATTTAGTATAGCAGACAAAAGCATAACAGGAACCAGCAGTTGGAAATTAAAGCCAGAAAAATTGAAATCAAATAATAGAGGCAGATTTTAACAGTGAAGTGATTACTTGCTAGTAAGGGCAATGGAGGGTTCTGTGTCTCTCCTTGTCTTAGCATTATGCCTAATCTCCTTCTTGGAGGTGTGTTTTAGCCAAACACAAATGTAAATTGTTAGTCCCAGGCATGAATAAGAGATGTAATTTAATGGCCAGTGGCATATGTAGGACCCCAGAACAGATGATTTCCTGGTCCCCTTGGCTATAACCTTCACAATGGCTATAGAGGTTGCTGTTCAACTTCGGCTTCCTTGTTTTCAGTGATGAGGAGACAAAGGTGACCGGGAGTTGGAGACACAGCACTCTCAGGCTTTGTTTTCTGAACTAAGATGCATCAGGGCTTAAAAGGGCCCCGAGAAAATTCCTGACTGGGCACTGTGCATTCCAGAGGTTGAACTGAATGGAGGCTCCCTCAGATGGCCTCTATGTAATGCAGGGAGGGACTTCATGGCAGCATCCTAGACTAGCCTGGAGCAGCAGGATGGATCACAGTCTTGTCCTCTTGTTTCAAGATTTTTGCTAGAGGAGGAGGAAGAATGCCTAGGTGAGGTCATTTCAGCTCCTTTACCACACATTGTGGAGGAGGTAACATCGGCTCAGAAAAGGAAGTAGTTTTGGAGTGTTCCTTACACAGCATTTCAGACAAAGGGATTGGTGACCATTTCCTTGGCCGGATACAATTGGCAATAGCCTTTCCGTAAACTTGCTGAACAGTAGCCTGGCTTAAAACCCCAACCTCCTGTCCTCTGAGCTTCATTAGCACACGCTTTATCAGTTTAGCAAAAGCTGGTGCTTAATGGGCCCTTGAAGATGGAGAGGCTGCATTTTTGAGTGGGAGATAGTGTCTTGCTCTGCTTCCTTTGGCCAGTCTTAAGGACCATTTTGGCTGCCTTGTCATAGCTGTCCCAAAAACCCAGGTGCTGGGGCCGGTGGGGAGAGAGGGCCAGGAGACATGAACCTGCTTTATCTCTGTGCATTAACACACCTAATTAACTGCCTTTCGACCCCCCCCCAGCGATTAATCCACTATCAGTCTCCGTCTCCAGCCATGTGAAGAGTCTGTGTCTGCAGAGGTATTTACAGCCCCCAGCCTGCCAGTGGAGAGCAAGCCGGCCTCTTATCAGGGCTCCAAGACAAATGGCTGCCTATCTCCCCAGCGGCCTTGCAAAATCCAGCAAAGTGCTATGCTGTGCTGGCCACCTACTTTCACCCAGCCTCCCTTCCCTGCTAACATTTCACAGATGTGACCTGAGCCCTCCCCTTTCATTGCTTAACAAAAAGCAGCACCTCCCCAGCTCTGTGAAAGCTGAGAGCAAGAGCACTTTACTCCTTAGCCTGCCAAGAGCCACACGGGGACAAGGCTTTTCAAGCTGTCTTACCGAAATCCAAACTGAAAGACCCATAATGAATGAGAAAGCAGTGCCACATTAGTGAGGGGGAGGAAAAAAGTAAGAGGTGGCTCAAAATGTAGCCCAAAGTACCTAGTGTGGAGCACAGCTATTCTCATTCTTGGTTGGGAGCAATGGCCCTCAGGACTGGGGAATCTGTGAAGCCGAGCAGCGCTGTTCCATGGGGTTATCTGACGTTTAGGCAAGTTGTTCTACMAACAGGCTTTATAACACAGGGATGCAGGAAGAGGGCAGGAGATAAGTGTGGACTGGAACAGCTGGAGGCCTTTGGATATGGGAAGCAAASTGAATAGGTAGCGTAGTGGTTTATTAGTGAAAGCAGAGGTTTTTATCTGGTACCTGAATTCTTGTAAAACTGAACTGGGCCATGGGAGTAATTTTCGGCTGGCCCTACCTGCAACTTTCCAGCAGGGTGCACTATGGGGCCAGCATCATGGGTGCCAAGCGTAGAAAAGGAAACCACAAAAAGTAAAGCGAAAAAGGGAAGCGTGGAGAGGAGCATTGGAGTGAGTAGAAGGTGAAGCCAGAGTTCCCAGACTGTGTGTGGTACCCTGACCTCTTGAACTGTAGGTACGGAGAAGGGACTCTGCCCCTTCCAAGTTTGGGCAGTGAGCTCTCCCAGAGCTTTCTTAGCGGTCACACACATGCAGGGGACAACTGATGTTTCCTTCCTCCTTCCAAGGTGGACACATCTATCCTTTTCACCAGTGCTGTGCGTGCACTGGAGCCTGCAGAGTCCGTGARGGCCAGCCCTTCAGGGAGCCATGAGACTCGCCTGGGAGCAAGGCGCCGCGTTCTTCCCTCAGCTGGGGTGCTGCCAGCTCAGGAGTTCAGCATTAGGCTGGAATCGCTCATGTGGCGGCACAGCAGGAGGACTGCAGAGCCAGAGAGTACTACAGCTTTTAACTGGCTGCCTGTGAACCGCCGTGGTTTCTGGAAGGAAGGCTGTTTACCTTGGGCTTTGTGTCTATGGGTAATAAAGTGGCGCATTCACTGCTTCTGGGTCCTAGGTCTCTATCCCTTCAGGGGGGCTTGTTTAGGCAGAGGCTTTGGATGAGTTTATACTGGAGCGGGGCTGCCCATCAGCTCTGGTGGAGTCTTTCGCCCTCCTCACTGCTGCGTTGAAACGTGTAGGACAGGAGCAGAATCTTGTCAGCAGCTTTCTAGGGATTGTATTAAAAGTTTATTCCTCCTCAGTAAAAGAAAGCACCACACAGCCTGTCAGTATTTCAGTTCTTGGTTCACTGGACATAAAAAGGGAAGTGAACTTCTTGCTGCACTGATGGGAAAGGCAGGTAGAGCCTCTTAGAAGGAGAAGATGTAATTTTATCACTGTATTGGTCAACCTTGGACTAACCCTTTTTCCAGGGAATTATAAAAAATTACTCAAAGGGGAAAGCCCAGGGCAGCTCCTCTGCTGCTGGAGGTCAGAAAGAGCCCTTGCCAGGTCAGCTCTTGCCARGAACAACCTATTGCTGGATGGGCTCCACAGAAGCAGCAGTTCCTGCATGCTGAGCAGGTGCTGGTACCGGCCTGTGTGCGACTTTTCCCTCCTGCTCATGGCTCCTTTGACCATAGAACCTTGGCAGAGAGGGAGTCAAGAGGCATTGGCTTGTCTGCTGTTAATAAATATCATATGCATTGAGATTCAGCGTACTGAAGAGGTATGTGGTGTTGTGGAGAGGAAGAATACTCCGGGATGATTGATCTATGGGTGTATTTGTACAGCAGCTGTGCTGTAGAGAAGGGTCTGGACTCTCCCAGGTACTAGCAGATGCTTCACTGTCTTTAGTGCTCGGAATTAGCTCACACATCAGCACGACAGTGCTAGTTTGAATGGATATGCTCTGTGTGACAGTCTTCTCAGGAACTGGTAAACCCCACTATTCATTTGGGCTGGAATTCTGTGGAGCTGATGATGAAAACGCCCCGAGTTATGATCCATGACATCTGTTCCTTGTGTTAAGCACTTTTGACTAGTCCTGCTAGTACTAACCCCTTTTAACTAGTGCTGCAGTGCAGCAAATTGGATGTGCTCRCAGCGTTTCTGGATTCTGATTCCCAGCACTGCCCGCTTTGTATTCCCGCAGAACTCAGAGATCCATGTGAGGCTCTTTGCCCCTAATCCAGCCCGCTCGTCCTCACCTCCTCAGCGCGGGCAGTGCTTTGTCGTCAGGAGAGGCAGGATCCTACAAGGTGGCCGTAATCTCTGAGAGTCAGACAGATATTCCCCCTTGGTTAAGAAAGTGACAGTGACCGAAAGCTCTAGGGGGAAGAAGGCTAGAACAAAGCTGCCTATTGCATCCTTTCATCAAACTGTTAATCTTTCTTTCAAAGACCATCACATTTGTTTGGTGACAAAGGCCCCAAAGAAGCTGAATTGAGCCTGAAATCCTGTAGCAAGATTTAGAGGAAGCGTCTTTCATTCGGAGCAAGGAGGGGCAAGAGGCTCCTTTTTCTTCCTCTTAACCAATGGGCTCACAGGAGCCCACGAAGGTGACGGATTAATGCAGGGGCTCCCCAGGTAGGTGCTACGTGACTCCCGGCACGCTCCAAAAACGTTTCCACAGCGACCAGCTCAACAAGAAATATGGAGTGTGGCGGGATTCAGCGGAAACTGCGCTTTGGCAGGAGGGGGCTTTGCCACGCTGAGATTCTGAATGTACCACAGAGGACACAAAATAAAATAATCAGTGTTGTAGCTGGCAGAATTCAAATAGCTGGCGTTTTGATCAGCATTTCCCACTCCTCATAAGTTTTGATTGTGTATTACTGTCTTGCTCTTCCCTCTAGCACACAGCCCCATTCCAAATCCTTGTTCCAGATGCTCTCTGTGAAGAATCTGCTTTTTTTTTGTTTCTCTTTCTAGGGAGAAAGAATTCTAGCTCTGCTCTGAGGTGGATTTAGGACCAGAGGGCTAACTAAACGGGCTAAAAGAGAGGCTGTACTTTGATGTGCCTTACTTCTGTGCTGGCATTTTTAGCCCTTCCCATCCTCTGCTTTTTATTTACGTCTGTGCATTGTCTGTGCATTGTCTCTCCTCTTGGCATTGCTGGCTGTGCAGCCAGATTCCAGCTGGAAAAATAGCTCTTTATTTTTGGTGAGACTATTTTTCAGCTAGATAATTTTGCTGACCTGGTTCACTGAGCAGTGAGCAAACACTCTGGCAGTCTCTGTGATGAAGGAGTGATGTGGAGGGGAAAGGTGTTTGAAGTAGAGGCTGCTTCAACTGGTTTATGCCACAGTGTCAGATGTCCAGCTACAGCCTGAATTTTACCCAGGGCTCTAAGGCACCTGAACACTATGAATGTGGGGCAGCACTGCAGTCTCCAAGTCAGTCTAAGCAGCAGCAAGCAGGTACTTTGTGCACGATCAAAAGGTCTGTCTAGGCCTGTCTTTAACATTCTTGCTGCAGAGAAGTCCTCAGCAGGAGGGGAAAATGGAGAGAAAAGGCCTCTGAAGTGAGACTATTTTGCTCTGAGGTTTGGGCATCATTGTATTTTCGTGTCAAAATATGGCAGGCATTAGGACCGTGCAAGAGCCTCTTGGCAGCATCTGACTGTTTGCAAGCCCCACYTTCCTGGCTCTGGTGGCTTTTTAAAATAGTACTGAACCTGCAACCGGTCTGTGTTTTTATTTAATTATTATTAAATAGTTATATGGTGAATTGGAAATATTGACAACAGTGTTAACATATGGGGTGCAGGTGGCGTGTCAGGCAAGTGAAAAGAGAATTAGTTTGCAGCCAGTGAGTGGCATGAAGGGGATTGAGCCCCACCAAGAGTGTCTGGATGTATCCTCATGGCTAGTGGGCTGTGCATGCAATGTCTGTGCGCTAAAATTTGTTAGGAGMCAGAGCCCAGTGGCCTCTCCTTGCAGCTGCTCTGCTTTGCAATTTGTCTTCGCTCCCTGCAGACGGCAAGTGAAGGGTAGGAAGCTCACCGCGGYGCGGCGGGGAGGCAGACGCCGAGTCCCCCGGGTGTCGCGTGGCCCTGTCGGAGCTCCGCGCCGCGGGTCAGGCGGCGAGCGGCCGCCGGCCTCGCGTGCTCGTGCTGTGCCGTGGTGCCGGCCTTAAGGGCTGCTCTGCTGCGGCCGCTCTTCCCTGGGGACCTTGCCTCCTTTGAAGAGAAATTGATCCTGGCACTTTGACCTTGCGTGAGGCTTCGGGACGTGAAGCCTCTGTATCAGACTGTTTAGGTTTAAAAGCGGTTTCTTGTCCAGCTTGCTCTGAAATGAGGCACTGYTGAATCACCTCCAAAGCAGCAGTGTTATGAGAGGTCATATGGAGAGGGGACCAGCCATGGCAGGAAACTTCTTCTGAGAGCAGCCCTCTTAAAAGGCTTTTGTTTAAAAGCTAGTGTCACACGCACCCCTTTGCCTCTGTGAATTACAAGATTCACCCATAGCCCAGACAGACACGGGGGATGAGACAGGGATTTCTGTCGGCGACTGGAGAGCAAGACGGAGCTGAGAAGGAGGTTGACTTTTGAAATTCAGCCCTGGTTTCCTGGCAGCTGTTGAAGGGCCATAAAAAAGGCAGTGGTTTAACACTGAGTGAGCATCAGGATCTTCAAAGCACTTTCTTGTTTGGGAAAGATGTAAGGAACTCCTCAGAATTCCTGCCTCTGTGTGGAGGGGTGGAGGCTTCAGCCGGCTCCAAAGGGGGAATAGGAAGCTCCAGATCTTCATCCAGCGGATATTTTTCCCATGCTCTTTCCTCCCACACAGCAGCTCCCTCCCTTCCCTTCTGGAGCAACAGGCAATAGTTTTAGCACAGACAGTGCTTGGCTTACTGAGCTTTGCCGGGTGCAGCTTACGAATTAACTCGCCTTTTTTTTTTTTTAATAAAGGAAATATTTTGAAGAATAGAAACCTTACCAGAGCGGTATTACTGTAAAAAATCTGTAGTGTGAGAGCAATGACCTCTAGTTCCCTCAGCAAGCTTTGCCTGATGAGCAAGGAACTGGGGAGTCAAATGTGTTGCTTGGTTTAAGGACAATATARGCTAGACTTGCACTTACATGTAACTTAAAAGCAAGATTTAAGTTGAGGAAAGCTCTTACTAGACATCTTAGTCTGCATCTCTTGACATCTGCTAACTGCATTCTCTCCAATGCAAATGGTAATTCTTTAATTTCCTGACAATTTCTATCTAGGAGTCTTGGTGCACGTTACAGACTGATGAGCTTCTCAGTCTCCAAGTAAGAAACATCTCACTTGACACAGAAGTAATGATGAGTGCAGGAACTGCCTTGTGATGCACTGGGCCAATGTAACAAAAGGTTAAAACCCAGCATCCTGATTCTGTGTTTTTATAKTGATTCCTGACCTGAACATTCTTATGCAATCACCATACTCCAAAAGCCAGTTGTAAAAGCAGGGAAGTAAAAAACAGGGGATAACCTAAGCGTATAATTTTTCCCAATTCTCCTGAGCCACTTTATACTATTCATTGGCTTCTGATTAAAGTAGTTTTAAAATGATTTATGACATGGCTATTTAATACTCATAGAGGAAGAGGTGGGCCTGAAAAAGCATTATCTTGTTTGAAGATGATGAAATTTGAGCTGATTGTCTCTTGAGATCAGACATCATTTTCTTTTACCTGAAACATTTCCTTGAATGCCGCCAGCATGGTGAGGTATGGTAAAAATTAGTATCTGACATGCTGGGCTCTAATTCACCTGAACTTTAAAGAAAAAGGATCAAAATCTGCTAGACTGCAGAACTTTCTTCTGATATCCTCCTAGAAGGCACACATCAGCACTGTGTATCAACRTGCAGTTTCTGAATAGGTTTTGTGCATTGTCTGGAGAAGTAAACTGAATAATTACTGATATCTAGATTAGAGAAATCACCTCAGTGATCTGCTTACTAAAAGCTGTAGAGGAACATTGCTACTGCTGTTCATCTGTGCAGGAGAAGTAGCGGCTCTAAGACTGGTCATAATCATGCCTGAGAGCAGAATATGAATGGAAATGACATTATAGTTCCCAGGCAATTCCTTACAATTCTTCCTTTTTCCATCTGCTGTTGTTTTGGCCCTGTCAGGACTGGTGTTGAGGGACCTGKTTTTTTTTTGTGTATGTGTGTTCAGATTCTCATTTCACAGGAAAAGTTACTGTGCAACATCAGGAAAACTGTCTATATTTGCTTAGAACTAGACACAAAACCAAGGATTGGAGTTAGTGCTGGAGTGTATAGCATTACCTTAATATTCTCCAGAAGTCTCCTATTAGTGAAATGACAAACTTGAGCCCTTTGAGAGCTTGAAACCTGGGCAGACTGCAAGGAATGAAGGGATGCAAGTCGCAGCTTTTGGAGATTCAGCCTGAAAGTGAATGGAGCTGTCTGCAATGACATCAGCTCTTCCCGCCGGGGCTGAAGGTGGCAGGGAAGTTCCTCTGATCAGTGATCAGTAAAGAGCTAATGAACACTCCACAGAGATGGATGAGCCTGTGTGACATCRGACACGTGCTCCGAGGAGATCATAGACTTGTACTATATTGCCCCAGAGCATAGATAAGGGGATTTAATCAAGCTGAGCTTGATGTGCTGCACCTTCTCTGTGAATTTGTTCAACAAAAAAGAAGTCTGAATCCAGATATCATTCCTGACAGCATTAATATCCCTATTTTTCCTCTCATCTTTCCCACTTGTCATCCTGCAGGCATTTCCTTTTGTTCTTTGATTGTTGCTAGTTTGGGGCACAGTTTATCATTAGCTATTTTTGTAAGAGAGCCTGTGCATTGTATGTGTTCCACAAGCCCTCACATGCACAGGCTGCTGGAGGTTTTCAGYGTGCTGGGAGGCGTGAGGAGACTGGGTAATCCCCGAAGGTTTTCACCACCCGGCACGGCACTGCCCTACACTTGACAGACTTGCTTCTTGGTCGACTGATCCAAAATGGAACACAGTAAGTGTTCTTCATCTCACTACCTCCTTGTCAGAGGAACTRTTCTAGCGGCTTACAGTCCTCTCTGCAAAGCAATGTGTGAAACTGCAGCAAGAACCACGAGTGCTTCAAGGAAGGGCTTGCAGATCGGTGCAGATCTCGAAACTGCAAGAACCCCATGCTGAAAGAGAAGTCAGTTTGGTGTCCAAAGGACAAATGGACAAGCTACTTGTCACACATTCATATCCAGTTGCTTGCTACTTGTTTCCTAATACCTCTGAGCATAGTTCAGTAGCTGCTACTAACAAATGATGAAAATTTGTAGAGGCAAGGTTCAAGAAGTTGTTTGAAAGCTTGGATTTTGACAGCAGATGGCTGTAGTGCTTCAGGCATGGGATTCTTCTGTTCTTCAACCTAGTGAACAGTTCTTCTACCTATTTTTTCCATTCTGTCCAAGTACTGAAGTTTCTGAAGTATATGCAGATTYTGTAGTAGACTTAATCAGTCAGAACTTGTAATCACAATTTAGGGTAGATAGTGGCTCAACCATAATATTTTTACTTATTGCAAATATGACAAAGATGCAGTCCAGCTTGTGTGCGTATGAGTGAAGACTGCATGGAAGACTTATGGGTGCCTTGTCTTGTGAAGTTGCTAGCTCATGTTTATTGAAAACATGACCTTGCAAAGAATGTGACAGTGCAAGGATGGCAAACACTTGTACTGATTCTGCACCATGTTAAGCAGTGCTTTGGTTTACTACAATTCCAGATGTTCATCCTYACCAGAAACATGGAGTGGAGCTAGTCAGAAGTAAGTTAGACGGTGCTGCAATCTCCTGAAGCCTTTAAGGCAGTGAATGTTTCCTTTGTGCTTTTATATTGTAGCCACCATCAATCTATCAGAGTTCAGTGACTGTTCCAGAATACTGGGRGTTCTTGCTGTTCATTTAGGTTTTTTTTTCTTTTTTTTTTGTGCAAAACTGAAGAGGGGACATCAAAAACTAACAGGTCAAAGATGACACAGGAATTATGTTGTGTATATTACAGGATTAGAAACCTGTGGAAKTTACTACTGAAAGAGATAGGGGAAAGAGTGGGGTCCAAGAAACTTTTCAGAAGTACAAACAGTACAAATGGAAGACAAAGACAGGGAGGCTACAGGTGAAAGGCACAACTCATAGCATGTATTTCTCCTAGGCTGGGCTGTGAACCGTGTTGTCCTTTCGTCATTCTTCAGTCCCTACGTGTCATTATTCAGACCCCAAACAAGCGGCTCCGGGAGCTCCGCGCAGCCCTGTCTTGTGGAGACCTCGTGGAGGGACTTGCTGCGTTTAGGCCCGTCAGCCACTGTCAGTCCTGTGTCAGCTGGAACTAAAATTGGCTGGGAGTTCCTGGGAGGGGGAGGACTGGCTGGCAGCTGAGAGCCATCACAAAAGCCTGTCCCCAGGCTGACTGTGACATGAATATGCATGAGTCACAGCATAAGTTGATGAGCCTAAAATTATCTACGAGGCTGAATGTTGTCTAGCTGGCCTGATATGTTAGGGCTTACTCTGGAAGTAGCGGTTTTGGCTTTGGGTGCAGATGGGCTCGCAGCTGTACTCCAGGCCAAGAGTATTCTAACAGCTCCAAATGCAGTTTTAGTCACTTGGGCCTGGTGCTTTTGCTTTTTCGACAGCAGAGATTCAGCAGGAACCTTCTTCCCCACATTTTAGCTTCTAGCTGTTAGCGGTTTGGTGCTGAAGCTCAAGTTTTCCTCTCCTGGCAGTTCCTTGCCCTTAGTGTTGAGTCCAAGCTGATTCTGCTGCCCTCTCCCCTCAGGCATTGTTCCCAGGCTGTCATGTCAAGCGCAAAACAAATACTCAGTGGCTCAGAGCTCCTTGCATCCAGGAGAAATTGCATTTTCACACTGGCTCAGAACCTCCTCTGCTGAGCCAAAGCAAAATTAACACTGAAACTAATCCCTTTGCCCTTACCATGCACACCCCCTTCCACAGGGGAGCCAAAAAGACTGAAGAGAATTAACCTTTTCTGTAAATTTCTGAGATTGGAAATACCCTGCTTTTAACTTTTTCTTCTTTCCTCTTTTCCAGTACCTGCATCAGGGAAAATAATTTTTCCCTAGGTGCCGGAAATTGGAAAAGAGTTTTTCCCTGGGTCTTGGAAAGCGCCTTCCTCCTCTTTCACTGCTAATGCTAGGTGTTTGAGAAGGATTTTTGTATCTGTACCTATTTGCCCAGGACTGCTATATAGCTTGGACAGCCTATTAGCCAGCCCAAGYAGGCTGTAGATCCTGTTAACAGTAACTGCTGCTCACTCTCAAGAGTAGCCCAGAGTAACTGTTCTCACTGCTAGGGTAGAGAGCTCCACGGCTCTGTCCCTCCCCGTGACGCAGACTGAACTACCCTCCTAGCTGTGGGAATATGCTGCTGTGTGAAACTAGAAACAAGCATATGGAAAATAAAAGGGCAGCCTAGAATGCTGAAGTGAGAACAGAGAGAGGGCATTAAGGTTTTGGTCCCTTTGGCTCTTTTCTAGTTCTGAAATTCTGGTGTGCTGATAGAGCCTTGTGCACCTTTAGCTTATCAGGCAGAACTCACCACGATCCTTCTCCCAGGTTAGRGATATCTTGCTCTAGGAATGTTGTTTTTCTCTCATTTGCACCTTTTCAATACAGGCTCCTGGACTGTCCAGCTGGAAAAGGGAGGTATGGTRGTGGTGCTGAGGAGCCTGCTGTGGCTGGGATTGACCTTCTACCATGTCCCAATGACCAAGCTATATGGCTACGTCTACTTCGGCACTGGTGAGAAGAACTTGGATCTGCCCTTCATGCTGTGACCCTGTGCCTGGGCTGACAACTCAAGAGTGTTTAGATGTTATCCCTTGAAATGTGTTTATTGCTTATTCTAATAAATATATGAAACCTCTGCACTTTGGACAGGATTTTTTTTTTGTCTGGACTGTGGCCCTGATTGTTTCCTAGGACTTTGCTGTGTGCAATCCTCTCTTGGCTGCATGGTGAATTCCCTGTAACGTGTCACTGCAGATCCTTTAGATAGCAATGACATTTCTTCTAGGAAGGGCAGAGCCCTAGGTCAGAGATCAAACCTAGGCCATCTGTCTGAAAGCACAGCCCCCATGCTTACAGAAAAACTCATCCGGAGGCCACACGAATGAGTGCCAGCTGTCACCTGTGAAAGAGGGTTTCTGCCTTGCAGTCAGAGAAGGCTGAGGCATACTGTTGGGAACTCTGTACTAAGCCCTGAACTAGYGTTCACCAACATTAGGTTTTCTTCCAGCTCCTGCCAGAAAATGGTATCGTTGGGAAAAAAAAATTAGCTGCAGCCATCACCTGGTTGTTGGCAAAAGCTACTCAGATTTGTCTCAAGGCAATCGTTACCCAGTGGTAATGGACTTTACTAATGGACTTTTCCATTAGTAAGAGTCATTGAGCAGAACTACTGGAACTAAAAGAAGTTCTTTTTGCAGGAGAAGAAAGAATGATCTTTTCCATTCTGAAGGAATGTAGGTTTCAAAGCTGCATAAAATAGAGAGGGTCAGCCAGAGATTTTATCTCAGTGTAATTAATGAAGTGTTGGCTCTGTCTCCCAAAGCCAAAAGATCTTGGCCAGCTCAAGGGGCTGAATCTAGGACTTCCACCTCACAAAGTATAACTAAAAAGAACCATTATAATCTAATTTGATTTCCTGAGTAATATTCCTGGGCTTATCCTCATCCTTTGTTCCTCTCCACGCCGTTAGGTATTAACAGATGATTCTGATGAAAGCAATACAAGGCTCAGTGGAATAGCAGTAAATTAAAAAAAAAGCTGTGATTTCTAATCCCCATCTTCATATCAAAGAAATTGAGCCAAAGCAGTAACGTCCCCGATAAATTTAATGAGACTTTCATGCCAGGTCCATATCTAGCACTTCCCAAGTCAAAGTTGTCAGTAGGCGGAAAACACCTGGATGTGTTGTACAGAGGGAGAAATACAGTTACCCTTTAGTTATACAACAGAAAATGGTGCACATCTGGCAGCCTCAAACTACACTAGGAAGCAGCTGTATCACTGATAGAGAAGACGTGGTAAATGTATTTGCAAAGTGAAAAAACAGGCTGAACCCTTAAAGATGTCAATGTCAATGTATTTGTTTGATCCAGGAGTGAAGCACGAGCCACAAATCCTTGAGAGGACATGTAAGATGCACACATGCTGCCAAACGCCCGCCAGCCATCACCACACGTGTTCTGCTTCACATTATGGATAGTACAGATTATAAAAATACTTCAGTAGTCATTAACATAATTTGCATCACTGCCAAAGAAGCACTGAGCTGCATGAGGCTGCTGCTTCTTTCAGTGTCACAAGTACAATGAGGCAAATCTGAGTTGAAACACATATAAAGAGAGAATCACTATTTATTGCTAGAGAAAGAAGGAAACAGCCTTATCCAAACCACTACTGGACCGCAATGAAACACAAATCATCAGATTCTTTCTGTCTTTGAGGTAAAAGCTTTGTCTCCTGCTGCCTCCAAACCCTCTGCACATTAAATTTTGCTTTGCTGAGTCTTGTTTTCTCCCAGGTGAGCAGATCACTGCTCATGCTCTGGGGATCGTACAGGATACTAACAAGAGCTTTGAAATAAGAAAACTGTGGGGATTGACAGACCTGTAAAAAGGGCAGACTAGTGTAAAACAGCTGTGCTCACCGTCTATGCCAGTTCCACTGGGCCTAATGGTTTAAAAAGATAGGCTTGTACGTGTATTTGACATTATCCTTGAGTATAGGGTGTCCGACTGGCATGGGAACTTTGCACCACTTAGGGCCCCTCTTCCAGATGGGCCTTGCAGATCTGACGGACCAGCGGGTCAGGTACCTACCAAAACAGAACACAGACACATTTCAAAATGAGCTTCATCACTGAGAAAAAAGATTTTCATTTAGGCAGAATGGCCACTCCAGCCTCCCCACGTCGTGTCTTTCGAAAAGCAGGCAATGGCCATGGACAATCCCTCAGCTCAGAAAAGACCACAGGAAAGAGCGGTTTTCCTTCTGGAACTTCTAAGCTGCACCCCCTTATTGAACGCAATGGCACCTGCCATGAGTTCCAGTATCTTGAAATAGATCCAGGCTAGTCTTCCGGGCTGCTGGCAAGTTGTCCCTCTGTCCATCTGAAACCCTTCATTGCATGCAGCTCCAAGTCCGAATCCATCCAACATGCAAATTCTTGAGAAGTGTCATTTCAACAGCTGGCGTGAATAAAAGCCAGTTACAAAGGCTGGGCTCAGTATAAAATAAACTCTGCAATGGCATTCATTTATTTCCAATGGATAAGGAATTTTTTTCTTCTGCATGAGATGGGTTTCTGGCCCACTTATTTATTTTCATATGCCCAAGCTTGCTTTATTATTTCTGTACAGCACTCTTCCAGCTTGCTGGTGCACAAGGCACAACCTGCAGATGTAACAGGTACTAGAATGCAGTGATCGCAACTGCAAATCCTTGTGAAATTCATGTCTGGCAAGAACCTTTGTTTTTTTATCATCTGAAGTTTTAGGCTTGGCTTGGCAAACGGGCGGGGGGATCTCAGATCCAGAATCAGTTACTGGAAATCTTACCCTCTGGCTGGGTGGCCTGGGATTTTGTGAGGCTTTAAATCTTTCGCTACCAATACAGAGAGAATAGAAGTCCTTTGAGAAAGARGAGTCTTTTCAGACAAAAAAGAGATCCAAAGTAAAATCCTCACGTAATCTGCACAAACAATACTTCAACAAATTAGAATTTGGAACAGACTGATAAACTTTGTCCAGCAATGTTTGCATGCCTCTGTTGAGTAATCCCATAGTCTTAATGTAACCTCAATCTGTCATCCTCTCCCCAACAGAGCTCTGTTACCTTTCATTTGCATCATGCAAATTTGAGATCTTAGGAACTTTGGACAGAGACCACACGTAACGCGCTGTTCCAAGGCACTTGGCACACGCTCGGGAGCCGCACGGAAGGCTCGCGATGCCAGGCAGCTGCAGCCTACCCCGCGGCAGCACGTCTTCCTAGCGCTCCTCTTCCTCGGCAGTCCTGAACAGCACGCCTTGGAAAATGAACCACACTCGGAGGTTCCTGCCGCCAAAATGAAGCCACTTATATTCTGCACACAACTAGACTGTAGCTTTTGCTTTGGGGAGTTTGACAGTCACGACACTTAGAAGCAGAAGTAGGAGCAGGAGAGATAAGGGAGAGAGCATGGAACAAGATCCCTCACATGCGTGCATTAGATTAGTCCCTTTTGACCTTTATATGTTATGATGTGCACTAGTGGAATCCCTTACATAACAACATGAGGACAGGAAGCACGAGAGACTCTGGTCTCTAATTTCAAATGCAAGGGGAGTTCAGAGACACAGAGACACCAGAAGCGTCTCCCTAGTTTGGAATCTGGCAAAGAACTGAAGCCAGGCAGCTTCCCCTGGAGATGTGCAGGGGTATGGGACAGGTGCACGGGCACAGGTCCTGCTTCTTACATTTCCCTCGCAATAGGTGGAGGGCTGTAGTATGAGTTTGGCTATCTCAATACTAAAGTCMCAGTGAAGGAAGACCCAAACCCCCCATTTTAAAGCATCAGTGGCCAAGCATCGCACTGCTCACGTGACCCCCACGCTTATGGGAATGTGCGTCCGTGATAATAAATGATCTCACTGGGAGAGAAGCAAATGGGTGAATGGGAGATACACATCAGCGCTGTGTGCAGGTTTAGGCAGACAGTGGCTTTTTAAGAAGCCCCTCTGCTTCTGTGTGGGGGCTGGAAGTGAACACCCGAATTCTGCATAGGAAGGAGGATTTAGTAATGGCCTGATTTTAAAGCTTTTGTTGTTTCTCTTTTGAGCAGGTCTAATCCAGCCCTCTGGTCCAGGCTTTTGGCTTCCTTTGGGGACTGCAGGCTGGGGCTTTTCATTGTTAGCTGAAACAGACATTTGGACGCTTTCCCTTCCTGAAGCACATTTGCTTTTAGCGCTTTTAATACTTGCTTTGTCCCAACCTCAAACTTGTCCTATTTTGTTTGCTTTTTTTTTTTTTTTTTTCCTGAATAAAACACCACATACGAGATGAGAGCGACACGAGAGCACACACGTGCGCTCCCCACCTCGATTCAGCAATGGCAAAAGCCTAATGCCTAGGAGCAGTCAGTCTACAAAGTTCCTTTTACTTTTTGACTAACCCCAGTTCCTACTGTTTCACAGAACTTTTTTTCTTTTCTTTTCTTCCTGAGAATAAAAACAACCCACAAAACTCGCACAAAAACTTCAAAACATGTTGCCTAATGAAAGACTTTTCTCAAAGCTCTGCCGTCCATGTAAGGTTGTGTTTTGCAAATTTGTTACGCCCTTTTCCAGCCAAGTCACCCAACTATGCCTCGCATCTAGCCACCTAGTTTGTCTTGCAGCGTTTTTACAAGGGCCTGCAAACACACCCTGGCAGATGGTCTGAATTTTCTCGACCAGTGGAGGGCTGTCAGGACGGAGCCTTCACATGGATCCCAAAGGTATCTGGTCTGCAGGCTTGAAACCTGTTATCTCAGGGCACAGAGTTTTGTGCCCTGGACAAAGAGGGTCAGAACTACTCATCTTGGGGAGCAGCAACTCGCCCTGGGGCCCTGTTTCCCCCTCKAGCAGAGCAGGACCCCAGGCAACAACCCAGTTGTGCGGCTCAGAGGTCTGGTTACGGCATGTGCAGATAGTCCTGCAGCCTCCACCGCCTGTGTCTGTGGTGGTGTGAGCAAATCTGCTTCCAATCCTGATGGGAAATGGCAAGGCATGAAAGGACAGGCTGGATGCAGCTGGGCACCTGGAATCACTGTAATCACCTGAAGTCTCCATCCCAGGTGGAGGTCAGGTCTCTAAGATCAACCCAGCAAGCAGGAGGGCTCCAAAGCACTGCTCACTGCTCCCCAGCAGCTGGAGACTGTTGCTTAGCACGTAGAAGGGGCTTCCATACACCAGGTAAGGGAAAAGACTCACACATGGGGCAGCTGCACCCTGCAAGCAGCCCAGGCAGAAACCACACAGGTGCCGTTTGGGGCTGAACTTCTGAACCCTTGTTGAACTTTTCAATCCGGCTGGTTTGGATGAAGAGCAAAAAGCAGAGGGCTACAGACGGTGCAGGAAGCACTCGATCAAAGTGCTGGCAAGACTGTCTCCTCCCTGCCACATCCCTTCCCAGGGCGCCTCTTGGCTTTGCTCACCTGCAGCCTCTCTACTGCTTTGCTTCTGAGTTCACATACTCCGCACAGCACAGTTTGCACGCAGGAGAGAGAAACCACATGCTGCTGGGGAGAAAGGCCGATAGCGTCGAAACCAGATTCTGCTCCCAGGGACTGAAGGTGTCCACAGCGCCTGAGAACTTTGTAATTCATGAGTTCATGGAACCTGCCTCCTCCCTAACTCATGGCAACCTCTTCAGTTCAGGAGATGGAGGAGGGAATAACTTGGCTACTACTTGTGCCAATTTCTGTTCTGCCAGGAAGAAGCTCATAATGAAGCAGCAGCTGAGCAATCAGAATCATGTACTCCATAATCTACAGTAACCTCTTGCTGACAGAGCCTAGGCTTAGGGAGCCCGTGACACCCCTCACAGCTTTTGATTTAACCAATATTTTGAACCTGCCAGAACAGGAGTTGTATAGCGGTATGTACATTAAAAGAGAYCTCCAGATGCTGGCCTGAACTCAGTGGCTATTCCAGAGCATTAGTCTGCACTATCTATCCAACAACATCAACTATGCTGGGAAGAAAACTGTTGAGCTACTCAGGTTTTCAGTCCTGAATGCTAGGAGAGAACCTTGACCTGCACCTGTGCTTGACAGCTTCCCAAATGGTTCTGGTGTGTGGTGGTCTGCACACACACGACTGGAATCCGAGAACAGGCTGTCACTCTGCATGTGCTGGTGAAATCCCTGGGAACTTCCTCAGCCTTATGGGCTAGGAAAAATAGGGAAAACATTGCAGCATTTAACTAGAATATGCCAGGGAGGAGCACAAATAGGTAAAATTGAGAAATAAGGGCAGGAAGTTATGAAAGGGAAATGCCAGGCTGAGCATGGCAGATTTGTTTGTGGCTTTGTCTTTCTTACACAGAGAAGTCCTAGCCTAGGCCAAACACACGGAGTTGAACCATAGGGAGTAATTTTGCATTGTCAAGGAACAAACCTAGATGGTTTTCCATGGCCAAGTTCTACAGACAGATGTTGCAGAAGAGAAGGGAGAGGAAGGCAGACAAAAGAGCTCACAGAGTATGTGGGTACTCTGATGGCCAGATTTCTGCAAAAGAGCCCATAATCAATAAAGCATTTGTAAGTTATCACTGTTGAAAACAAACCAGGTCTTAAGCCAAAAGGCAAGGGACCGAAGCCCAAGAAATGAGAAATACTGTGGTAGGCATCACCGGGGCAGTGTCCAGACTACAGTGGGGAGAGAAGACCAGGGGGCAGTGGAGTGCCCCCAGTTTATTTCTGATCACACATCTCCTTCCTCCCCAAGACCGCAGCTTGGCTCAGCTGACTGTTCACTTTCATATTGTACCTTCTTCTGCAGTTCTGCAGAAAACTTCTTTTTCTGTATTACATTAGGTTCTGGTAGATGATCACATACTCTGCTGGAAAGTTGCATGACCAAGAACAAGTCAGGATCTGCAAGCCACCACTTACCAATGCAAAGCAGGGAAATTTTTATCTCCCTGCAGGGAAATCTGAGAAAGTGTCCAAAGTTCATAGAGTGGAGACAATGCAACCACTTCAGAAAGCAGAGCAGGAATTCCACTTTTTGGAAAACACTGAGTAACCACTATAAAAGCATTTTCTGGAGGGGCAAAGCAGGCACGGGGTTCCRAATGATACAGCCACCTTTTATATCGCTAAAGATCAACTGCAGGGCAGCATCCCTGAAACTTGTTAAAACAAGACAGTTTGCTGATAGTTTCAGATGGTGGCCTGTTCCATTTTAATCTCTGACWAGACCTCTGCCAGCCAGGAGCTGACGCTCTGAATCCACTGTGTCTACMCCCAGAAACTGTATATATAGCTTAGGTCTACGTTGTAGCTGAGGTGCTGAGCTCTGACTSCTGCTTCAAGTTGCCTGCCCTGCAACAAATCTCCTTCATCCTCAGGTTGCTGTGAATGAAATCTGTCCCTAAGGTTATCTTTGGCTCCCACTTCAGCTCTTGTCACTCTAGCAGCTGAAGGTATAGTCTAATATCAAGAACCCTACTACCAGCAAAAAATCCGTCAGCTCCATAGAAGGTTTTCTGTCTCCAGATGATGGGAAATCTCACAGAAAYGTGTGGTGACATCTAGAGTAGACCTCTCCAAAGTCCCCCCATCAAATAAGTGGAAGATTTAAATTCAGAGCAAAGGATTAGACAACAGACTGTTTATCTCCCAGTATAGGGGAGCAATTAGATGAATTTCAGGGCAGAAGGTGTAAGCACACAAATACTGTAGACATGCTGTCCTTTAGCAGGGCAAAGCTCTTAGTGCCACAGTCTGGGACAGATTACACTCCTTTATGGGGCTCTGCCTTTTCTGCTCATCTTGTACTAGGCTTGCTATTCTAGGACAGTATAGCAGGAACCATGTCTTCTACATGCAAAGCTCTCTTCCAAGTGCAATGCAAGCTCTGAAGGCAAGAGAATGAAAATAGGTGAGTGATGGGGAGAGACAACAGGAGTGGAGCATATGTGAGGAGGAATGGACTAAATTTCTATGCTATTTCTATGCTATTACCTGCCTGGGAGAATTACCCATATCCATTTGATTCCCCTTCTCTTCTCTGGCCTGTTGCCCTACTCCTACAGAGTCCAGGAATTAATGCYTCTTCAGCCAGAGTAATGGACAAGTTGCTGGACCAGGGTTTCTGGTTCTGTCATGGAYCACGTGAAAAAGAGAGGATGTGAGAATGACCTGGTAAAGTTCTTACAGCACTGAAAAAGGCAGCTTGTTCCACTCCAAAGTCCCAGCCCAGTTCTGCCCCTGCCAGCTCACTGTTGCCTTTGGCAGCACCATAGTCTGAGCGCTTCCCAAATCTGTATGGACTTAAGAAAGGCTTTAGAAACAAGTACAGAGGCAAAGAGAAGGTAAACACCGAGCAGGGAATTTGTGGATAATTCCCAAAATAAGTACTAGTTGAGTATTTTCAGCATATGGACACCCTTTAGTCCTGTGAGGGCCACCTTGCCTATCAGGCTGCAGGAAGGCAGCAAGGAAGGAGCAGGAGAGCACTTCTGAGGAGCCCCTGCAGTCCCTCCTGGCTACATGACTCACTTGAGCACTTCCATCCCCAGCATCAACACAACTCCCRGTCTGATTTCTTGATCTCATTCCTTGTCTCCATAGAGATCTTCACCAGAACTCTGCCCTCATCCCAGTTGCTGAGTTCCCTTGCTGGGAGGACAAAACCAAGAGTGCTGTGCAGAGAGACCGGCAGTGCACTACAGAGGACTTCTCTACTTCTCTCTGAACYTGCCTTCCGAGCTATAGCACATCTACAGCAGACTGTAACCACAAGAATCCATCCTGTGTTCTCACACGGAACAATTCATAGAAGTTGGGGCATYAGACCTGCAGAGTCAGTGCAATTCCAGCAAGATCCGGGATTTGCCATTTCCTGCCCCAATGTGCTGTGCAGGGCTGCTGTGCGAATGTGAACTAGCCCCTGAGCTCCACCCCATAGCCACCGGATAGGCACAGTGGCTGAGGAATCCCAAAGACTTTTAAGATACAGCAACAAAAAGGCTTTCAGAACTGAAATAATACGTGATGGCCACAGGGCCACATCAAAAGTGGAGGCCTTTAATTTGATCCTTGCTGACACCCAGTGCATAACCCATCAGCATCTTGGGGACACATCCAAGAGCTCCCCTCARATCTCAGCTGCGGAGAGTCAGACCTGAAAGGCAGGAGCCTTGSGCTGCCCCGAGCCCTGCGGGCTCCACTCTCCCAGCAACAGCCCCGTGGCCTCTGGTAACCCCCAGGCTTGCTAATGCAGGGTTCATAAACTGCTCTGACATCCCCATGGAAACCAAGCGTGAGCTCATAAACAGGGGATTAGCACCTCCTAACACGGAGCAAGGCGCGGGAGGCCACGGGAGGCTTTCAGCTTGCCCACCAAAGGCCAGGGGCCACTCAGCCCCCGRAGGGGGAAGAGCACAGGAAGGGCAGGCTGAGGGCGAACTGCTAAGCACAGTGGGGACGGGAGCTGAGGAGGGGGCACAGAGTGAGGAAGGCTTGTGACAGGCTGCCCATCTCCCCCTCAGCACGGGGGCCCATCCTGGGCACCCTCTGTGCTACCTGCTGCGTGTCGGGAGTCGGACTCCCTCACTGGGGCATCCTTCTGTGATAGCCCTGCTAGTGATGAGGAGGTGTGGGTGTCTGAGGAAGAGTGGCCACAACCTAACAAGTGCCACAGTTTTAGCTCTCTGTGGAACGAGGTGTGGGATGTCTTTAAAACACTGACATGAGAATGCAGTGACACATAATCCTTCTCCAAAAGACTATGCGTACTCCTTACGGGCCCTGTTGCCTGAGGCTTGCTCTACCCAGTTACAAAGAACTGCTCTTCCTCCTCCAGATTAATCMCAAGGAAAGACAGGCTGGAAGACAAGACTATTGACAAGCTCACCTGTTGAGCTTGGGTTTCTTGGGAACATGTCCTTCRGGAAGCCGAGGCCTGTGGTTTGGCAACAAACCTGAGACAGAAAAAGAAAGGTATGAGAAGATTTTGCAGTGCCTCCTTGCCTCCACAGCACCCAGAAATTACTTTTCATCTCCTCCTTGTATGCCAGGCAGCTCAAACATCTACTGGGACAGCACAGCAGAAACTCGAGCACAAGAAGTGGTACTGTCTCTTTAGTTAGAAGTGAACCCTGACAGAGGCAAGCAAGGAGTTTCTGCTGGATAAACTGTGTTTGGGAASTGATACATAGCCAGATGAACAACCACTTGGGCTCACTGAAGAGGCTTCTAAAGAGCTCAAGGGACACTGGTGTCTAGTCACATCCAGGATGAAAATACGACTACTCAAATTCGTCTTTAACTCCTTAAGTTCACTTAACTTGGACTCAACTCAGCTACCAGATCTAGGTACACAATACCTAGATTCTTAGACTAAGTCTGCCTGGGACGTAGGGATAGGCTTTTGTGCTGAAGTAAGTATTTTCACAAGCTGATACTTAATCATTAATTATTGCAAACTGATCCACTTCCCACATGTTTCTGCAACAGTAGGCTTCTCTCCAGGGATAAATGTTTGCTTCTAAAGTAGAGAACAAGACATAGAAAGCAGAACAGGTAGTTCCTGGCTGACTATTCCATCCCAGCACTTGATGCATAATGAGTCTGCTGAGTGACTGGGCAATGAAAACTCACTAGTGGAGTGGAAGACCYTCTCAAAGGATTTTGTTGGCACCCCCAGAATGGAGTTTATCTGAGGAAGAGGCAAGTACCTGCTCGGTGAGCCATCTGCACACAGACTGTAATCTTCTTGTGCTCCTCCAGACAGAGGCCTGTGACCCTCCGTGGCAGCATTCCTCCATCAGAGCGGATGAACTGACTCAACAGCAAGACATCCTGAGGGATCGAGAGGAGGGCAAATTCATCAGTGCTGCAGCTACTTAAACTGCTGCGATTCTTAGGTGTTGTGCTGACCATCAGGCTGTGTACAGAACTCAAAACAAAGCAAAACAAAACAATAATCCCTTCCTACGCCTTTTGGCTGCAGTTTGACAACAAGTGGCTTTCGCTTGCCGTCACTCTGCCTGACAGCTTAGCTCAGTTAGGTCACTCAGACGGTCCGAGTCTTCCCCTGACTTCACTAGTGTAAACACATTATGTCAGCTGCAAGCTCCGCTACTTCACTGTCCCTTGCTCCCAGATCCTATCGAAGATAATCTGTGTCCTAGGTACTCAGGCACAGTTACACAAGACCTACAGATGGATAGTGTTTATGCAACTTGAAATGCCATCACAGCTGCTATCCTAAAGGTCACAGATACGTTAGATCACCTCTGGCCCTTTCCATGTTCCCTCGGAGCAGGATTGTTCCCTGCTATCTATTCTTCAGTCTTTTATCCAGTTTCCCATGGTGGAACTTCGCTCATGTCTCTCTGGAGGGGTGGAGAGCAGGGAAATGCTCCAAGATCTTGTAGGAGGAAGTTTTTCACAAGGAAAGAACCATGCTGTGATGAGAAAGACCTAATTGAATAAATCAGGGAAAGACCTAATAGAATAAATTGTTATCCTAGTCTTTTGCTTGTGCGTGCATTAGGTGGGGCTGTTAAAGCCAAGCTGGGTGGATGGGGCGCTCAGAGCAGGCTGAGGGTTCGCTGGGATTCAGGGATCATTTAGATTAYACTGCTGTTGACCATTCAGATTAGGAGCTCTAGAAGCACAAAGCATTCTTAATAAAAACACAATTTAAGGGATCTCTAAGATAAGATAATATCAAAGAGCCAGTACAACACATTTTTAAACACAGCAGAACAGCTGTGGGAGAGGGTGCCATTAACCACACAGTAAAACAGCGGGACATTCAGATATGTGCTTGCCATTTCCACACACGACCCWGCTGCTCCTGCACCCCTCAGGCCAGCACAGGCAGGTCCCCTCGATGTGCTGACACCAGCAGAAGCTGGCCAAAAGGGCCTCTGGAGATGCTCTGCTTGTTTTCCCCCATCTGTTAACAGACTCACTGCTGGTTGAGCTTATTTTTCCGCTCCTGCTGTAAACATTTTTATAGTTGGTGTAGCTGGACCATGCGGAAGCTGCTCCCAGGCTCAAAGGGAGCTGCCTGCATGCACCTCTGCAGCATGAGAGAATTCAAGGCAGCTACACCCGCCCCGGTGTGGGGCAACGTGAGAGAAYTAAGAGTACTTGTGGCTTTCCACAGGGGTGGCCCTGACTCTGTCACGTATTTGCGAATCTGCCTCCATCCTATAACCATTCTGTTTTGCAAGGAAGTCCTGGGAGCACGCCTAGCTTCATTCACTGCCCCTGTGAAGGCAAGCAGTCACAAGTCAATATCAAATKAACATCTAGAAAACCCTGCAATCTAGAATTTATACATTCATCCCTATAACTCTGAAATGGGCCACAGAAATTCAGCATGGCTTTCTGATAATCTCCAATTCCAACACTTGTATGCTGTAAGTCAGAATTTAGAGGGGTTTTTTTCTTTCCTTTTTTTCCCCAATCTCATCCCCATTTGTATCATCATCATCACCTACATTTTCGGTCTTCCCTTATCTGGCTTCCTTTTTACCTCTGCTTGTCTAAAATTAACGACTGTTCTGAGTGTTTTTCAGGCCCAGCTCCTTTGAAAACAGACTAATAAACTTCCTGCTGATATGTAATGCCTGCTCAACCAGTGTATGGGGTGGCGTTGCATCCGCAGAACAAGAACAGCACAGCTGGGCAACTTGGAGGGAACTCCTGAGAGGCCATCTATGGGCAAAAGGGAAGTGAAGTGTCCTGGGCCAGTTACCGCCTGGCCTTGCCAATGAGAACGGCAACCTGAGGACCAGTCAGTGCCAGCAGCGTTGGCGGAAACTGGACCGAGGCCAGCCAAGCGGTCCAAGGGCACTGACTTTCGGCCGCTCCTGAAATGCGCTGGATTAGATCCAGGAAATCCAGGCAAGACTCAGTGCCATGTTTTTCCATCTTAAGCCATCCTGTTCCCCAGATCAACAGCTCAATTTGCCTTTCAGCACAAACATCTCACTTCCTTAAGTGAGGAAGAGCTGTTCAGTTCCAAATGCCTAGAAGGAGAGAAACCTTCTAGAATTTTCTATTAGCCTGTTGTATTCCTCTGTGGGGAAGAGGAAAGAGGGAGCTGATGGCAAGTTGGAGGCCCTTCCATTTTTTGTAGCCGTGAAAGCCTGTGCAGCGCCCAGGGTGTGTGTGGTCCAAATGCTTTCTCATATTACCACCACACCTCATGGAATCACAGGGTTGCTATCAAGTGTTTCCATGCAAACAGTGGAGGTGGATATCTCTCAAAGAGAGATATTCTCTCTTTTTCTGCCTCTGAAAAAAMCAAAACCAAAACAAAACAACACAGGAAAATTCATTCTTTGTTATCATCTCTGACCAGCAGATCACCAGCTGACCACCATCTCTTGTGACAGTCCTTTTTTTAACCGAGTCATCTATGTGCTGCAGCTCCAAATTATCGCTCATACTATTTGACTTAAAATGCTGCATGCTGGATGGAAGGTTTGTCTGTTTCTGAAGATCTCCACACTTAATGTGCCAGGTGCCTCTCCCAAATGCATCTTACCACAGGGAGAAGGCAGACAGGTACAGCCAACTTTGTGGGGCAGCTGTGAAGGGAAATGAACAAGTACATAGAGCTGTATGAGAAAAAAAATATCTGGCAAGTTCACGTGGTGCCGTCATGTTCCATGAAATTCACATTTTGTTACAGCCAAGCCTGTAACTATGKATTTGCTTTAATCACTGGACAGCTCCCAAGAGGCTGGACCCAGATTCCCACCCCTGTAATCTGCGGCATTTGATGAAAACAACTTGGATTGAATTGATCTAGGGCTAATTGGCAAAACTTGCAGTTTGGTTTCCCCTACTGCCAAAGGAAGATGACATATTTACTGCATACTCAGACTAATGATATTTGAAGTGCATAAGGAGGAAAAAAGGAAAAACAAGTTTAGCCTTCACCTCTAAAAGGGTTGAGTAAACTAGATAAACAAAACACTATGTGCAACATATTCTTGTGAATGGCAACTGAAATGCAAACATGGCATCTGGAGCKGCTTTGACACCCAAGATCCTTGGCGAGTTACCTACATTTCATTAATACTGTCATGTGCCCCAAGAAAGAGCTATTCTGCCTAGATAGTCAAACGAGCATTGGGTTGCACCAGACAAGTCTGTCATTCCCTATTTCATGTTACAAAGAATCTGCTTTTTTTTCACCTGCCTCTTACTCCTGGGAGTGTCTCCAGGCATTTTGTAACATGATTGCAGGTTCCAACCCAGTCACATCCTGACAATGACCAACATCCAATGAATACTACATGGCTATGAAAAAAATCAATTGAGGTCTCATTTTCAGTAGATAGACATACCCAAGCCATAAACAATGGCAATTTGTACCATGGTTTCTTTATTCTGAGCCTCAGTASAGACTAAAGACTCAACAGGCAATGACAACTGCTGCCCTCCACCTCAGGGCTGAGGCAAGCAGGAATCATGACCTGCTAGTGCTCACAATGCCTGTTCAGTTGATTAATAACTTGGGAGACACTGGTCCCCCAGTTCTCTGACAGCTAAACTAACTCATTATGCCACCACTTTAGACTGGGCTAGTTGTACATGACAAAAGGAAAGTCCTATGAGGTCATACTACCCAGCTCCCTCGGGGGCTAATTCAACATTTCCCCTTTCATGGTGCTCGATTCTGCCCAATTATAAGCATCCCAAGCAAAAAAAGCTCACACTTTCCCTTCTATGCAGCTACCTGATCTCAGATTATTAAATTATAAATCTCAAAGGAACCACCATGATCCATTTATTCTAATCTCTTATCAAGCAGATTATGTTGTATGAATGAGGATACAACCTCAAGAAAAATAGCTGTTCTCAATTTAAAGACTTTTAAGCCAATTACAACCACYGGTGACTAAATTGTGTCACTGTTTAATTACCAACAGTTGTATGTCTGCATGYTAGTGTTGGAGTATTTCAAGATTCTGCTACCCATCACCACTACAGCAAAGAAAAACAGCAGAGATGGCTTTTGTGCAGAAAATGGGAGAATTTTATTCACTTGAACATTTCCAAGCCTGAAATCGTGACTGGTACCAAGCATTCACAAACATAAGAGACTTATTCAAGTAGAGGAAGCAAGATGCTCCAGAAACGAAGTTTCTCTTATTTCCCATCAGCCCCAGGGAGGAATGCTTCAAAATACTGAGGTAGGAACTTTCCACAATTCTGATTTATCAGGTCACAGTGCTCTCTAGCTTTTTGTCCATGTGGTCCCCTGTTCTGCAGCAAGAGTAGCAGATATGTACGTAATCAAGATGTATAATACATTCAAAACTGACATGACAACCAGGAAGGACATGTTCCCAGCTTGTTTGTCAAGAACAGAATTTATGAGGAAAAATTTCAACTCAAAAATGATTCTCAAGATTCTGGCTGAAGGATCTCTCTTATTTAGTTTTCTCTTGCTTCCCTAAAGAAATCAAGAACTAAAAATCAAATTGAACTGAACTACGGAAGAAAACACATTATCTTAGTTCATTGCACAAACACCCACGGCTCCTACACCACAATCTCCACTGGGACCAACAGCTTACTTCTAACCCTGAAACTCAGGCTCTACAACRCAACAGAATTGCCTAAAACCACTTCATTTGTTCTCAACAGCCCTGTTATTCCTATCTGCAGCAGACAGCAGTAAAATGTGAGTATTAAATTTCAAAATGTAATTCACTCCCACTGCTCATTTCATCCCTGGGCATCAGTTTATAGTCTCTCTGGGGTTACCATGACTCATGGAGTGCTTGCCGGAGATCGGCACAGAGCTAGCTAGTCTAATGATGCTGTTGACTCCTTGCATTTATAAGTCACATGAAACTAAATTAACCTTAGAAAAGTATTTCCCAGTGTGAATAATCTGTTTTAATCACAGCCAACTTCAGCAATTAAGGGGGAGGAATCTTGAAAGAAGTCCGTGCATTCACATATGGGTAGTACAAAACAATTTTATAGTACTTTCCCCTCCTTAATGCTTTTTTTGCCATTTATTCTGATTTATTATCCCATGAAACKTCAGTATATTTTTAGGTCTCCCAGTCTGTTGTGAAAATCAGACCAGGGAATATCAGATACTTTCTTCCACTCTTTTTCATTGTTTAATATCATATCCAGCCCTAGTTTGAATCATTGACAACATTCACATCCTAGATAACTTTATTTCTGTAACACAGGCTCTGAAACACACTGATTTGCTATTTCATTTAGATCTCAYATCTGTTGTTTTATCTGCCTGAAGTAATTTTGAATATTTTATCTGGCACTAGTTTTGTACTCATGTTCTTCACAACTCATGAGTCATAAGTAATCCTATTCAGTAGGTGATTTGTGCTTACTCTTTCAACACCACTGTACTAAGAAACTGTCCACATTTAAATTAACAAGTAGTAATCATCCAAATTATTCTCTTTCCTACCTCAACTGGTCAGTATTTCACTTGTGATTTTCAAAGCATTTGTTAACTAATTCCTTACTTTTTTCCCAGGCTTTTACAAAATCCTGCAAGTGAAGTTATATATTTGTTAGGTAATTTCCTAAATGTTCTGAGGGCTACATGCAGTCCAGGCCTTCTGGTCTGTAACTAATTCAACACAGTTATTTTTGTACCTGTTTCTCTTGTTTTGCAGTAGTCATTGGCAATACTGCCAGTACTGCCTCATTATTCCAACATAACTTTTCTCTTTTTTGTGTGTGTGTTAGGAACGCATGCAAACAGCTTAGTCATACTGTAGCCGACCTGGCTTTTAGTCCTCATTACTTCTCATTAGTGGACTTGCTTTCTCACAAGTTTTTCTTTTCCTCCAGATGTATCTGTATCCCCCCTAATCCCATTGGCATTAACTTATTCTGCATTTTTTTTTGCCTTATCTTAGTAACAGCATGTTCCTGTCTGGTTTTCTTCCTTTCCACTTCTAGCACTGTGTTTTCAGCTTGCAAGCGGGGCACTTAGTCCTTTTTTAAACTTTGTGTTTGAATGACCTCTTGTAAAGCTACATTCTACATCTTCTATCTCATTCTCCATATTCAAAAGTGCTCTTGACTGCTGTGCTTTTGTTTAAATGTATTAAGGGATTTCCCTGACATTTTTCACACTTAGCTTTAACAACCATCTTGTTAGTTAATAAACTTCTCATTAGTAATTCCTGCAAAATGCCTCARTCAAATCAAATCTGTTTTTCCTTTGCTGAGAGGGATGCAAACACGTAGGGTCTTCTTCACATCCATCAAAAGCTTTAAAAGYGATATAAAACAGTTACTGCCTTAGTGGACAACGACCCAATGAGCAGCATCAGTGCTTTAAGACATATAATGGATCTAGTCAGGTCTTTTGGCCTCTTTGGAGTCAGAAGCAGCTTCAATCAGTTGACTAAATGTTGTTTTCCAACTGGAAACTGCTAGAACTGAAGGGCAGCTGGGCACACTGGAGATATATAGTCTCCTTAGTTCAGAAAGCCAGCTGAAAGGTACATGGACATAACTGCAATTGATAACTCCTCCTCCTTTCTCTCTAAAGGGGTCACTTATGGAAAAATCCTGGAAAAGACTATGGGGAGAAAACTGTAATTTCCAGGATGAATCAAAGKAGTCTGAATGATAACAATCAAACTGAACAGTTGCTATGTAGAAAGCTCTTGTATCCAAGAGAAAAGGAGAGTGGGTTAACTCTCTTTACTATACACAGCAAAACAAGAGAGTGGCAAATTGTACTGTATGAAGATGTGACAGTATTTACCTAGTTACAGGGATGGGGAAACTCTCTGCCATCACACTTACCACATAATCGTACTTATGCTTCAGGTTCCAGCGACAGATGGGACACTGGCCAGAGGGGTTAGGAGGAGTTGGTGCCTCGGGATGCTCTATAATTCTCCCTTCAATCTAAGAAACAATTCAGAGGATAAAATGATCAAGCAAAGATTCCACAGTGTAGACCTCTGTATGCCTCTGACTTGAGGAATACCTTTCACTGAGTTCACAACATACAGATCAGTATTTCACAGATGTTAAGGAGGCAGTGTCTGCATTATACAGTTCACTCCGATTCACACGGAACAAGCTCTTTGGAAAATCACAGACTATAGGTAAAAAAGATAAATCCGAAGGGTATGGAAGACCCATTTGGTAATGGGTCTATAGACAATTCTTTAAAACTAATCTACTTCAAAGTTAGTGTGAATCACTTGCAACATTTGAATTGCATTTGTTGCAGTAACCATTCAGATCATTCCATTTTGAAACTACAGCAACTCTTTAGCCAAAAGCCTTAAAAGTGTACTGAGGATATGAGAATGTCAGAGCAGCAGGTGCATGCTGTAGGCCAAAATACATAGGTGATTTCTGGATTATAAAACACTAATAGGGAAAAATCTGAGCAGAAGTCAAATTGAAAAAAGGCCTGTTAAAAATATGTTTGTAGGAATTTCATTTAATCTTAATCTTGTCCGGTTTCATTCTCCAAAAAATAATCCTTTGCTTTTAGGARAGTATTTTGCAATCATTTCTATATCACTACAGATTGGTGACATTTAAAACTCAGTATTCTTAAAAGTAACAAGGAAAKAAATCTCAAAGTCATGCATGAAAAGAACTTGAGAAATTTGTTTTCTAAATGTGGAAGYGTTGAGAATATCAAATCTATATATGTATGTGCATGTCTTTTTTTTTCCTTTGAGAACTTACGAATAGAAGCAAGTACTCTCTCAGCTTACAACTTAATAGAGAGAAAATACAATCAAACTCAGCCAGCTTTTCTTCAGAACATTTGGGGAGTTTCAAAAGGTCAAATTAAAAATAAGAAATAGCTTTTGAACACTGTCAGCCTCACACACTTCAAGAAAACTCCTGAGATACAGGAAAAGGGAGGTATAGAACATAACGTGGAAATGCTGTGCCAGAATTATTCCTTTATGYGAGGGTTTTGCATGCAGCAGAGAGCTTTAAAATTCTAGCAAAGACTGAGCTAAATCTGGATTAATAAGTTCTTTGCTGCTCAAAACAAATCCAAAAGAAATTCTAGATATTTAATAGAAGCCTCCCACACTTCCACAGTGTGCCACATTACTTTTAGGAAGAACCGATTTAGGCTGAACTGTCACATTTTGCATCTGAAAAGCTGTGAAGCAAGAAGATTTTCCCTAAGTGTGTATGGGACACTGGCATCCAGATGAGCTGTCAAAACCGCTTTATACCATGGAGGTGTCTGTAGTTGAAGCATTCTCAGCATGTCAAAAAACGGAAAAATGTACAGGTTTAAGTAAGCCTCCTCGCCCTTCTCCCATGAGACAGTTTTACAGGAGAAAAATAAAAAGTAACTATGGAACATCAAAACATAGGCTAGTCCCTAATTTTTATTCATAGGTGAAGTTATTTTCTGGGAAGCCATGGTAGGGGTTCCCTCAGGGTATCAATCATGGRAAATCTGGCTTCAGATTGTATTCTGAGAGCAATTGAACTTTGGGAATAAATAAAAATTCAATACATGTCAATATCAACTTTTCCTGAGCTAGATTTCAGAATAGAGAATTGGGGGTAACTATTTCCCCCCTCTAAGGACTCTCATATTTTAGGGCATTCAGTTTTTATTCTTCTGTTAACGAACTATGAGGGAAACTACAGGAAAACAAGGGCTCTACGTTCTCAGTATGCTGATGAAATCCAGATTTCCCTCCAATTCATTCATCTGGTTCATCTCAAACMCTTCCTTCAACACTGATAAAAGCAAGAGCATATAGGATGATGAAGATACAGAAAAATCTGATGTAGTGTTGGTAGGATAAGTGAAGTGACCAGAAGATATGCTGAGGAAACACATCAGCCCTTTAGTTCATCAGTTCACACCATCTGTTCAAAATTTTCTCATCTTAGGGCACTGACACATTCTAGATTGATGTTAGGATATTTATTATACAGTGGAAATATCCAAATCTCCCCTTTGCTTATACAACTGACTAAGGAGTTGAGAATTATTTTTCTAAAGGGTTCAGCTACTGCAATGCACACTGTTGTTCATGCCTAAATTAATGCACTAGGCCTGTGAGATTATTATATATTTCCCTTTCAAAACATGAACTGAGCGCAAAACACAGCAAAAGACTATCCCCATCCGTCTTTACTTCTTGCCCCTTTTACTTTTAAAATGAAACACTTTTGGCAAAAAATGTATACTTTGCTAGCTTTGGCCAAACCAGTTGTATACTGTAAGTTCTTCTCTAGGTATCTGGAAAAGGATTAGTACTTACACCCTTGCAAGGAAAAAAAGAYTTTCTACCATATCTACTGTTACTTCTTAAACTTAATTTTGTTCATTAACTAGATGTCTTGCTAGTTTCAGAGTTTAATTTTACATYGGATATACTCCAAAACTTGCTCCACACAGGTTTCAAACAGGAAAATATTCACTAATCTAAATATGGACAAGGAGACTTAGATTTTCAATGGCATGCATGGACAGGTKTTGTCTGTGCAGTATTTAATGTAGAATTTTCTAGACAGTTCCAAATACTTATTTCTCCACTCTCCAATCCCTTTGGTGATTACRCATTTCAAAATATCTGCATTGCTTGTTTCTAACAAAAGAATAGACAGTTCAACATTAGCATATGTAATGTGAACTGAATAATCTGATCATCTTATTTTCCCCATAACTTTTACGCTTCTTCCAAAAACAACACATATTTTGATGAGTCAATGTTAATGAAACAAAGTTATAATTCTGTTGCTTTGGTTGTTTTATTTCCCGTAGCTAAGACGACTCTTAGCTGTAGCTATGAAGATACTCTTTATCTGCTKCTTCAGAAACCCCGTTGAATTTCCAGAAGCATTCTCCTTCTAGGATTTAGGGCTTTGCTTCGCTGATATGCTTTTGGGGAAGAAATACACTACTCTATGTTCTTTAGTGCAGATTTTGTATTACCTACAGTCATGACGGCACATGCGCAATTCTGCCTCATTAGCGAGTATAACACACATCAAAAAATAAAAAGGGAAGTACGTGGGAGACGCAGAACAACCGTGAAGCAGCACRTGCTTCACAGAGGTGAAGCGTGCAGGCAGCCTTGCTTTGCTCCTGCCCACACGAGCTCAAGGAGCAGCAACTGGCTWTRTCTGCAGAAGGAGGGTGCCTGGGAYGARTTGCCAGGTGGGTGTCYGGTTCYGAACGCCTCCCATCGGGGCTCCCGGGATTACCAGCTGCAGGGCAAGGTGGCAGGTTTCCCACATAGTGCTCACAGGAGGTTCCACTCATCCCAGCACCAGAAAGGGGGGAGGATGATCCGTGCACTTTGCAGCCCGGCCATCCACCTGGGCACATGCAGGTGCAATGCAGGTTTATGTTTGTTTTGCTCTCATATCCTAGGGTTGTTTCCCATTCGTCCTCTCCCTCTCAGGACTCCAGGAGCAAAACGGGATCTTTTTGAATGAGGAGAAAGCAACGGGTAACTCTTGGGGAAAGGCAGACTTACAGTGGTCGTGTTGCCCTCGGTCACTTCCACAACTGCAACGAAAACAAAAGATGGAAAATAAGATTCACCCCGAGAAAGGCGAGCTTGCGTTGGAAGAAGAGTGAAAATAAACCCAGAGATATCTTGAGCCCCACTGCCTCCCCTAACGACCTCTCCGGCTCGCAAGGGGACGCGGCGAAGCGGCACGAGGGGGCAGCCCCAGTCCCAGTCCCAGCCCCAGCCCCAGCCCCGCGCCGCGCCCGGAGCCCGCGGCCCGCCCGCACTCACCCTCGCGGAGGCCGCGGGCCGGCGGCGAGACCCGCGCGCTGCCGGCGAGGCCCGCGAACAGCCGCCGCAGGGCACCCCCCAGCACGCTGGGCGCCGCCATCTTGGTTGCGGCGGCGACACCGCTTCCGCCTCCGGGGCAGCGCGGGCGGGAAGGCGGCGCGCCCGCCCGGCGCCATTTTCCCGCGCGGCCTGGGGGTTGGGGAGAGCGGGTTGGAGTTGTCTCTATGTACTGAATATGTTCCTAMTGGGACAGCTTTTTAAAATTAATTAATTAATTAATTTTAAAATTTATTTTCCCCTTAGCTTTTTTTTTCATATGTAGAGGGTAGTTTAGAGGTGGGACAGCACTTGCGGCTGTTTTGGTGTCCCCACTTGTAGCTCAGGCTGCTGTCAGCCTGTGGCAGCTCCGTGTTACGGAGGCTTGAGCTGCTGCCCTGGTGTTGCTCTCAAGTCTGTGCTGAGGGTGAAGGAGCAGGGACCGCTTTGGTGTAAGCTGGTTTGCAGGAAGGCTTCTCTGCCCGGATGTTCCCAGCACAGACTCAGGCTTCAGAGAGTTTGGCGCAGTCATGGAGTGCAGCGAAGGGGCCAGCCCCACATCTGCCTGTGTCCGATCCACATGTGCTAGTGTTGCGCAGCTCACCACGGCCTTGCACTGTGTCATGTAGCTCTGCAGCCAACGTCTGAAGCAGTCAAGCTGTRCACATTAACAGCCCTACCTGAACGTTAAGTTGCCCTGCTTTAAAAGATTCCAGTTTTTGCATGAATGTCACTTGGCAGCGGGGCGTTCAGGTGCCTTGTAGTTTCTGGGGAGTGCYCTTTTTCCATCATCTTGTTTAGCATGCCGATCTCTCTTAGCTTCTTTCTGCCTTTAGGTGGAGAGGGAGAGAAAAGGAGAATGGATGGCATGGCGGAGCAATCGTGAGTTAGCCTAGGAGTCCGTGTTGCAGGGCTGTRTGAGACGTGGCCAGCAAAGGCGATACGTTCGATGGTCCATTGCTGTGTCTCCGTGACCAGCTTTTTGGCGTGCTGGAGGTTGAGCTGAGCCGTACTCAATAGCAAAGGCCATTGACTGGCTTTCCAAAGTGCTTGGAGACTTTCTCTTTGTCATTTGAACACTTTGAAAGTGGAAGCGAAAGCTGGAAGCAAAACTGATTGCGTGAGAAAAATATTTGCCTCTTGTGCATCTGCAGTCATTTGTGCTATTCTCTTAAATCGGAGATCAGCAGTATTCATGCAAAGCATGAAAGCACTTTTCTAAGTTTCTAGGTAAAAGATGAATATAAATAGTGATGTAAAATGCAATAATATAAAGTTTGTTASACTTTTTATAACCCAGTTTGAAAACACTTGTTACACCGATTGGTGGTACGGCACCAAAGTTTTGCCTCTTCGTACAGTTAATGCTGCGCACAGGCGGGTCGTTTGAGTGGTGTGATCCTCCCATGAGACTGCAGAGCAGGGCCGAGAAGAAATTGATGCARATCTCTTCCGTGGCGATTGTAAGCACTCGACACAGGGGTTTCCCAAAGAAGTGGGAACGGAGGCAGGGTTTTTCAGCAGGCTCTGGTGCGCCGGGCCAAGCAATGGAGACAAGRCCGACTTGGGTTACAGAACGCACGRATGCCAGCRGACAGAGCTTTTCCTCTCCTGCTACRTAGTGCTATATAGCTGTTTCTGGAAGCAGAGTGATCTTTAACTTGTCCAAAAGCTTAAAAATAAGAGCCAAACAAAATATTTACAAAATATTTTATGTAGGGATAACTTCCTTATGAGGAGAAGAAACATTGCTAGGGAAAGTGATATAGTGATGTCACATTTTTATGATTTTTTTTTTCATTATATATAGAATTTTATCCTCGTTAAAGGAGTTTGGCTGCAACAGCTTGACAGRGAAGTTTATTCAGTGTTTTAAATTAAACCAAATTTCTTCTGGCTGGCTTTTCTTGTGTGATAGGGAACTAAAGGGCTGAGTGTTTCCAGTGGGATGGAAAGCAGCACTTGGTAGCACAATGTTGGCTCACCGTGGCAAAGATGGGGAGACAGAGAAGTGTTAGGGGGATATTCAGCAATTTCTCAGCGTCATTTGACTTGTATGAAGGTGTTTCAGCAGCGCCTGAAGGAAGATAGCTGCTTTCCCAAAGAACTAGAGTCTGGGTAGGGTGAATCCCGTCTTCTGCCAAGATGTTTTTCTTGCTTTGTGYGTTCTACAATAGTGGTTAGCAATGCAGACCATCAAGTCCCAAGGAGACAAACGAAGCATGTGCCAATTTGGGCTGAAGCCCATCATCCCTTTCCAAGTTTGGAAATTTGACATATTTCTGATTTCTTACAGATTTTCTCAAGTGCTTTTTTTTTTTTTTTTTTTTTGGGTCAGGCCCTTGTTTTCATATGAAAAGGAAAATGGTGCTGCACTCTACGTCTATGTACAAAAGAGAGAAAATAAAGTTACTTTCTTAGGTCTGTTCACCTGTAGCCTGTGTTTTGTCAGCACTGCTTAGGGTCCAGTTTAGATGGAACTGGATGAGACACTTGAAAGGAGTGGAGCAGGATGTCGCTGGTCACTCAGGAATGAAGTGCTTTCCCTTTTGAATTGGTTTTAAACTTGTGGTCTGAAGAGCAGGGTTTGTTGCAAGGAAGCAAGTATCATTTTTCTAGATGAGAAAATAATATCTTAATCGTTTATGGCATCTAAAGAGATATTATGGCACTGTTCTCAAAGAAATGGTATTCCCTAGTTTAAACTGCTTTGGGATGAGACATTGTGGGTGTTCTGTGAATCTCAGCTTTCATTTTCACAATAACTTGTCTGCTTTTTGTTCATGTCTGAAAAGTGGAATATTTTCTTATTCACTSTAGCATATGATTGCCTTCTGCTTCCAGCTACAAAGAAACTTTTCTGATCCTTTGGGCCTTCTCTGGTCCATAGGATGCTAATGCATGACATGTACATATCTGCTGCAGAGCTTACCCGTGCAAAGATCTTGTGAAGGCTGAGGTTGTTCCAGCCAAACATGATTGAAAGTTGTAGAAATTGAGATGGAAAAAGCCATGAGATCATGTAGTTCCCGCGTGTGCTGGTGGACCAGTGCAGGTTTGTTTGCAGTGCTACATTTTTGGTGCTTTCCAGAAGGGGTCACTGCAGGTCAGGGTTCTCTATTTGCATCCAGCCGCCTACTTCCCCTCCCCCTCCGTGAAAAATTAGGAAACCCGAATCTGGCAAGAAGTAGTTTAAAAAATGTCTAAAACTATTGCTATAGCTTGTAATTGGGCGTTGGGTGATCAAAAGCAGTAGAAATGTGTTCAAGACTGACAAGGGATCATCCAGGATTTCGGACTAGGAAATTCACTGACCTCTTAAAATGATTTTTTCTAGCCATRTATGTTTATCAAATATCACAGATCCCAGCAACTAACTGTTCTGGGTCTGCTCGCTTTAAGAAAGAAAGACAGAGGTTCACRGATTTATCCTATCATGTAGTCCCTATTTACAAAAAAGTGCATTATGTTAACATTTTTACGATTACACAAAAGGTATATGGATGATTCAAATTAAATTGCTAGTTGTAAAAGGCAAGTGAAAAAAACCTCTTAAATCTGAATAAGGGAGGAGGATGACTCACAATCACTTTGCATCAAAAAGTGCACTTCAGCATCTGCAACCATTCAGTGCCTTCGCTATACAGAAACYTTTCTGAAGACTGCCAAGTATCCTGAGTCTGTCGGGACTTGGATGCTATTGCAGGCTTCATCTTGTGCAGGTGAACTGAGTGGCCTGTCAGAGAGTAGCTAGATGATTCTCAACAAGAAAGGCTGCCCATTCARCCAACAGCTTCCACCAAATGTCCGTGTTCATGATGGCTGACAAACAGGGGATGACAAGCAGCTGCATTTGGCTAKAGGTAGAGTTGAAAGTTTGAACCAGGAAACTGGATCTCTGATTTCTAGTGCTTTCAAGACATAAGCTCTAAAACTTTACAAGCAAATAGACATTTTTCTGAGACTAGTGAGAAAAAGCTGAAAAATCCCACTGTGTGTGTTGTGTTGAAGGGTGTATGGTTGRACTTGATAATCTTGAAGGTCTTTTCCAACCATAATGATTCTATGATTTGAGAAGGTGGAAGAGAATGATATTGAGACRTTAGTATTTTGAGGTGTAGAGGGAGATAAAGGGGATTGGAGGTGAGRAGAAGGAAATACTGCAAAGAGAATAGGGAAAAGAGGTGGCGCTCTGGTAGGAGAACGAGCAGCTCACTTGAGGGTAACTTGTTCATATTTTCTTTCTTTCTTTTTTTTTCCTCCAGTGGATATGGTTATTTTTGAAGTAAAATAACCAAGTAATAATTTCATTACATTTTCTTCCAAGATTTCAAGCTAAGTATAAACAAGAGAAATCCGGTGGGGATATTAATATAACTTCCTTTTTCAATAGCACTTCAGTTCTGTTTCACCCCTGCTCCTTGTATGTTTCAGCTGGTATAATTCTTATACCCACTGCTTGTGGCATTGCTGACTCCAACTGAAATACCTCATTGAAGGCATTTGTTAGAAGGAAAAACCTTTTTATTCYCAGGTACAAAAAATGGTAAGTTCTGAGATTTTCAGTGTTTAAAAATATAGTAATGGCTTTGGACATTTTGGAAATTTTCCATATGGGCAAGTCAGAATGATGGAAAACAACTGAACCACTGAGATTTGATCTCTGGCAATTAGTACTTGGGCTGTATGGGAGAATCAGAAGGAACAAAGTCTCTGTAACAAYGCCATGGCAATCAGACCGGCACACTTCCAGTAACTTTAATTTTTCCAGATGTTAAGCGTCTTTTTTTTTTCCTCAGGTGAAGGAAAGACCAAAAAGAAAAAAACAGTGAAAAACATCAGTTTGTGAGTGATGGTTGGCACAAAGAATACCATAATACCATGTGTTTAGATAGCAGTTTGAGTGAAACACAAGCAGTGTTAATTTGCATTAAATGAAGAGAGAAGGATTATCTGGCCTATGAAGCTACGTTTGTCTCTTTAGATGTTTCCAGGCTGGATTGTGAGTCGTCTTTCTTGGGGGAAATCTTGAAAGTCCAGGGCCAGCTCCCTGTGTCAGGTACATGCTGGTGGCTGCAGTGCTCATCACCGTTGACTGCGTTGCCGTCACTTGCCACCAAACCTGACATTTGTCAGAGMGAGAGTGGGACATTGTAGGCAAAAGCAGCGATCCCTGATCTTTCCTGTTGGCAAACTGAGGGATTGCTGTAGAAACCGCTTCACTGACACCTTATACACTGATAAGCCTCGTGTTCGCCGTCTCTGAGTACAGCAGGATCCTCAGCTCCTTGTCACAAGTTGCAGCCATACTCAGCACTCAGCCCGGGATTTACACTGCACTGTCTGAGCTAGGAGTCAAACACCTTGGCCTCAGGTGAAATGGGATTTTCATAATAAGGCATAGAGTCAGGACTGAAATCATTTGCTGGAGAGACTGTCAACTGATTTTTTTAGTTTGTGAGCGCCATAGAGGCTCTGTCAGAATGGTGAATTATGCAGTCCCTTTGCTTTCCTCCCGTTTTTTCAGTCCATGACTTTAGAGTCAGGGAAGCCCATACTGTGCTCTGAAGTTGGACCATCATGGGATGTGATGGAGAGATCTCCAGCAGGGCTTTCCTCTTATGGCTCCTCCAGCCAGATGGCTTCAATCTACTGACCAATTCTCTGTGCTTTGTGTGAGGTCTGTGTGCAATTGAAATGGAGCCTGTTCTCGGCTAGTTTTGCCTTTTCTTTGCCTCCCCTCCCCCACATGCATACACATTCCCAACTGACCCTTTTCATGCTTCCCCTTTTCTCTAACCATTAGGGGAAATTATGCTGGCACCATATAGCAAATATATCAGCTGGATTTGCCTCAAAGCCCTTAGCTTCTGGAGGCTTTCAGTCATCCAGCTCTTGTGAGCAGTTCTGAGAAGAGTGCTTCCTTAGGCAGCTTTGCTGTTAATGCACTTCTCAGATTGGTGTTTCTTTGCAACACTGCTGTTTGCCAGCAGCTTAGGAGGTTAGAACATGGCACTAACTGTGCACCTTTTTTATTCTTTACATTTTCTGGTGCAGTTAGCAACAATGACTAGTAAAAACAAGGACTGCCTTTCTCTCTATTTAATAGTAGTACTGAATCTACAGTGAAGACCAGACAGTAGAAGACAGTCTTAATTGTAGTAGGACATCTCTGTTTTGCTTTAAACATCTGCGGGCTTGCTTCTTGGGTTGGTGCAGTGGAAGAAAATCAGGCTAAAGTGGAGTGTTAACTGGTCATTGTTAATCTATTAAATCAGTTTTAATTTATTGCTAATTATATGTGCTTTCTGCTTTATACTATATTGTATTGCATATTGTTTTTTCAGTAGGCATTTGTTCAAGCAGTATCCAGATCCAGAGGAATTGTTTTCTTTCATTAATTGGTCACCTGGAAGAAGCTTGGTGACAGCTGAAAAATAACAGCAGCACTTGAACTCCTTGCCAGTCAGGTGAAAACACAATATATTTTTGCATTTCTTATGGCTTTCTAATACAAATCACAGTCAATTGGATACTTTATCTGTTTAGAAGTAAGAGTAAAGGAATTTCTCCTGTGGGAAAAAGAGGATGGGACCACTTTTATGACACTTTCTAATTCCTCTGATACTTGGAACTGTAGGGACTACATAAGCCTTTGCCGTATTGTAAAGCTCAAGGAGCTTTTGCTCTGCTTGTGATTACCAAAGTGTATTGCAATACAGTATTTCCTTTCATTATGTTTTATTTTGTTTCTTTCAGTTCTTTCTGAGAATGGCATTTAGTGTGTGTCTGGATGAGTGATAACTACAAGCAATTCCTGTTTTGATATTTGAGACATGGAAACAAACTACCCTCCTGACCCCAAATATGCCTGTTTCTGGTACCTTACAGATCTAGTTTATAGACAAGAAGGACTTTGCCTTCTTGTCCTCCTCCCTGGCAAGTAGCAAAACAAAACTGTAATCTCACAGAGTAAATCAGAGAAGAATATGAGCTTGGCATACAACAAGAAAGCTGAGATGGTGCTCGGCAAAGATGAAAGTGAGATACCGATGGCCAGAGTTTAACTGGGATTTCATAAAACATGCTGTTCTTCACAATTTGGCTAGAGTTTGATAGTTTCTTTTAATGAGTCTGACAAGACGATGGGACTTCAAACCATTTGCTTTGCAACTGGAAAAATGAAGTAGTGAGATATTCAGAACAGCACTTGAACCTTTTGTGTCTTCTTCTGAGAAGCAGCAATTCAGCAGCAAGGGAACAAGAGCCTCTCGCAGTCATACAAGCACAGTTCAGCAGTAAATCAGCTCAGCTGCAGGCCTTCCCACATGATGTTCTTTAGTTGCCACTGGGGAGAATTCTGCTCATCTCCAGACAAGATTTTGACTCGAATTAATATTTATTTCCGTTTTTACAGATGTGCTGTCCAGTGATGGATGGGGTGTGTTAACCTTCTACTTTTCACACCTGGTCCACACCTGTTTGGGACCTCACTCCCTGACCTGCTGGGCCAGCAGCTCTTCAGCTTTGCTGGATCCCAGATCGCATGCCAACTGAGGGTGGTGAACAACCTTGAAACTCTTGGCCAGAAGGGTCTTTGTTTCTAAAGTCAGAGAGGTTGATAGGGTTTGTTTTGTTCTTAAGTGAATATTCATTCTCATGACAAAAACATTTCACAATAAGCCATTCCCATTTGACAGTTCTTTGGCAGCACATGTGTGAAATAAATTGTTTAGCTTTTTTTTTTTTTTCATCCAGTTCTTAGTGGGCAAGTAGCCTCATCTTGAAAAGACATTGGGCTTTCATTGCTTTTATTGATAATTTAATCAAAATAGCTATGGACAAAATATTCCTCAGTGATCAAACTCTCTGGGGATCTAGAAGTTGATCCTCCAACTAACTGTGAGGAAACTTGTTCTCGTTTTGCTTGCACAGCTCCTTTGGATAAGAAAGGGATTTTGGTCTCTAGGGCTTTAGATACAAGAGCATGAAATTCAATACAAAAATTTAAAAGGCAAAAACAAATGTCATTGTTTAGAATCCTGTTATGGCATGTTTTTTTCATTTGCACTGTGGGGGCTTTAAATATTAGCATGTGAACACTAGCCAGATTTGGGTTGGTCAAAACTGGAGAGGACTCTGAGGAATTTCAGAGAGACATGGCTAGGCTCACTGAAAAAGCAGTTCAATGGCAAAGCAAGTACTCTGTAAAATGCTGCAAGATAATGCATGCTTTGGAGAAAATGAATCTGCTTGGCCACCTTAAAGTGCTCCAATTTAGTTGTTTTGATTTAGGAAAAGACCTGAGTATCACAGCTGGCAGCTCTGTAAAAACTCCAGCTCTGTTTGCCCATCAGCATTACTGAGAATATACTTGACTGGGCAGTATGTAAATGGGAAGCATATGGAGAATTAATATAGTTATAATTGGTAGCATAGTTTGAAACCATAATAAACATCCAGTGTCAGGCTTTCAAGCTAATCTCAGTTAATATTTGGATGGTAAAGAGCATACTTAGTGAATCTTATATCTTCCCTGGATTTGTCTGGTGGCTCTTTCTACAGGCCAAAGTCTGAACTACACAGACTTTGGGACTGATGCAGCAGAGCAACCCACATGTTCCACATCTGCCATTTATTTATTTATTTATTTATTGTCTGTGTAGGTTACGAGAGGCTGCAGGTGAGGAGTGAAGAGCATCAAAGGAGCCTTGCTGTGGATCTGAGACTACAATAGGTGAGGTATCACAAGCAAAGGCCAAAGTGTGATTGCAGAGATGGATTATGAGTAGGTAGATGATAGAGCTGCTTATGAATAGACCAGCATGGCATTGGGTGCTATCTGTCTTGGCTGAGAGCCAGCTGCTGAGGTTTATTTTTGGATCCCTGGGTTGGAATGGTAGGAGAGCTTCAGGTAAGCATGAGAAGCGTCTGCAGTGTATGGTGTGGTGAATCCAGGGCTGCAGCGGTAGGGGAAGGAGGAGAACTGCTAGTCAGGAATGAAGGATGCTGGCAGAGCGCATTAGTTAGTGCTGAGGTACTTTTTTCTTCCTTCAGTGCAACTTTGTGGCAATCTTTTCTATTATTTTGCCATTTGCCTTTAAGAATCTGAAGCCCCCGAGCAGCAGGTGATCTTGACTCTAATGGGGAGGAATAAGCTTGGGAAAGTTTCGTTATAAGAGGGTAGGTTGTAAAAACAGCCCTCTTGGCACGTCTTGAAGCTGTCAGCATGATGCTGCCGGCAACCCAGCTGGAGGGGAATGCGGCAGGCTCCGTGCAGCCCACACAGCCTGCAAGCATTATGGGCCCAGGGCGGGTTTGGGGGAGGCGTGCTGGCCTTGCCAGGTGAGGCTGTGCGTGGAAGTCAGGTGCTTAAGTGGCCGTATGCCTCTAATCAAAGCGATCCTTTTGCATCTCAGTTCTGCCAAGGGCTTGAGAGGGGCCAGGAAAGTGCCTGGGTGAATCTGAAAGTGCTGCCGGGCTCATCTCCAAGGTACAGGGCGCTTCTGAGTGTCCTCTTCTGGACTCTGTTATTTACCCCTTGTGAGATGAAATAGCTCTTGGTAAGAGTGGTTCTCTCTGCAAGTGGCGTGGCCTGAAGGGGTGCTGACATCCAGGCCTGGCTGCTCAAGGAAGAAAATGGCAGAGGTACTGGAGAAGCAAGTGCTGCCAAGACCTGGAATGCTGGTGTGCCCAAGATGTTCTGGTGTCCTGTTCCGGGTCAGTAGCCCTAGAGCAGGGGCTACTGCAAACATTTTCCTCTAGACAAATTGACTGCATTRCTTCCTGTTGGCTTTGCTCCTCTTTCCTTTACATTCTGGGTGGAGAAAATTCACCCTCCACCAGTGCAGGCCTTACATACGACTTTCCTGGAGCTCAGACGGTCAGCCAAACTAGCAGGAGCTTTTTGGAAACAAYGGGAGCCAGCTGAAGTCTTCTTCAGTAGGAACTTTATAGAACCACTCTGAATTAGGAGTCACTTTCAGTAGGCCAAGTCAGTAGGAACTGTACAGAGCTGGCTGGAAAGATGTAATTCCTGATGAGCAGCTCTTGAATGCAAGTCACCTCCTAGATGAAGTAGTAAGGGCCATTCTGGATTGGTGCTGTAAGGAAGAATTTTGTTCTTGAGCAGCTGAACTGGACTGGACTCTTCAAATTGCTCACAACTTTCTTCATCATATATTTAAACCTTCTTCAAACAGGCAGAAACAGATCTGCAGCTTTTGCATAAGGAACAGGAACATTTATTATGCCCTTTGCAGGTGCTTTAAGGCTGGGCTGGAACCTTTTTTGCTCACAGTTCCCATCTAAACCCATTATATAGTCCTCACTCCAGGTATATGGCAGCTTCTTGTGATCTTCAGAGATACTTCTAGAAGCCATTTCATCTCCTAGTCCTCAGAACTGGCTATTTGGAGAGGAGAGTATGTCATATTTACATAACTTCCTGATGTGTGTAGTGCTATATTGTAGGATATGTTGTGCCTGCAGCTGTGCAGTAGCATACATGAGAATGCCCTGCTATGTGTATATTTGTTAAGGCAGTCTGCCCTTTTTCCTGCAGTTATTTTACTTCCTTTTCTTTGGCTTGATACATGTGGTTAGGACATTTGGGTTAGGAGATGGCTCAGCTTGTTGCAGGATGCTTGCAGGCTGTGCAGCTTCTAAAGCAGTAGCTGAACCTTGTGGTTAGGTGAGCACCTGAGGACCCAGGACATTTGAATCCCATTCCCTGCTTTGCCACAGACTTTCTGCATTCCCTTGGCATGTCAGCAAGTGTTTTTTTATACCATTTTATTTTTCCTGTGCTCACGCAAACTACATATTTTTCACAGTGAAAGCTACACTCCAAGAGAAGAGCAAGAATAAGATTCTGCATGCTGGCTGCTCTTGAAGTCCAGAGTACCTGCATGTGGTCCCTGTGGTCATGCTTGAGAATTAATAGCCTGAAGTAATTACCAAATGATCAAAATGATCAAGAGCATAKCTACATTGGCAGTACCCTTAGGGGGACTGTGGTTGGTGTTAGTAGAAATCTTTGCTGGGTACCATTTAGTGGCTCCTCTCTTCCCAGCCTGTGGCCCTTCTTTTGCTTACTCAGGAGTGAAAAACGAGAAGAGCGTAAGATTGCATCAGTTTAAGTGCATCTGCATGACTTTTTTGCTGGCATAGTTACACAAACAGCCCTCCTTGGCTGCATGAGCTTTGCAGGGTGGGACAAGCCTTAGCCTTTGAGTTCCTCAGGGGCATAAGAAGGCTTTCCTTCTTCTTTGGGAAGAGGGGCATAATTRTGTCTGTCTTCCAAGGAGGTCTGTAGGAAGATGAACACACTTAAATGAAGAGTTGCACAAGCTGCAGACGAAGGGACCATTTAAAAACTTTGATAGATACAGTACCATTCAAAAAAGATTTCCTAAGATGTCCAGTCCCTGCCTTATGACGTGAAACACATGCACTGGATAAGTGGAAGTGGAAACACGCAAGATACAGAGAGGTAGTTCAGCTCAAAATGGCTTTGCTATGTTACTAAATATCCCCATGCTTGTGTACAGGAAAGAAAATGTGGAAAGCAGTAGAATCAGTCTGGTCTATCTACTTTTTACTCCTTGCCCAACTTGGACTTTTTTTTGTCTTAATCACTGGTTCTCGGTCTTGGTGGTCAAGTAGAGTAAAAACATAGAAATGGGGATTCTTCAGGGACAAATGTGGGTAATGGCACTTAATTAAATTTGGGATCTTTTAGCTGCTCTTTTTCTAGTCTCTGCTACAAGGGCAGTAGGTGAATCTCAGTGTTCAGTTAGATCAATTTCAAAACAAAACTGTGAAATGGATAAATGGATCCAGTTTTATCACTGAAAGCATCATCTGGGAGAAACAGCGTGACTTGGTCCATCCCTCCACACATCAGACTTTATTCTAGGAGTTTCTTCCAGAATGTCCTCTAAAAGTGACATTTTCTCTAGGCCTGAGAGCTGATGGCCCAGCTGAATTTCTGCTCAGGAAAAAGCCCTTATCCCACTGGTACCAGAAATGAACCTGCCTTGAGGCAGCTTCTCTTCTGTCACTGTTTAACGTCAGGGAATCGTTGGCCTTTATACTTTCAAAGCAGCTTTCTTTTTTTTGCTTGCCAGGCGCTAGGGAACAAGAGGCTCAGAACTGTCTGGTAACACAAGAGCAATGGGTGCCAGGGGCTTTATTGCTAAGGGCATGGTTTAAACAGACTTGTCTTATATGCTGGTGGCGTGGAAGTCCTTAGAAAGCTGTGGAAAGGTTACCTGGAAGGTGACCAGAGACAAAACCTGTGAATGAGCTGCTTTTCTGGTGCAGCTCTGAAATCCTTCTCATGCAAGGTAGTTCGTGCAGATTAAGAAGCCGTAAGTGATCTGCACGTCTTCTTCCAAATTCCTTTCACTGACCTTAATTAATAAAGGTCTGCTGGCTGGGTCTTAATGCTGCCAATAAAATTCTCTGGGAAGTTCTATGTCGTCAGGCAAGTGCTGTGTGTTCCCGTAAGGGACAATGTGCAGCTGAGAGACTTAAAAATATATTTCTACAATGATTACTAGAAAATCTGTGTCATCCCAAGGGATCCAAGTCACAGCAAGTAAAATACAAAATGCATCAACTTTGTCCTGCAATTCATTGCTAGCAGCAAGTTAGAGCACCTTCCGAAAAGCTCAGTTTTCATTCTCAGCTTCCTGAATTTGTTCATCTGTGTGCTTGCTTACCTGCCTGGGTGTGTGGGGCTTGGACAAAGTGCAGACTGTGAGGCCTTTTTCGGAGCTAGGTCCTCCTTTGGCTGTGAGCTCTGCTTGGCACAGGCAGCTGAGGGCAGATAATCAGTGGGCCAAGTGCAGGTCCCTTGTTATGTGGGGCAAGCACAGTGTGAGTTGCAGTATGCTGAGGGCAATTCTCTCCGGGTAAACAACATGGGCTCTTAATGCACTGAAGAATCTAGAAGAAAATGGGATTCTGCTGAGTCCCCTTTTTTTCTCCCTCCTCCTGGGTGGCTGTAGTAGTTTATTGCGGTGCGAGTACAGCTGAGGCATGAGAACTCTGCTACTCTTAAAACATCTTTCCCAATGGGGAAAATCTTTMCTGTCCTTTTACTTTCACAGTCCAGACAATATACATTGAGTTATGCAAAATGGCAGGGATGGAAAAAAAAGCATGAGGAGTGGTGTCTAGTCTCCAGGCCGTTTCCTCCACCCCAGGAATCTTTCCATCCCCTCTCACTCCCAGGGTTGTTATAAATGGTAGAGAGGAACTGAACTGGACTGTGGCATRCAAATCTAACAAATGTTACAGATTTTTTTTTTTTAAAAAAAAAAAATAGTATGTGGTGTACACTGGACTGTGACCTGTGCTGCAAGTGCTCYGGAGAGGGCATTTTGCTCTCCCATACAGAGATTTCAGCCCACRTCTCAGTACAGCTCTGCCTGTGTCCTCTAACGGGAGGCCTTGGTGCATGGGGGCGCGTCCGAGGCGGGCAGAGCAGGGCCGGTGCTGCCGGGTGCGCAGGCAACGGCGTGATGGTGATGGCCAGATAGACTCTGACAGCCTCACACCAATGGGCCACTCTCCTCTACAGGGAGTTTACGAGGCCTTGGCTTGTGTGGCCACCTCTACTTATGAATGAAAATCAAAACCAGATTGATGTCCCCCTCCCAACAGCAGCTGCACAGTTCTTTGCATAAATCCTGCTCCCCTGCCCCTCTCCAGGGGAGCTCCATAAAATAAATGGATTCATTACATGCGGATTTCCTTTTCCTTCTTCTCTGAAGAAACAAAGAGCCTATTAGACACAATATGGAAATGCACACACACATGCACACACGTGCAGACAACATGAAACTGTGCACGTGCGCATGCAGTCTGCAAACGCTCTCATTCTCTCATCTCCATACCCAGACAGTGCCATAAAATACGTGCAGAAAACTACTTCTCCCTTACAGGCACAGCTCTGCCAAACACACAGGCGTGTGTATTCATTCCTGCAGATCTGTAGCTTAAATTCTAAACTAACAAGAACAGGAAAGCCCAAGGCAAGGTGCCTCCTCCCAGAAGGTGCAGCCCTGAAAACGTGCTGAGTGGGGTTGCATTCCTCCACCAAAGCCTCCTGTAGTGCCCAGGAGCTGTATTTTTACCAGGAGTATAAGGGCCCTTTCCTTCTTGCAGCATGGGACATCCTAACCACAGGAGCTGGGAGGCTGCCAGTTCTTTTCCTCCTGCTGACCTGGAAGAGGGTGCTCTGTGTCTGAGAAAAGGCAGAGGGCCGCAGCACAKAAGTGGTTGGGAGCCCTTCATTCCTTCTATCTCCAGGTGGCGGCAATACTGGCACAGAAACGAGTTGGAAAGCACACCTTCCCTGGAAATCTCTGTTCGTTTGCAGCAGCCACGGATGAAAATCCTGCACACTAGGGGGAAGGACACATCAGAGAGCCCTGGCTGGACAGGTTACTCGAAGTTAGGAGTTATGTACATTAACCTTCAAGGTGCTGCCAATGAGATGCTGGCCCCAGGACAAGACTCAGGTACGTGGGTATGTTCACATTGTGTGCTAAACCTGGGTCACAGCCTGGGCTTGAGCACAAGCTTGCTTCTTATGCAAACCTGAACGCCCTCACCCTAGGGTCCGGCTCCCTCCAGCTTCAGTCAGGGMGCCTTGACAGGGTGCCAGGCTGTAGAAACAGGAGGCAAATTACAACAACACTAGAAAACTGATCCTAGCCTTTGCCAACTGCTAATCACCTCTGCTTGTCTGGCAGGAGGTAGGAATGGAGCAGAGGAGAAAGCAGAGAGGTTCCTTCTCTCCCTGGCACCAGCGGATGCTCTTCCTGTGCTTTGGAGCAAGGAAGAAGGATGGTGTGACTGGGCTGGACAGCAGGGAGCCAAGCCTAATGGTGACATTTGCTTGATCAAAGGCTAGGGCAAACCTGAGGACAGTCTGATAGTGAGCTACAGGGAAACCCTGCCGAAGTTCTGGTTTTCAGGTGAAGGAAGTGAACATCAAAATCCTTTTTTCAGCCAGAACCCATACTATTGTGACTTCTTTTTATTCCTCAGAGGGGAAGCTGTGGTGTGAAGGCTGGAGAGCGTAGGATCAGACTGGAGGCTAGACCAGGCGAAACTGAGGGGTGGAAAGAGCAGTGCTGTCGAGAGAAGAAGTTCAAATACACAACCCAAAACCCAAGTCCATCAAACTGTAAATGTTTCAGAAGTGTAAATACATAGCAGCCTTAAGAAAAACAGTAACTTGCATCTAGCTGGAGAGGTCTGAAGAAATCCAGAATGCCAGGAACAGGCGAGTGACAGGCCCTGCAGAAGAGGACTTCTGAAGAGCTGCTGAGCAGAAATGCTGAGACTGAGGGAAGCTAACAAGAAGTAAGCTATGCTGCAGCCTGGTGAGGTTCATGCTGCATCTTATGACTAAGTTAAGTCATATTAGCCCCAAGWTTTCAGACATCTCAAGCTGAACCACAGAGAAATTGTAATAACTTTAAATTCATGAGCTTTTGAAAAAGCATAAATGCTGCATTTTCTATCTTTACCTCTTGTATTCTGAGCCTTAAAGTTGCATTTGAGTCATAATTTTTAGTTTTCCTCACAATTAAGAGGAGTAGAAACTTGTCTTATGTAGAAAACATGTTTCTCACCTGAGCATCTGTCATCAGGATATGAAGTTTTTAGGAAAAACAGCAGCAATATAATGAGATCCACAACAAATCACAAGCACTGGTAATGCTCCTTCAAGTGGCTACAGTTCACTGGAGTCTGCGAGGACTTTGTATATGCAAATATGAAGATAACAATCTTGACCCTGACAACACTAGAGTCTTGGAATGGCCAAAATCCCTTTATGCCAAGATCTTGTTTCTAGTGCTGTRATGCTCTGGTCCTGGCTCTGATGCCTTTGCCAGATGCTTCTGGGGAAGGCGCAAGAACTTTGCGGGAGGCAGATGTAACATCGTATGTTCCACACTTTGGGATCACTTTCTGGTTTCTGTCCATTAGGGATGACATTGYGACAAGGAGCAAGGATTTTAACATTTTTTCTAGAGGTGTTTTTAGCTATTACTTTTTTTTCTTTCTATACATGTAATTGAATCATGCTAAATGCAGTGTCGGGGACTAGCCTGTGTGTGCATGTCTGTGCCTGCGCAGGATGGTGTGACTGCCGTTCCAATGGGAACCTCCAGGCTCTGCTGTAATACATGCAGAGTAATAATATGAACTAGTAATAATTCACACTTAAATAAACCTTCTCCCCCCAGGCAGCTCTCCAGGAGCAACTAATGCTCTGTCTTTCACAAGGTCTGAGACACAGTCCTCCATGGTGCCTTGCCCATGGAGGCTTTGTGGTGAGCTCAGCCCTACAACACAGTGCAGTCTCTGTGACTTTGCAGGGTCCTCGCCCTCCCGATTCTCCGTGGGGAAACACAGAGCACATCATTCTCTCTAGGAACAGCCCTGCTTCTGTCTGCCTCGTTTGTACCTTATCTCTAAGGACATTTGTATGCAGATAGGATCAAAGGATCAGAGAYGTGAGATAGACTGCCTGAATATTCACCAGCAGCCAGGGGCAGGCGGTGCACTTCAGAGCAGCCTATCTTCATCTTAGAAGTGAGCGAGGAGGAGGAAGGGATGTAGGGGMTCCAGTCCTGACCCTTCTCTGACGGTCACCCCTCTTTCTTAGGCTTGGGAGGCACTTGCTGTCCTTTGTTGAACCAGTAGAGCTCCCCACTGAATGGAAAACCCAGCTGGAGATTTGCCTGTGATATCTGACACTCGTAATTCACGGTATGTTGGCCAGTTCTGCAAACTGGAGAAGGAGCGCAAACAACCCTCATGACTTGCCAGCCRTGCATGGGGTTCGGTAGTCACACTGTGTGTGGGCTCCTCGGGGAGGAAGAGCTTTTCCAAGCAGCGATGAGGCTATGATGAGGGTGAGGGGTGGGAGTGGGAAGACGTGATGGCTCCTCGCTTTGGATCCGAGCAGAGAGGCAGGCAAGGCTCGATAACTTGCAGATTTGCTCAGGCCCTGGAGCTGGTGGGGATTTGAGGTGAGGAGCCAAGTTGCTGGCAAGGGAGCCAGTCTGCTGGCAGAGTGGAAGAAGATTTCTGCCTTTGCTTGCATGGGGCTTTTCCAGCTTCCTTCTTGCCACAGGCTGCCTTCAGGGACTGAGAGTGCAGCTGCCACCCCAGAGTTCAGTCTGTTCAGGCTTCCTTTCAGAGCGCAGCTCGTGGCTGTGATTACCATAGCCCTGCGCCTCCGTCCCTCCCTGCTGCCTAAGTTCAGCTGTTCAGACAAGTGGAGGCTCACCTGGAGGTGGGTGCAAGTCCTGCTGCGGGGAGAGTCCTGGYGCTGGCAGGACGGCCAGGTCAAGGAGAAAGATGCTGCTGTGCCCAGATTCCCTCTGGTATGAGGTAGATGTTCAGCTGCACCCTCCAGTATATCAGTTCTGTGCTGTCTAAGCCACGTTGCAAGTTCTCACATGAGTAAAAGAGCTGAAGGAGCAATGGAGACTGCAGTGCCTGGGTTGCTGGGTTGGTTCTTGGGGGGATGGACAGAACAGTTGAATGACCAAGGCAGTGAGAGAGCAGCTTGTTGCATTTCCCAGCCTCCTGCTTGCCTTGCCTGGCCCACTAAAGGAAGCAGAAGGCTCCTGCTGTGCATTTTTCGTCCTCTGGCTATTTACCTGTCATTCCTTCCTAATCTCTTGGGATGTGCAGCAGTAAAATCTGTCTACATTTCAGATAGTTCAGTTTTCAGGTTGCTCTGCTACCTGTCTAAGCTGGTGACTCCCAGGAGAGGAAGAAGGATGTGGTAAGAGTGGGACAATAGTATTCAGGCTGTGTATAGTCTCTGAAGATCTTGCCTGCCAGCAAATTACATATATGATGCCATGGGTTAGGAGGCCACAGGAGTGCAGGCTCAAAATCATCCCCAGACAGTCATCTTTGGGGTACAGTGCCCACTACTTGGGGASCTCCTGAGTATTTGAGAGCCCCAAGCCTCAGAAATTGGTGCAGTTAGCAGGGTCTGGATGGACCCGCGGGTCCTGCATCCAGGCACAAAGCCACAGCTACTCTCTTGTTTGCAGAAAGGACTTTTTCTCCCCCAACTCAAAAACTGAAGATAGAGGCAGGGCTGGCAGGCTCTGTGGCCTATTAAAAACCAGTCGTATAAAATATGAGCTAGGGAGCAAAATGCAGCAACATAAGAGGAGGAGGAGGAAACCACCAATTAGGAGCAGCCCCCGAGGGGATGCTTTCTCAGGAGCCAGGAGGCACTCTGCCAGCAGGGCTTGCGGAGCGGGATCCGGGCAGGCCGGGGAGGGCAGAGCCCGGGGAGCTGCCTCTCGCAGAGCCTTTCGCTCCCGTCCTGCAGCGAAAGAGCCTTGGTCTTTGGTGCGGAGCAGCGCAGGGGGCGAGTGCTGCTCTCCATTTGCTGGTGCCTCCGTTTGCACAAGGCTGGTGGCACAGAGCAGTGAGGAGTGCAGCGGGAACCTACCGCCCTTCTCAGCCTGGGGCAACTAGCTGGGGATGGGGAATTCCTTCCTGGGAAAGCCGCTTTGCCAAGGAGCAGCTGGCAAGAGCTTGCAAAGCTCTCTGGGCATCCAGGTTTCCCTGAGGATGCAAAGGCCTTCCTGACAACAGAGCTGGAGGCAGAGGCTCCGGTGCCTGACTCCAGTGCACYGTGAACCCACGTCCAGTGGCCAGCTCTCAGTTCCCAAAAGGTCCCCTGCAYGTCACAGGAGCAGCCCCCGCGAGGTGTAGGCTAACAGAGAATCAGGACATGCATTTTGAGCCTTGTTGTTTGTGAGGCCTTCCGACAGTTTAGGAAAACCCAGGGGATTATTCAGCTCTTGGCCAGGCGGGCTGTTGTTCCTGGCTGGGAGTCAGGGTTATTCTTTGCCGGCGGTGGCGGAGCGTGGTTGCAGCGGGGCCACGCTCCGAGCCCTCCGGAACCGCGCTCCTGATAAGGCGCGCCSAGATGCTCGGGGCCGAAATGCCAGGATGTGGCTTGTGGACTAATACCATGTACCGTGTGCCTTCCTAGGAAGGGGAGTGGGTGTGGAGCGTGGCTTCTAGTTCCTTCAGTCTGTTTGGCTTYTCAGGCTTCCTGAAGATGCTAGGTCCTTAGCAGCTGTGCGTAGGCAATGCGTCCGAGGGAGAGAACAAGGCAAAATACTTGCCTGAGACCACTGGCTGACACAGTTCATGTGCTGCTTGTGGGGACTGTCTGGGGCCTTTGGGAAGAGGGCATGCTATGGAAAGCCGCGTCCTTCTCAGTGCGTGGAACAAGCTGGAATTAATGGCGCAGACTGGGCGAAGCGAGTCTGACCGTGTGCAGCCACTGGATGGGCAGGTGATGCCTTCCCTCAAGTCAGTCTGCCTATCCCTGTCCCTTCCCTCGCCTTGGCAGCCGCGACGGCCCTGCCCTCAGCAGCTTGGCCCAGCCTGTGGCTCCAGCTGAAAGCTGAGCCTACCAAAACCATGGATGTGWTGGCAGCCGGATTGCTAGGCTGGTGCTGGTCCTCAGTGCTGACCAAGTGGAGACGGTGGGAGCCCAAGGCCCAGAGCGCGGGCAGGAARGGGCGAGACTCCCCTCTTTTGGCAGATGCCTGTGTTTAAATGGGCCTGCACCACTCACACTGGTGCTTCCCGTGGGCAGCCGGGAGCGCCGGCCAGGAGTCCCAGTTGCCCTTTGGAGGTGCCAGCAGGAACTGTGGTGCTGCAGGAGATTTAGGCTTTCTCAGCAACGAGGTGGCTCAGCAGCCTGCTGCCCACACAGTTTTTGAGCTGTCCTTCAGCTGGACTTGGCTRTCGGTGTGCTGAGGGCCCAGCTGATCTCTGTGAGGGTTCAGCTCATTGCCTCAGCCCTCTCAGGACTTGGTTTGTGCTTTGGCACAGCCCTCGCTCTCTCAACAGCCCTCACCGGTCCTCCCGAGTGGAGGGACACGTCAGCGGTGCTGCAGGTCGGGTCTGGCAGGTGAGGGGGGCCCAGCAGCTGCCCGGAGCTGCGTGGCTCAGGGCGTTCTGAAGATGCTCTCAGTGAGAGGACTTTAAATGTTTACTYGGCTTGAGCAGGGAGCGCAGCGTGAGTCTGACAACCTGGACACGTTCCCTGCCCTGCAGACGTGCGTGTGGAAGTGCTCGCTCTTTCTCATGAGCGCTCTTTCRTGCTGTGTAAGTAATTCAGCATGGGTTAGAAGATGGATTTAGGCTCCAATTTAGAGTATAGGCAATGGGACATTCTGGCCCATTTGCTGCTGTCCTTGAATCTTGGTCTCCTGTGCCTCTCTTTYGTAGCCAATCTTAACCTGTGTGATCAGTTTGCATTGGTAAGGAAAAGTTCACCAATGGGAAGGTTCATTTCCAGTAAATGGACCTTTTTCCAATTAAAAAAAAGAAAAAGCTGACTGGGAAATACCTGATTGGATCTAGTACAGGCATGTCAGTCAGTCATCTTTGCCAGAATAGAATGTGTGCCAGAGCAGAATTAAGTACCAGCTGGATCCCATAGAGAAAAAAAGGCATTACAAAGGATTTATCAGTAAGTGTTTTGCCTACTAGTGTAAGCAAGTGGAAAGCTGGAAAGGAGATTAAGAGTTTGACACACCAGGTGATAGAGATCAGACTGTGTAATATACCCAATTTTTTTTCTGCCTGACTACTCATATCTAACATGAAAAGCACAGTTAAAAAGGAAACGAGCAAATCTATGTTAGAAAGACATCTTCTGAGTCAGTGCAGAGTGAGGCAGGAAGTCTGATGATTCAAAATTTGGCACTTCTCCTTGCTGAACCCAATGGCACTTTGCAGTGCCAGGAGAAAGTAGGCTGCAGGAAGCACTGCCTTCTAACTGCAATAGCAGAACTGCAATCCTGCTCCTCACCAGTGAGGGAGGAGGTGTTTTTCATGTGAACTTAAGCCCTCTTCATCGTATTGTGACCAAGAGTGCAGAGGGAATTCTTCACCATTTTTTCCCAAACTATGGTGATGTCTCTCATCATTTCAAACATATCACAGCTCAGTGACAGCTTGCTCGTACATAATTTCTTAGTCTGTCTGAGGAACTAGTTCTCTCTCATTGGGACAAGTTATGTTTGGCCATTTTGTCATCTTACTTGCAGTCTTGATTTTCCTCTGTATTTGCAGTGATAAGATGCAGAACCATTCTCAGGGGTTATTTCTGGTGAACCCAGCTCTTTTTTATTAGGTGTGTGCATTTTTCTTCAGGTAGGGTTACATGTATGCTCTTCCAGTTTCTTTCTGGAAAGAAGTTTTATTGTGAGGAAGCTTCCTGTGCCCCATGGMTGGCTTGATGGATCCTAAGGATTGCAACAGCCAGAACATGATTACAGTAATTAATAATGGCAACCTTTATTCTTTCCCTGCTGATCATTTTGCAGCAACGTTCTGCTATTATGCTTCYCCAGCAGTATGGCCTCTTCTCTCCTTCCTCTCTGCCTGTCTCTTGGCATATGCCTGTATGTCCTGCTTGCCCACTGTCCAGGTACTGTGGGGAAAGTACAGATGGGTCTACAGTCCAGAAAGCTCTTGCTTCTTGAGAGCATTGCAGCAGCAAGGGAGACATTGCATTTAATAGCCAATTCATTAACAAGGAAGGACTCTGTGTTGATGACTCATTTCGTCTCCCTTTGGTATTAGCTGAAGCAGCTAAAGAGTTTCCAGTCACTTGCTCTGTTAGCCAGGGTGTCTTGCTGCAGATCTGTTGAACTTGAACGCGCAGCAKCAGTCACGGCTTTTGCACTGGTGAGCTAAAGAGGACACTTGAGACTGTTGAGCAGCAAAGATAGGTTCCCAGGAAAGAACTAACATATGGAAACCATGTAGACCGTCCCTGGCCTGCTGGCTGTTCAGACCTCGTCCCCACTGCCTCTGCCAAGCCTAGCCGTAAGGATGATGTCAGTGAGTCACTCTACAGGGGTCTGGAGAGCAGAGAAATGCACCCAGTGAAGTCAGTGATGACATTTCCAGTCCCAAGGGRCTACACTACCATGGACTACCCCCCACCTCTCTTCTGCTGGACCCAGATCTGGCAACARGACCCTTGCAGTCATGACTTTAGGTTCCATAAGCACAGTTCATTATAGCTTGGAAGAGAGCCAAAAGGGAATCAAGGAGACTTGAGCTGGTGTGAATCACTGTTGCATGTCTGCATAGCAACACAGGTTTTCACAAATACGTTATCCATGGCCCTGCACTTTGTGCTGGCCTTTCTGCCACATGCAGAGCTYCAGAACTGGGGTCTGCAGAATGACCATGATCTGCAGTGGCCAAGACAGCCATTACAAGAATGGAGCTGTCAACCACTGAGCTCAACCAACAACCTCTCAGATGTTGTGCCTCGCAACTGAACAGTGGGAACAGGGATTACAGCAGTGATTACAGTGATTGTCTGTGGCAAGGGAGGCAAGGAGCCTCTTCTCATCTTCCTAAGTAGTCACCAAGTGCCAGATGCTCTAATTGCACCKCTTCCTGGGCTTCTGTGCTGGAACCTGTTAATACCAGAGGAGATGCATGGTGAAGACCTGAAAAAGGAGATAAAGCCTTGAGGAAAAAACCCCACAAATATCAGAAACAATCGTATTCTTGGTTCTGTTTGGCTCAGAGGCCTCTTCTCCATACATATACAGATGTACCTGACCTAGATCAGCCTGTCATGGAGCTGCGCATGAGCTGGGATGCYTCTGTCCTTTCTTGTAAGGGCAATGTGTATGGATGAAGTGAGCCCTGTGTTCTGCTTTGTCTCTGGTCGTCTCCACAGTCCCTGCTGGGTTTKGTGGGTGGAACAACAGTCCTTCCAAACAAAGATGCCAACGACTGGAGCAGGACTCCAAGGGCTCTCCTGTCAGCTCGAGAGAAATTGGGCTAATGGATAAWGCAGGCTTCTGGGAAGCAGGGCTGCTGGAAATCTTTTCCTTGCTATGGGAGGAGGTGAGGTCTGGTGGCCAGAAGAGGGGACTGGGAGTCAGTGCTGTCCCTAACAGAGTCTTTTTCTAAATGCTGCAGCAGAGAATGTGGGTCAGGACTTATCAGTACAGTATTAGGGACAAGCCACCCAGAAGCTTTGTTTGACTTTGATTCTGATCTGAGTTCATTCTGCTTTTGGCTGAGGCCAGTTCTGAACCCACTCCTTTTTTTCTTTGAAATGTTTTCCTGTTATTGGCAATAAATGAGAAAAAATGACTTCATTGCCTCCTTGAGTAAACAGATCCCACTCCATCCTCAGAAAATGAACACTGAAGCTTAATTATCCTCAGGACCTACGGCAGATGAATCAGAAAACTAGACTGATCACATGTTTGAAGACAAGCACTCACTGAAAAGAGAAAGCGAGGTGAAGTCAGGATGATGGAAGAGAGGAAGCGGAGTCAGGATCTGGAATCCCCGCGCTCCAGGACGGCAGCGTGCTCGACGTGAAAGCAGCTGAGGAGAAAGGAAATCTCCACTCTGTGCTTCCAGATATTTCAGCTGTTGAGTCAGCTGGGTCTGGGGCTTTGGGAAGCACCGAAGGGGCAAGGGTGAGCAACGAGCTGAATGCATGCGTGTATGAGAAAGATGTTTCGCCTCTGCACTGGGCCAAAGGAGCGGCGATGTTATTGCAGCCCTCAGAGACTCCCTCGCAAACACACATTGCGCACACGCGCTCTTGCTCACACACACGTACCACTAACAGCACATSGGGCTGCACCCAGAAAGCAGCCATGGTTCGTGCCGGTCCCTGTTAATGGTCAACATCTGGTAGCTGGGCTGGAAAAACAGCTGGGGTTAGTGAGCTCTCTCCTTGGCTATGAATGAAGGGGAGAGCTGAGAACTRGGTCATGCTGGACTGCAGTAGACCTGTATTCTCTAAAAGCAGCCCAAAAACACTCACTCCTGATCCCTCTGTGCAGAGCAGGGTCTGAGCTGCTCGCTGGATATTTGTTTTGTTAGTTGAAGAGCAGCTGAAAGACAAAAGTGTGAAGTCGCAGACCCAAAGGTCCCTTAATGTCCCAGGTCATAATAGCCAAGCAAGTTCTGTTGGTGCACATTAGGGTCTGTTGCCAAGGGTCTCAAYGGTTACTGGAACATGTGACAATGCCCCAGCAGCTTGGGAGCATGAATAGGCTTGATATATATTGTCAGCAAGCACTTGTTACACTGATGAAGGGGTATAAAGAAAATAAAATGATGTGAGCTGCCTACGGTTTTGGGATTGCCTGGCCTTCCTGCTGGCTGAACCTGTTGGGTAATGGTAGAGGGTGCAGGGGTTCACTTCTTTGCTGCCTTTGATGGTTCTGCTCCTTGTGTAGTCCCAGAGGACTGACGTAAGTGAGGTGAGACGGAGAATGCATTTGCAGGTAAATATGGGAAAACTGCATTTCTTAAGCTACAGCTATTCTTCATCTGAGATGGTTCCTCTGSCATCCTGGGCTGCTGCCTMTGTGCTTCCYRGCAGCTGCAGCCTGTCTCACTCACRAAATTCATCCATGGAGGCCYATGGTAGCAGTGCTCACACCTCCCGGAGCCTGGAGATTCCCAGTCCTCTGTRTCTAAGCTCCAGGCTAGAGAAAACCTCCCCCGTGTCTCAGCCTGGCTAAGACAGGGCTAGAGCCGTCCTGAGACAGCTCTTAACAAGCATACCGARGGCTTTCTGGGCATCAGAGAAATAGTATCACCCAGCTTTGCTGTTACCACAGCCTCCTTTCTGGGAGTATGGGCAGGAGGATTATCAGAGAGGGATCAAGAAAGAGAGATGGAGGGTATGGAAAAATAAAGGGAAGAGAAAGTGGGCCCAGGCAGTGAGGTGCAGCTCTGGAGCTCAGAGATTCACCAGCATCCCTTMCCCATCTCTTAATTAAATCTCTTAATTAAGAGATTAATTACCTCTCCAGCACTGGTAATTAATGCTGTTACAAACACCAAAATCTCTCCCCTACTCTGTCCCCAGACCGGAGCTCTCCTCTACCTGAGGTCAGCTAGGCCAGACTTTGCCTGGGGCCTCYGGGTTCCAGGTCGAGTGTGGGACCGCAGAGGAAGGTTGACGTTAGAGTGTGGCCGTGTATCTAATTACTCCCCCAGACGTGCATAKGCAGGACATGCCATCACCGGACGCTGTCCACACGTCCCACTCGCTCACCACTGAGTCACAGGAGACAGGAAAGGCACAAACCACTCTGATGCTGTGATGAAGATGTAAGTGCTCTCTAATGATATATGAACAGCATATGTACGTAGCCCATTGAGACATTCATTGTGCGACATTGCTGTATTGAAGATCGTGATGTTTATTGTATGACTGTGTGGAGTTAAACAGGGCATGACTCGGGGCAGACCTTCATGACATCTTTGAGGTTGTTTCAGGATGATACTCATCAGCTCTGAGGAGGCTGGCTCGACCTCTCTTCCCATTCYCTCAAGCCCAATGACCAGCATTGGGCAATTAGAGACCTAAATTCCAGGTATTGAGGAAACATGGAGTCTCTTGTTGTGTAATGAGACATGTTTTTTCCAAGAGTGAAAGAGTTCAGTCTGGCAAGTGTTCAGGCAAGTGCAATTATTGGAGGTAGGTCTGTCTGGGACACCATGGCAAAACAGAGTGAACTCATGGTGACCAGGAAAGGGCAAGACCTTGCTACCATCCTCATGCTTCACTAGATACCYTTGCATGGTGGCATCTGGCTACAAAGTCTTACTGAGGGCAATCTTCCAAGGGGCACCAGGCAGCCTCAAAGGCTGACAGAGGGGAACTGGGTCCTTGCTCAGAGGGATAGCCCACCTGGTSCACAAGGACTGGGGATTCTTCCTCCCTCTGGAGGCCCTGGATGCTGTTAGTGCTGTCAAATTTGCACAGCAGGGTCACAGATATGCTGCTGTGGGACAGGCTCACAATTTCCCAGGGCCCAGAGCATTTGAAGGGCAGGCAAGGAATTGGATACTCCTGTGGTGTGTGAGTGCCTTTTGTTGAGGACCTGTGTGTTGAAGGAGTCAGCAGATGGCTCAGCTGTAGGATCAGCAGGGATGTGCTTTATACCTAAGCCTTTTCCACTTCCACGCCTCACTTGAAGGCCAGTTAACAGGGGGGATATGTCTGTCCATTGACATGGAGTGCTGGAGGGGTAGAACCTCCACCTGGTGAATAGATGGGTCCCAACCATGTGCACTGGTGGAAAGCACTTTCATATGCTGCGGTGTCTGGCCAGGGCATAGTTAGGAGGCTGCGGGGTGTGAGTGGGTGCAGTACTGTGACTGAAGCCGCTCCACCACGTTCTCTCCCGTTGGCTTCTCATGGGCATGGGAGTGGAGGCAGAATCTTGGAAAGGGAAGGAGGAGGATGAGCCAGGCGTGTGTCCTGACATGGGGACGAATCCTGTGCTGACTCCTCTCTGGTGCTTCAGGCTAMGCATTCACTGGCATCTTAGGCGAGGTCACTAACACCTTTCCTCTGTGCGATCTGCTCCTGGCTCCTTGCACAAGCAGGAATGGCATCCAGGACTGTGACTTGATGGGACACGATGTCTACCCAGGCCTACAAAAGGCATCTCTAGTAGAGCTGCCAGGCCTTGCTCTGAGTTTACCTACCAGCCCACCTGACCCTCAGGCCTGTGGTGCCATTGAGCTGCTCCAGGGAGAGCAGCTAGGAGGATTTTTTTGTGCTGTTTGTGCCCTTCTGGGATGGACCATGCCAACCTGCTGACTCTGCACGCAGGACCGACCTGACCACAGGTGCCAGTGGCTCCTCTTCCCCCAGCAAGTCCCATGGGCTGCTGCTTCTTTCTCAGCCCTCTCCCCTGATCGCTTATTGTTTGTACTCGTATGCTGTCCAGTGCATCTCCCCTCAGGCTGAGTATTTGGGCTGCTGCAGGGAGTTGCAAGAAACTCCACAGTGGCTGAGTCTGAGTATCAGGTCTAGAGCACGAGTGGGATGGCACTTCAAGCCAGACCCACGGAGGAATTTTGCATCCAAGCAGCTACTGAAAGTACCTCAGTTTTCCTGGAGCAGGAGTGCTGAGGGATGTTACCAGCTTAAGACTGCTGCTGCAATGGGAGCAGCTGAGCCTGAGTCCTGCTTCAGGGAAATGATGGAAAACAAAATTGTGTCGCGGAATCTCTGAAATTGAAGAGATCAAGCAAAGCTTAAAAACATGCGGGTCCAAAAAGTTGGGACCTATAGTAARAAACCTGTTTGAGTGCAGAGTAAGAAACAGGTTACCAGCTCAGCTCCTGGSYYTCCTGCTTTGCATAAGGGCTGTCTWTAGTTGGACACATTTCTGAGATGCTGAGCCRTAGACTGCTGGCTCACAGAGGAGTTTTGCTCTAGTCTCAAACAATTCATCAAGCAACTRGTGTAAAAACCTCTGCCTCTTTCCTCAGGATTTTGACACTGTCCTGGGGGGGCTGCAGTCACAGGCCAGAGTGTTTTGTGCAGCTGTGGTGGCATGAACCACCAGGAAGAATGAGCTCCTAAATGATGAGTGGAGTCCGAATGGCTGCCAAAGGGATCCAGGAGATGGACYGACTGGTCTGTTTTAGCCTTAGAAGACTCAGGTTTATCCAGAGGACTCAGATTYGGGGAGCAACAAGTGAGAGAAGGAGAAGCTGGGAAACAGGTGAGAAAAGAAGGCAAGGAGGATGCAAGATGACTCAGTCTGGAGTTGGTGTGAACTGGTGCTGGCATTTCTCCCCGTGTTGCTGTTACTTAGCAAACAGGACAGCAGCCTGTGCTGCCGAAATGTCTGCCTCCCGCCATGGGCTCTCAGGTGTGGGGCGTTTGTAGCCCGAATGCCTTGGCATGAAYGGTTGTCTGCATCATGGAGGGGGGCTCAGGTGCGTGACGGAGTAGGGGTGATCTAGCCGCTGAGCTGTGACGGTTGGTTGAACGCTCTCTCCAGTGGTCATTAGCTCCTTGCAGAGTCGAGTTGGTGAGGCACGCTTCGGGGAGCTTTGGGCAGAGCACTGACGTAGGCAGATGGTTGCATTTAACTCTGYGGATGACAAGAGCGTGCCAGGAGACTTTGAATCTGAGTGTCTGGTGGGATAGCCCCATGTCTGACCCCAAACACCCTCATTTCAGTGTCAGGGGCCCTGCAGGGCAGAGAGGTCATGTAAGACTGAGAAAGGGGCACTGGTGTCCAATAGCTGCCATGTTTCACCCCAGAAGTGACTGGGTCTGGGTCTATGCAGAAGGAGGGAAGGGAAGGAGTCACGTAGTCCTTGAGTCACATAGGGAAAAGATGAAACGGTATAAAGGGGACCAGCTCTGCTAGCTCCCCCAATTCCATATCATGGTGGGAGGGTTCCCCAGCACAGAATTTGGGTAGTAAATGCTTTTTGCCCATGTGGCCTGTGCAGCTCAGGCCGCTGCTGCAGCGAGATGTAGAGCGGTCTKGGGAGCACCACAGCCCTGTCCGCCTGCCTCCTGCAGGCCGACCTCTGTGAAACCTGGCCCCCAAAATGTGCCTGTGGTCTTACCCCATGAGACTGGGGAAGGATGGTGCTCGGGGGTTAAATAAGACTCTTGCAGGGGGTTGTTTAAGCAGGCTGAGGCAGTGCCAAGCTGGGGATGGCACTCAGGCATGTGGCCATCCCGTTCTCCTGGGAACTGTTGTCTCTGAGTAGACRTATTAATGTTGCTGATCACGTCTGAGTGGTTTGAAGCTCTGAAATCCCTGAAGAAATGCAGCGGATTCAGCGCTGCCAAGGAGGCTTTTTCCACCAAACTTCCCGGAGYGCTTTGCTCTCTGCCTTTCCCCGGCAGACCCGTCCCGTCCTGCCCCGTCCCATCAGGCTTCCGTGACAGGGGCCGRCTCCGCAGCTGCAGCGCCAGCCCTGACGTGCGCACGCTCCGGGGCCGCGCTGACTCACGCGGCGTCTGCCTGCGGTGCGGCCGGGCTCCTGCCAGAGGCACGGCAGTAACCCTGCCCGCCCCAGCGAAGCGGCGCTCGGGAAGCCTTCGTCCACGTCCGCGTGGAGACTGTCCCCCCAGCCACGCGTCCTCTGAATCACGGGGTCAGGCCCTGCCTGGGAGGAATGGGATTTCCTCCCCCTCTCTGTGCTGCACCCAGTGCAGTACTCCGCGTGCAGAGAAGCCTCCTTGCAGGTAGCTGGAAGTCGTCTCCGAGGGCGCGCTTCCGGACAAGCCAGGACACCGAGGGTGGGTGACTGGTGTACACTAGTGTCCTGAAAACCTTCTACTGCTGTAAATAACGATTCTGACCCTTAGTAGAGGTCCTCTGCTTCTTCACCCGCTAACCACCCGTGACTTCCCAGCAGTGTTGTTAACACAGCTATAAGCCAGCGAGGAACAGGAAAAGGGGACCTTAGCAGGCCGGCAGAGGAAGCAGCCTTGATTCTGGGGACGTCCCTGAGCAGGTATCGGTCCCTGGGGGCACTTGTCCCTGCTCTGTGGGGTTGGCGTGGTCGGTCCCTGCAGTGGGTGCAAGGCGMGACACGTAGACCCAGGGTTTATTGCTCTCAGGCGGCGCTGCTGGTTCAGGCTGGAGCAGGGGCCATTTCAGGCGCGGAGCTGCAGGCTCTATGTAGCTCCATGGCCGCTCAGCCATCCACCCCTGGCAATGGGCTTGTGGCAAGAGGCCTGTCGATGCATCCTGGCCCCAAGCCTGTTCGCTGTGAGCTTGCCTAGAAAACGCAGCAAGCAGGGGCCCCGGGGGAGGCAGTCTGACACATAGAGGAAACTCGTGGCTCTTGGGAGCCAGGCTGCTGGAAAGCTACGCCAGCCGGTCAGGCGGGTGGAAGGGAAGATGCACGTACAGGGACCCTGCAGGTCACACTGCCAGTTCACACTCCTGCCCTTGCTGGTGGAATCTGGGCCCTTGCTTGATCCCCGGAGTCCATGGGAGATGCCATGAGCCCCTCAGCGCAGCAGTAGTTTTAGAGCCTTGGTGAACGCTGCAGGTGACGAAGGGGCTCTGCTGAGATGCTGCTGTGGGTCGAGCAGTAAGCGGTGCTTCATCTGTGCCCTCTACCCGATGCTGGAGCCTTCCCTGGGAGATGTGTCTTTCCAGGAAGATATTCTGTTTGCTCCTGTGCTCCTTACTTCMACCTGCGACCCACATCTGCAGCATGTAGCCAGCGGAGCTAATGCCTGGTTTGCAGCTGAGACTTGGGGGGCTGTGGGGATTCTCTGAGTACGTGAATGGAAGGTGCYCACCCCTGTGAGCTGCTTGTCGTTCACCGTGGGTGGGAGGAAGGAATATTTTGGCACCTGACACACACAGATGCCATACAAACTGCCAGAGAAAAGGCAAATATTTTGGCTGCCCCAACACATCTGTTTAGAAGCAGCTCAACCCCGATTTTAAACAAAATGGAGAAGAAAAAAAGCATTAATTGAAGACATGTCTTTAGGAACGCGATGCCTTGGCTGGAGCCCAGCACTGGCAGCCTTGCCGGGAGATCATGTAACACACAGATGAGACGATAGCCCAGGCTCCGCAGAGGGCCCCCGGTGCTGCTCTCCAGCAGGTCACCGATGCCCTGAGGAAGGCGAGAGGCTCCTGGCAGGCTGCGTACGGCTGTGCATGCACCAAGGGCCCTCACGGGAGCTGCCAGCTCCCCACCAGCACACCTCCCCAGCGTGCATGGGGAGCGTAGCAGCCTCCTCTTGTCTGGGAAGGACTCTCTCGGCAATTGGCAGCTCTTATCCTGTGCCTGTTTCATCCGTTGCCTCAAGGATGCAACCCCAGGGATCCTAAAAGGGCTCGTCTGTTATTCCCGGCAGTCCCTGGCTCCGTGTGTGGGACTTGGATTATCAGAATAGGAACAACTGACCCAAAATATGTTGACAAATCCATTAAGATTCTGTGAAGCTGGAATACAGTTCTCCTGATAGTCTCCTCTGGTTGACCCTGGACCTTGTTAATCTCTGCTACACCCAGAGGCAAAGCTGCAGAAACAGCTGAGAAACAGCTTCAGATGGGAAACTAGTACGACGTGTGGAAGTGAGAGGTCCGTGCGCTTTTGATCTGTTTTCAGATGAGTTCTGCAGCCCTTCCCGAGCTCAGTGCTGCTGCAGGAACCTGCAACATTTAGGCTGAACTYGCAGGTGGGGGCACGTTTGGGCCATGGTCTGCCAGGGCACAGCTCTGCTCTGCCCTGCAGCCAGCGCCCAGGGACATGGGGAGATGGATGCCAGTGTGGTCAGTGTGCTCAATACCATGGCCTCAGGGATGTGCCATGTGCGTCCCGTGCCTGGTGTGCCGGCCACCCCATGGTGCCCGGCCCTCCCTGCCCCTTGGCAAGACCTCCTGCCTTGGAAGGCAGGGGACAGGGGACACGGCCTGTGCAGCCGCTTTGATCCAGCGTGGGGAAGGGCTGTGGGAAGGGCTGGAGAGAGGCCAGGCCCCCTCGGCCTGCAAGGCAGGGGGGATTYCTCCCTCTCCTCTCGCTCTGGGAGTGCCGGAGCAGAACAAAACCTGTGAGCTCAGCGGGGTTGGTGGGGCCTGGGAAGGGAGCAGGGAAGAGTCCTGTGTACACAACAGGGAGAAGCAGAGGACCCCAAAGCTCACAGGGCCATCCTGCACTGCAGCATTTATCAGGGGTGACGTCCTTAAGGGATGGGCCCTGGCTTCGCCAAGAGGTTGCACCGAAGGGCTGCCCAGTCCCTCTTGCATCGTGAGGCTTGSTGGCATCAAAAGGGCTTCCCTAGTGTCAGCTGGAGCGACATTCCCATGGGCTCTCGCAGCCCTGCTCGACCCGGCCGTGCRCTGGCCGCAGGAGAGGCGATGGTTAACTGCTGTGCAGACATTATTCCCACAGAGCCTCCTGCACCATACACGGCCCGCGTCCGGGATGTAATAAGTACTAACGCCGGCTCCCCAGGTTGAGGCAATGGGGGCAGGGAGCGTCTCAGAGGAAACCCGCGGCTCATGTCAATCAGCGGGACTTTTTATTTTACAGATCATGCTGCACGGTGCTTCCAAGTATGAACAAACCTAAGTGAACGCAGCTGGCAARGCTCTCGTCATCTAACTCGTTCCAGATGTGCAGTCATATGCTGCAGTTCCTAACTAATGACATCCCTGAGGAAATCCCTGAGGAGGTTGCAGTGACGGGCCGGGAAGGGGCGGGAGAGGGGCAGCCCAGCAACCTGTTGGTGGGTTGACAACATCAACTCTCTGGAGGCGCTTGCCTGAGCCCCCGGCAGAAGCCTGGCTGGAGGGGAGGCCCCCGCYTGCCCCGTAAGATCAGCAGAGCTTGGCTGGGCTCGTAGCCCATGTGCACGGCCTCTGCCATGCACAGTACCTACGGTTCTGTCTGGGCAGATGGAGCTGCTAATCCAGTACGGTGCCCTACCTGGAAGCCAGAGAGCTGCATTAGTTCAGTGGCACTCAAGCAAATGAGTGATGTTTTCTGATGATTAGTTGAAACTGAAGCATTTATGCTGCCTCCCATTTGGGAGCCAGTGCAGTTCTTCCTGCCTAATGCCTTACTTTGCTACGGAGACATATGAGAAGTCTGTCTAGGAAGGAATATTTGCAAAATCTGTCCCCTCCTCCAGGAATATCTGCCCTGCACGTCACCATTTTATGTTTCTGCATGGTCTGGAATGCATTTGAACTCTGCGCAGCCTGTGATGTGTTTAGTTTCATCACGCCCATGTGTGAAAGGCAGTGCTAGTTTTATAAACTGGGACCTGGGGTAAACCTGGACCTGGGGGATGTTCAGAGGCTAACTAGATTCAGGAAATCTGTGGGGGAAACCAGTCCCTCTCCGCAGCCCCTCACCCTAGGTAGGAGATGCCATCATCTTCCCTAGCTTTGCCTTCTTCATGTTCTCCTTCAGAAACTGTAGCCCAGCTGGGTCCGTGCTTGCTTCTCAGAGGGGGAATCATTTTGGGTCTTCCCACCGCTGCCCTCTTCTCCCCTGAGCACCTTTGCAATTAACCTCTGACCTCCGGCTAATCCCGGGATTAGCACATCGCGGGCTATCGGTGAGGGCTCCCACCACCCCTTGTGCTCTCCTGGCATCCCTGACAAGCTTGCCGGGGGGTCTAGAAAGCCAAGGCCCCCGAGAGAGGGAGGATGTTTGTAATGGCTGGGGGTCGCTGGGGTCCTGGTGGGCGAAGGGAACTAATCCTTGAATTGCTGCAGCTCTCTGGGATCTCCCAGAGCGTGGGGAACAGAGCGGGGATRTGCTGAAGAGCCCGGCTGCTTGAGGGAGGCTTCGAGCCTTGGTGAACTGTGGCAGCCACTCCAGCAGCCCTAATTCGGGCCCTTCTGTAGGGCAAGGTGCCGCATAGTTCAGGGGAAATCTGTCAGGCTTTTGGTGAAAGGTGTTAATATCTCCTTTGCCTACAGGTTAAGAGACTAGCTGATGCCTTTTGCATCTGGCACCCAGTTGTGCATGACTTCAGATGAACAGAGATCTTTCTCATGGGGTTTGCTCAGTCTAACTGGTTCCCCTCACTGCTTCAAGGGGACTCCAGGTCTGTGGGTGAGCAGGGCTCTCTGCTCCTGTCTCAGCTTTGGCTTGCTGGAGGTGCTTCACAGCTCCAGGTAACAAGTGTTCCACATTCACATTTAACCTAACAGGTAGTGTAGTGACCCCGTCATTTTATTTCTTCTGTAGGATGAGAATATGATGTTGACACATGCAGCAGTCCGACCATTTTAGGCATGAGAGATGTTTTCTACCTTCAAGACACCCATCTGTATGATGGACTGCACTGTGGAAATATCAGAAATAGTGATGGGCTCGTCCTAGCATTCTAACTTTATAAATATGGGAGTTGGCCAAATGAGAACAGAAACTGCAAGGGACCTTGCCCTGCAAGAGGGAGGCTCACTGGGAAGCAAAGGACAAAGTCTAGGGCAGACCTTGTGAACAGTGACCAAAACATGCAAAATGGACTTTGTTTAGTGGGGCAGTTAGTCTGTGGGCCTCCGTGGTTGCTAAGTCCCTTGTCCTGAATACCTGCCAGTATTTTCTTGCAGGTAAAACTCCACAGACTGTTTGGAGGTCACCAGAGCTAGAGGGAACAAGTCCTCCTGATGCTGTCAAGATCTCGGTGTTTGAGTCCAGCAGATACTTTCTGCAGGAGAGCAAATCCCCCGCAAAGCCATGTGGGTTTGCAGTGGTGCAGGCTGTAGCCTTCTGTTCACCCGGGAGCTGCGGAGAGCAGCGCTTTCTCCTGCCTGGGAGGAGACCGGGAGGAGAGCTGTGATCTCCCTGGTGGGTGGGAGACTGTTTGGGGAACAAACAGTGCAGCATGAGTTGGCACCTCTCCTTGTTACGTGGAGCTGGGAGGGGTGCTGAGCCCTGATTTCGTGCATGGTACCTGGTACGTACAGGCAGCCCGGGAGAGGAAGTGCATGATAAGCCTACGTTCCCAGCTCRTGGCACACTGTGTGTGTGCAGGATGTTTAGTTTCCTGTCAATCTGCCCCAGGGGTGGCAGGGATGGGGAGATGTAAAGACAGGCTAAAGACAGGCTTGGTTTTTTTTTTCCTTCTTTAATTTGATTACTTACACGGGCAGCGATGAGCAGGTGCTCTGCCTCTGCACCCTCGGTGCTGTGCTTGCAGGCAGGTGGGCTGCGGACCCATCTTTTAGATGGGACTCAAGTTGATGTTCCCTGCTCATGTCCAGGTGCCAGAGCACCCCTCTGGAATGTGTCTTTGGCTCCTGGAAGCCCATCCAGCCCTGCCAGTGGCTCACAGCCGGGCACATCATCATGGTGAATGAGTGCAGGTGGTGAGCACAGAGGGCCAGCTAGTGCAGGGGAGCAAGGGAACAGGGCTGGAYGGGCAGGTTCAGTGTGAAGGATGGCCTCATGAGAGTGGCTGCCATTAAGTCTGCACTTCTCCTAAAACAAATGCCAATAGYGAGCTTTGAAGGATGAAGGGCAAGGGCTCTGATGTGAAAGTATGTTGAAGATGTGCTGGAGTGCTCATAGAATCACAGAATGATTAAGGTTGAAAGGGACCTCTGGAGATCATCCAGTCCAACTCCTCTGCACAAGCAGGTCACCTGCAGCACATTGCACAGGATCGAGTCCAGGTGGGTTTTGAATATCTGCAAAGCAGGAGACTCCACAACCTCKCTGGGCATCCTGTTCCAGTGCTCTGTCATCCTCACAGTCAAGAAGTGATTCCTCAAATTCAAGCAGAACTTCCTGTGTTTCAGTTTTTGGCCATTGCTCATTGTCCTATTGCTGTCCACCACTGAAAAGAATCTGCTCCCCTTGTCTGAACAGGTCCAGCTCTCTCTGCTTCTCCTCATAGGAGAGATCTCCTGTCCCCTGATCATCTTTGTAGCTCTACATTGGACTTTCCCAAGTAGCTCCATGTTCCTCTTGTATTGGGGAGCCCAGAACTGGACACAGTAGTGCAGATGTGGCCTCACCAGGGCTGAACAGAAGAGGAGGATCACTTCSCTGGAACTTCTACTGTGATCAGAGTATTCATCTGTCAAAGCAGGAAGGATAAATCAGAGAAGCCCTTCCCTCAAATCAAGCAAGCTCAYCTGGGCAGAGAGATGCCAAAAGGGTGACAGAAAAGTGTCAGGGAACAGCCCGAGTCAGGGAAAGGTGAGAGCCGGCAACTAGCGTAGGAAACCCGTGAAGTCGAGAGGTGAAGAAGAGTGTCAGGGAAGCAGGGTCGCCGTAGGGCGGAGAGAGGCTGCACGGCTGGCAGACACGCGGCATGTCAGGAAGCATCTCTGAGTCCATGAGACCCCCCAAGGGAGGGCTGGGTTCCCACTGTTTGCACCACTGGAGGCTGGAGACTCCTGGGTCTCCATCGTACTATGGCTGCCCAGCTGGACAAGGGACTGGAGGGAACCTAGCGGGACTTCTCCTCACTCATCCCAGTGACGGTGGCAATGGGGAGCAGCGGGGAGGGAGCAATAAGGAAATACAGGCACAAGTACTGCAGAGGACATTTGACTGCTCAGCCAAGTTTCAGTGATTTTAAGAGAAGCCCCAGACTTGTGTGCTGGGCCTCAGAGCAACACTTTATTCCTAAACCCTATCTGAAAAAAAAGGAAAAAAAAAAAAGAAAAATTGGTGGGGGAAGGCTGCTGTGCTTATCCCTGCGTTACTCCAATTGCTGGGTGCTGGGAGAGCTCTGGTGTCCCCATCGTTGAGGGTGTGGGGAAGCCTTAGACTTGTCACTGGGGAATTCCCTGTCTGCAGGGAGGAAAACTGATGGGAAAGGCACCACCGGCTTCTGTGAAATGTTTTCATTCACTGCAGTCCAGGCGGGAACCGATCCTGGCAAAAGGCGGTGAGGGGATGTGTTTCATTCCCAGCAGAGCCGGCGGAGGCTGGTTTTGATCAGAAGTGATCTGGCACTGGACCTCAGCGCTGCTGATAACTGCAACCTGCTGCCCGAAGCGCCTGGAGGAGGCTCGCTCTTGTTTGCATCTGAAAGGGCCTCCTGCGCTCCCTGCGCTCACGGTTGAGCAGGGGCCAAGGCGGCTTACTTTCCTCTTTTTTATCATYGGTATTATTTTTTAATAAAGTTCCCTGATTAGCTTCTAAAGCCTGTGGCTGAGGGGCCAGGGAATTAATTTCCTCTCCTTGGCCACTCACAGTGATTTCCAGGCCAGCTCAGAGCTGCAACAAGAGGAGGGATTCAGCACCACGGCTCCGAGTGGAGAGAAGGAAGCAACGTCCAGGACAACAGCTCTGCATTGCTCCTTTTCYTACACCACGGTGCTCTGTAGGACCTGTCAGAGAGGCCCTGGGGTGGTGGGTAGAGGCCATTAAGGGGGCATAGGTTGAAATGGTGCAGAATGCTTAGCAGTGGGATATTCATGCACAAAGCGGAGTTCATTGTCCAGGATGGGAAAAACATCCACCAAAAGAACAAGGTGTGAGCAACCCAGGACTTGGCCAACAAGTCAGGACTYGGGCATTTGTCGACTCTTTTGACAGGAGTGTAACACCATGGATTAAATAGAATTAGGGGAACAGCAGGGAGGATAACATTCAGCATGTGTAAAACGTGTGTGGAAAAGAGTGTCTCATCCTTTCCTTGATTTTATTCTTTTCTGGTTCTGCTGACGCCTTTCTCCAGTCCCCAAATACCATATGATTATTAATAACAACTGTGTTATTAATTACAATAATTATTAATAGCATTGGTATTAATATTAATGAATATCTGGTGTTGTTTGCAGAACTGAGGCAGGAACCAAAGTCTGTGCAGAGAGGGGACAGCAGTTTATTAACAAGATGACATTGGCTCTTCTCTTTTTACAAATGTCTCTGTTTTTTCCTCTCCAAAAAAAAAGAACATCATTTTTCCTGCCCTCCTCTGTGTGCTGGAGGTCACTGATGTGGTGTCTCACAGGGAGGCTGGTGGGTTGTAGGAGCTCCGGGCGGATTGGGCTTTGGTCCTCGGTTGGCAAAAGGCTGTTGTGACAACCAGACAATCTGGGGAAGCTGCTTCCAACATATTCAGGAGGAATTTGGACACTGTGAGAAGCCACAAGAAGCTGCAGGCTCATAGTCTAGAGTCCAGACTGAGAAGGGGTTTAGGACAGCAATTTGAGTGAAACAAAGAGTCAGAGGGAAATGAGCAGAAGATGCTTTGGAGGAGCATGGTCTCATGGAGGAGTCTCAGTCACATTGACTTGTTCAGAGAGTCTCCAGCAGTCAGAGGAGGAAATACAAGTCTGGGGTTAGCAATAGTGAGGGAACTGAAAGGACATGAGCTCCCCAGGCTTGGTGGCCAGCTGGGGCATACAGAGCATGACCATGGTCCTAGTGATGTTTTTCTCTGTTGATTCCAAAGGCAAAGGCAGGAAGGGAAGGTGCTTTGAATTGGAGAATAGTGTGTTATGACTGGACTTCCCAAAGCAAGGACTAGTTGTATGTGGAAGCTCTACAAGGCTTTTACGTGCATGTGTTTATGACCTCCTGTGATTCGCAAGCTCCTTGCAAGCATACAGTGCTGGGAAATTATAACTCAAGTTGCTCTGGATCTTCAGTGGTTCTTATTATTCACCATTTCTCTGGAAGAGCCTGAGGGTGCCTAGATGTTCCTGCTTACTGACACTCTAAAGGGATAGCGTCATGTTCAGCATTTCCCTCTCTTCCTCTTTGCATTTCCATCCAAATGGGTAGTCACTTTGGGCTGTGCTTCTCCCTTGCTGCAGCATTTCACCTTCCTGCCTTGCTTTGGACTTCGCCTGGCTTCAGAGAGATGCCATCCATTGCTACACATCACTTTGCTTGACTTCTTTTGCTCAGGCCTTTCTTTACGTGTCTGGCATCCTGAAGAGAACATATCCCTTCAGTCCCTTTTCCCCTTCACTATACATATTTCTCTCTCTGTCCATCCCTGTGATGGAAACCTGAGCAGGAAATCCAGTGACACATTCAGTTGACTAACCAGGAAAATGTGAGAGCACAGCTTGAAGTGAGAGGTGGGGGCTGAGCGCTATCTTTTGTATATCAGCTATGAACGGGATTCTTTCTCTTGCCAGCATTGGCCCCCGTGCTGACCCCAAAGAACTTGTGGTGCTCGTCTACACAAGTAAGAGATGAGATATCCACTGAGACAGCCTGYGTGATGCTCCAGCCCTGACTTTAGTGTTGGAAGATGCATATTGGCAAGTGCTATAGGGAGTCCATGTCAGAGAAGGTAAGTGGAAAGCTGTGCTACAGATTCAGGGACAGATCTCTTGTTTTGGACTTAGTGTCCTGGTGTCAAATAATGGTGGTACGCATGTAAGCGTGTATATTGCTRGTGTTTTGTCTGTTCATGTGGTGGGGCACTGCTCAGGCAGAGCTGCACGTACCTCCTGGGTGTGCTCTGTGGAGGCAAGGGGTTATCTCTTTCCTCACTGATCCATTTTTCCCCTTCTTGGTGCTTGGTTCCCATTCAGAAACTGTCAATCATCTGTTGACCCCAAAGTGATAGGAAAGGAGGAAAAAAGGAACATTTCTGAAAGGTATGTGGCCTCAAGTCAGAGAGTCCTGTGGTTTTACAGGTAGCCTAGAGAGGAAGTGGCAGCAAGGTGGTTGAATGAATGATGTAGAGAAACCCCGAGAGGCTTCACGGCTTCAGTCCAGGTTGAGGGGAAACAGATAGAAATGAGAAAGGTCCAAATTCCAGGCAGATAAGAGGGATTGTTAAGTAACCACAGTATCCTGCCAAACAATAAATTACAGGACATATGTAATATTTCTAATGGGCTGACAAGGAACATTAGCCAAGGGCTTCATGAAGTGGCTCAAGTAGTGCTGTTCAACCACTGGAGCCAGGATCTGCAGCGAATTTGGTCCGGATGCAGCTCTTGGGGTCAGGCACCATGCAGTGGGCAGTGAGGATGAGCCTAGCCTGTGCAGTGCAGCAGTGAGTAGAGGGGATGCTTTGCACAGAGCCCCTGTCATGGCTGGTGCTGGTGCTCCAAATGTGGCCTGGCTACTCCTTTCTAGTGTGGCAGGGAAGCATAGTGCCAGGCTGGATGAGCTCTACCGTTCCTGTTTGGCAAGAGGTAGGATAACAGTCAGTGATCAGGTCTGGCACGGCAAGTGGCAATTGGCAGGATCATGCCCTCTTCAGCGGCCCTCACAGCATCTCRGTGCAGCTCCAGTGGTTTTTTTACAGCATGGAGCTGCTTCATCGAGCTGTACAACAGCTCTGGGCAAGGCTCAGCTTTGATGTGCCATGGGTTTGTTTCTGCAGCTCCCCCATGAGATGTCTTTCAGCCAACACCCCAGCTTCTCTATGAGTAGTGCAGACACTAGACACTATTCGGTCTGGGGCACATGTGAAGCAAATCCAGCAATTTCCTGCTGAGCTTCCCTAGTCTTGGTTTTGCTGGGAGTGAGGTGATGTGAGCAGGCTGTTCAGAAGATGCCTTTGAGAAGCCCAAAGGATTCCCCTGATCAGATAAGACAAATCCTAAGAATGACAAGAACAGGCAGCCTTTATAAGCCATCCTGTCCTCTCATTCTCCRAATGTGTGGATGCTGGCCAGACCATCTGAGGCTGGCTCGTCACTGCTCACAGTGCAGAAGTGCCTCGCGGGTTCTGTTAGGAAATCTTTGGTGTCTCCTGTGTGGGATCTTGGGCAGCCTCAGTTCCCTCATTGACTTTAGTCTTCCACCAACATGCTTTAAAGGAGGCCAAACTGGAAAGATGAGCTGCAGCGGCCCTTGGAAGCCACCATCTCCCAAGCGGAAAAGAGCTTTATGATCATTACTGGAAGCTGCTGTGGCTGAATTACCAGAAATAAACCACTTCGACTTGAGGCCAAGTGCTTGCAGACCACTACATTTCCTACTTTGGTAGCTGGGTCACCTTCTTACTATGGGGAGAAAATGCCATTCACTGCTCTTGCTGCTGAGCGGATGAGTGGCTGGCAGTAAGGCAGGAAAGCAAAGGTGGGTATTTCACATGAAGTCTTCTGTTACCTTTTCTTTTCCTTTTTCTTTTTCTTTTTCTTTTTCTTTTTCTTTTTCTTTTTCTTTTTCTTTTTCTTTTTCTTTTTCTTTT